>JBCAUA010000012.1:256868-277059 GCA_038406235.1 Peronia verruculata | reverse complement strand
CCTAAGAACCCGTCCGCCTAAGAGCCCGCTTTTTTTGTCTCCCGACGACCGGGTTCTTAGGCGGAGACCACTGTACTTAAATTTTGAGAAAAAAATTCAAGCCTTTAAAAGTCCTTATCTTTTCTTAGTACATGTTGACGGAGACATATAAAGGCCTTTTTGATGATATTCAACCTCCTGAAGACCTTATAAAACAGCTTTTAGTCATAGGGGTGTCTGAATTTTATGGCAACGGAATATTAATCCTATGTGGCAATCGACTTCATTTAAAAATCATATCTATTTTCTTTCTCTCATTCTTTCTGTTAATAGGAAAGCAATACAGGGTAATTATGTTGTCCATCACAAGAACCCGCCTTACCTGTCGCTCCGACCCAAATGTGGAGGAGTACCTGGACTTTGGCTTTCTGTCCAATATCAAGTTGCTCAACACGGCCATCACCAGAGCCCAGTCCCTGGTGGTGGTGGTGGGAGATCCTGTCTCTGTCTGCCTGGTGGGCAAGTGCAGGTAATGCTGGCTCTGTGATTTTAACTGCTGTGTCAAATTAGCAAATCTCACATTACAGGGATTTTTTCAGAACATGTTTTTTTTTTTTTTTTCTTGAGTTGTAAAAGGAATAGTTAGGGATCTCAAGTTTCCTACTTTAGTACGATTTCCTCCTTTTTGGCTGTCAGTACGTCAGTATTTTCTCTGTTGGCCCCAAATCTGGTATTATTTACCAATAACATACTATAGTGTTACATGTTGCTAAAGAACATGTCGGGAACTTTTCCTATTTTTTCATGAAGACAGATTGACATCCCTGAATAGTCCTTAATGTTTGAGAGCAGTTCCAGAGTTCACAGGACAGTGAAAATAGAGCTGACAGACATTTCACATCTCATTTTATAATCTTAGCACACCAGCTTAAATGATTTGTCGCATCTTTAGCCATGATATTTCCTCACTAATGACATCTTTAACTCTGTAAAAAAATTAAGCAAAACAGTTTTTTTTTTTTCTGTTTTGGTGGATGTTTGTATTATTTCTATCTGCAGTTTCTGAGGTCTTTACTTTATGTGATGGGCAGATATTAATAAGCTAAGTTACAGTTCTCCTTGTGCAGATGTTAAGGTCCTTAGATGCCAGTATAATGCATTTGAATGATAAAATAAATGCTGATTATGGAGATGTTGCATCTGTGTTTTTCTTTCTTAAATGTTTTTTTATATAGATCATTCTCATTTTGAGCATGAGACACTCCTATTTCTTTCATTTTTGCTTGCTTCAATTTCTAGGAAAATTTGGGAATATTTCTTGGAAATCTGCCATTACAACGACAGCCTGCATGGAATCTCTTGGATTCCTCTCCGTGAGCAGCTTGACAGAGCTGAGCTGACTAAGTCCTTTGTCCTGAATCCCCTGGCTCCAGAGTTTGTGCCTAGCCGGCTCTACCACAGTCCACACACCAACCAGCAAGATCACAATGTGATGTATCCAGGGATTCCACCCCACGTTCCAGGCTGGCCTGGATATCCCTCCATGATGCCAGGACAGACTTTCCCCCAGGTGATTTATACCTTCGTGTTTCATTCTGAAATCTTGGGTGACATTTTCAGCTCTTCGGTATTTACTTCGCTTTACAACCTTCAGTGGGAAGTTATCTCACTCGGTTTTTTTATATTATAAACTGGTGAAAGAAATATTGTTGAAAGTTGACTTTTTCCATGTAATATGACACCATAGCCAGCTCATTTTTTAATAATTTTGTTTTACAGATCACCCAGACATGAATGTTTTGAGGGGAGGAAAGACCCTGAGAATTTAGAAATTTTCCTCATCACGATTCTTTGATGTGATTCTCTTCCTTTCTGTTCTAGCCTTATAGTCTTTTAGATGAGTATGCATCAAGCTTTTTATTAAACTTTTTGCTGTAGAAGTTTATTGGTTATTCTACAGTACTTGATATATTATTTTTGTGCTCCACAGGTGTTTCCTTCCATGTACCAGCAACCAATGTATTTACCTTACAATGCAGGACTGTTGCCTACAATGTACTATCCGCCCCCTTTTGGCCGTGGATTCCTGCCTAACAAACAAGTGTTTGGCCGTTTTATTCCACCAGGAGCTTTTCCCTACGCTCGTGGTGCTGGCCCAATGAGGGAGGGCATTCCACGTACTGTGGAGATGCCAGGTGGCCGAGGTATTAGGCAGAGAGGAGCAGGAAGACACAGCTACTACAGTCCACCTCGAGTGCAGCCTTTTACTACCATTGCTCAGGGCTATCCACCACTTATCCAGCCCCACCATCCAAGCGGCTATTTCTACCACCTCCCGGAGGATCCGAGAGCTGTGGCATTTGCACCTGCTCAACCCAACATTCATCCTTATCTGCCAGCAGCACCCCAGTTCCCTCCACATCTTCGACCTCCTCCTGTTGCAGCATATGGAGGGATGGCTCCAGGACACCAGGGCGGAGGGTTCCCTCCCTTACATCCACATGCACACCCACAGAACACACCATCCCCGCCCACGGTAAATCATCGGCTGCCCTACCAAGACTTGAGGGTGAACAGGGAGAGATCAGATACAACTGATAGTGCAGGCAGTGGAAGGTTGGCAGATTCTCCCAATGCAGGAATTCAGCTGTTGCCCAATGTCAAGCATGTACCTGCCCATTTACTGGGCAAGCCTGGAGACATTTCCCCTGACCAGCCTAAAAGCAACACCACCAGCCCGCCTGTTAGTTTACCCCACAGCTCACAGATGCTTCGAGAAGAAAGAACTGCAGCTTTATCTAATAGGCCTTACAGCCCAGCCAACTACATGAGGGACCGGTCTGGGTCAGGTGATGTTCCTGCGTCCAGATCTTATAGTCCGGCTAGCTACATCAGAGAGCGAACAACCTCTGGAGACGATGTTCACTCCCGCCAGTCATACAGCCCGGCAAACTACGCACGCGATGAAGGACGCAGTTCTGGGGAGGATATGCGTTCCAGTCATGAAAGATCCATGTCCATCTCTCCACCACTTGCTCCCTCAAATCTTTCTCCAAGCCAGGTGCCAGTAAGCAGTGCAATGGGCCCAGCTGAACCAAGAAGCAACAGCAATGGAACATCTGTGCTGAATAATCGCAGAATGAGGCCTAATCTCAAACTCAACACAGGCTTCAGCCGTCAGTACAGTGATGATTTACCCACCCCGACCGTCATCACAAACATGATCCAGATGATTGACGACAACATTGAAGAAGCTGCTGGGGAGAACGAGTCCGGGAGTGTCGGCAAAGACCGGAGGTCATCGGGACTGAAGCTGAAAATGACAGTTGCTCAAAGGCTTCAACATCGACAGGCCACAGAGAGTAGTGAGGCCTCATCTTCTTCTACTCCGCCTTCATCAGAGGACTCCCATCCTACGTACGCTAATATGGTCACCCATGTTGTAGAACCAAGACGAGAAATCACAGCGGAGGAAGCAGCGCAGTTGGAAATACAAACACCTCGAACTCCGAAAGGTTTCATTACTCCAGGAGCTGATGTTGAAGTAGATCCCTTTGGGATTCTGAAATCTTTGAACATTGGTGGAACTCAACAGTGAGAGGAGGAAATAGTTTTTATTGCTTTTATCAGTTTTTGAAAATTTTTTAACCTGTTTTGTGTTCTAAATTTCTAAGAGTTTTATTTCTCTCTGTCATGCACGAGATGGAGGCTTTGCACTTTTTGACATCCTTGTCACAGTTTCCATTTCTTTTTCATTTCTTTTTTTTTTTCTGTAACTGTATAAAGGAAGCTCATGTTGTTATGGAGATAAAGCATTTATATTTGACAATGTTGATGTTGTTGAGATTGGCTCAGAATTAAACAGGTGTCTCAGCCAAGACCTAAACCTCGTCCTCAGGCTGAAACTTTAAGCTTGTTTGTTACTGGTGTGGTCAGGGCAACTTGACTTTCATACACTTCAGTGTTTGCAGTCAGGGACAGTTCAAAGACAAAAGACAAACGTACTACTAATATTTTATTGTTTTTCTTAATTTTTATCTTTTTTTTTTTTTTTTGTCTTCATTGAATGTAGTTATATCACACTTTTTTTGTCATGTAACTAACTTTTGCTGTCAGTTTGTTGTAAAGTTTTACACTGCTTTGGTTTGGACTTAATTCTGTAACCCTGTAACTTGAGTAAGTTAATATAATTTTCCAAGCCTGCTTATGTATAGAGACAGGAGACTTTCTGCAGCATTGTAATGTTCTTGAAGTTTTAGAGTATGTGGAAACGAATGGCATTTTGAACTGGCTTTTCCATCCAGTGCAATCACTGAAGGTCAGGAAAAGGAGGCATTTTTGTTGACAGTGCTGAGGGTTGAAAAGAATCGAAGGAGAGAAAAAAAAAAAAATGGATTCATGGTGCATTTGAGATAGCTGTGCTTGGTATGATACACAGCCTTCTGAACAGTTAAGCTTTCTAAGCCCAATAGATAGCACCGTCAGTAACTTAGTGTCATCAAGCTACCACCGTCAGTAACTTAGTGTCATCAAGCTAGCACCGTCAGTAACTTAGTGTCATCAAGCTTGATAAGTTGACTTGTTGTTTTGTTTCATAGTTTCTTCTGTTTTTTTGTTTTGTTTTTTTTAAACTTTGGAGTCAGTGAGCTTTCATTGCACATCTCATCCTTTGTGGCTTTTATGACTGTGAATACTTGTTGTGCCTTGCAGTTATAGTGTCCCACCTGCTGATGCAGACTTTTTTTTTGCTTCTGGGCTGCACCTGTACTCTGTACTCATTTGATCAGGTTTTGTGTCTTGTATATTCCATAGCAATTCTTTCATTGATGAAAGGAGAGAGGTAGAAGATGGTTATAGTAGGTGTTTCGCATTCGTAGAAATACTGCAGTTGAAGATATTGAGAGACAGGAATTACGACGTTTCAAATTATGAAACAAAATATATAGATAGATATATCATTATCTATTTCAATGCTTTGTCTTTGTCAGACAAGAGCATTGAAATTCTATTATTTACATGATTTTCATTTTAAATTTAGACAAATGGTTTTCTCATGTTGTGGAGGAATGGTCTATTTATTTTAACTTGATTTTGAATCGGTCAGAAATTCTGTTAGCATTGCAAAGCATTCCATGTAATATTAACTAGTTCCCTTAGATTAACACATTAAGTTTGTGTACAGAAATTTTTAACCTTTTAACTCCTGATGATAATTTTTGTGTTATATGCATATGTGGCTGATATAAGTCCTTTACTGCCCAGGAAATATCTGGAGGCAGTCCTGCATTGAATGGCCTGTAGTGAATTTCATGACCAGCAAGGCTAAGAAGCACAGCAGTATACTGAATCTTAAACACCACATTGCTGGTTTTGTCTTTGTTTGTTTTTTTTTTTTTTTCATATTTCAAAAGGCCAAAGATCAAGCAAGAAATAATTGAAATAGACCTGTGGTCAGATGATCATAACATGCTTTGCCTGAGGCTCTGCAGCTGAGTGAAATCATAGCACAGTTGAACAGTGTGACTTTATACCTCTTATTTGAAAAGTAAGGCAGTAAAATTGATACCTGTATCTTTCATAGTACCTCTGAAAAGTGTGCATGGGGAACTTACAGTCAACATAATGGGTTTTACATAGAGGAAGATTTTTTGCCATCTTGGCTGCTTTTTTTTTTTTTTTTTCACTCAATTTTTACTCTAAACATATATGTTTTAGAACAGTGGTTCCCAATGTTTTTGATCTCACAACCCTCTACCTGAAAGCTTGAAACCCATGCGACCCCCTACTATCAGCATCTTGATTTACATTTTATCTTGTGTGATAAAGGAGGAGAGAAACACCAAAACAAAAACGCAAAATGTATGAGAGCATCAAACATGTAACTGATGATTGGAAATGAATTTTTTTCCAGAACCACTTCTAGCAAGGTTACCTGAGATGACACCTCCCCGCCCCAAGGCTTGGTGACCGCTGTGGCAACCCACCAGTTGGGAACCCCTGTTTTAGAATAATCCTCACCAGTATTCTATTATGTGGAGAGTTGGTACTGTTTTGCAACATACGGCCGATAGATTACTAAAGATAATATTCATATAAACATATATTGAAGTTTTTGCATTTGCTTCCATATAGATTGGCCCTCAGTCAGTTTATCCTTGGGGTCACATAGGACATGAAAAAGAATAAGTACAAAGAATATGTACAAAACTTGCTGTTATTGTATTATTTGAATTGGGATATATTTGGGTGCAAAGTAATCTCATTTTTGATCAAATCTTAATAAAAAAAAAAAAACAAAAACAAACTCCCTTGATGATTAGCAGGCTTTGTTGCCACTAAATTTGTGAAATTTGATCCTTAATTTTCAGACTCACTTTTGATGCATATGCATAGGATCATGTAATCAGATCTTCCAGGATAATCCTGTCACAGCTTGAACTTCTTTCAAGATTTTCTGAATAATCTCTATAAAGCATTTTGGTAATTAGAAGATTGTTGAATAAGGTAAAATGAAAGATCTATTCAATGATGATTGTGAAAACAAGAGTGACCTATGATATTGTTGGCCCTATTGTCATTTTCTACAGCCACAAAAAAAAAAAGAACAAAACAAAGACAATTTAAAAAATCTTGAAATTGCCAATATTGAGCTTGTTACTCTAATGCACCATGTTTTTGTCATTGTGGATATGTATCCTCTTCAGGCACCTCATGTACACAGATTATATCATGTACTTTCTTGTAACTTCATATCATGTCTTTCAAACCAAACTAAATGTTACAATCTGTTTGTTGACCCAGTCATCAGGCCAAGGATTGAACTGTGCATTTGATTGGGTATTTTTTATTTTTCTTTTGCTTTATAGTGAGGCCTCAGGCTTATAAGTTTGATGTTGAAGGAATGTGCTTTGATTTTTGCTTAATCTTTATATTATATCAGTACTAACTGAATATGAAGATTTTGGTTTTGCAGCTACTTAGCTAAGATAGTTGAAAACAATTTTTTTTGGACGGGGGTTATTATTGACTTTTTATCTATCACACAATGAAGACATTATATTTACACGCATGTTTAAAAAGCTACATATTTATTTCTGTCTTCTCTGATCACAAATCTCTGGTTAAACAAAGCAAAACAGAAAACGAGCAGCAACAACGCTTTTTGCTGTGGGAAGTTGTTTTGTTGCTTTGTTACTATGACTTTTAGTTGGAGTGCTTTGTACCTGTCTGATCCTCACCTGAGGTGGTGCCACAGCTTGGCAGCTACAATGAATGAGCCAGCTAGGTTACTATCCTTTGCCAAGTACAAGAGGTGTAGGACAAGCATTGCAAAGAAGGAAAAAATCACTTTTTCTGTTGTTATTTCAAACATGTAGTTCAAAAAAATTCTGAAAAAATTATCACACTTATTCACCATATGGTGAATTTTTATGAATTTTCTGTTAATTATATTTCATATAACAAGTGAAAAAGTGATATTTTTCTTCTTTACAATGCATGTGTTTTACCTCTTGTACTGGGCAAAGGGAAGTAATTTCGCCGACGGTCAAAATGGCTCACTGATAAGCCATGAAGGTATGAAGTATATTTATCTAGAGCAACCTTTAGTTTAGATTTGTTTTAAACATAAACGAGAAAAGAGACATTGTTAGTTGTTCAGCTGATCCTTTTAATTTGTTTGTTTGTTCTTCTTTCATTTTTATGAAGGCGTAAAGTAAGTGTATGATAGGGATGGGAGCTTTATATCTATTTATGATAAGCTTTATGTTAAAGGCTTCAGTTTAGTGATTTGCTTGGTTTGGTAGTAGCTCATCTAAGTAAATGAATAGGCCAAACTAACTACTAGAGCATTCCATGTCTGTTGCTGATATTATTTTTGGATGAATAGGGGAACACCTCCCAATTTGACAACTTTGTGTGATACTCAAACACTTGATTTATGAGGTAAATGTCAACTATGAAATTAACAATTTGAGAATCAAAACAATGAACTTATGATTGCCTGTTATAATGAAATAAATATTAACTTATGAAGTGTAACTGAACCCTGGTCAGAACCGTGAAGCTTAGAAAAGCTTTTAGCATCTAAAAAGAAATTCTGCTAATACAGTAGGAAGTGAACTTCTGTCGTTTGATCTTCAGTCGCCCAAATTTTGATCTTAATAAAATATTTATTTTTTTAATTATTGTTTTGTGAACAATGTGAAAGCAGGTGGTGGCATGAGTGTTATCAACTGATAAAGCTTATTTATGGAATGTTCAAGAACATACATGTAGTAGACATGTACAGTGCCTGATGATTTTTTATAAATTATAAGATATAGAAAAGAGGACATTTTGTTTTCCAGATTTGTCACAGAGACCGATGAAGTAGATGCAAATGAAATAGATGCATTTGATGTCAAAGTCATCATTGCAATAATCTTTAGTATAAGGACGTCACTGTATTTTGCTGTTTTTATCTGTGAAGAACTGCTGCATTTATTAGTGCTGCGTTGTACATAAAGAAAGTTAGAGGCAGATATTTAAAATGAGGGGAAATGGGACAGGACTGAAAAACAATATCTTGTCACGCCTTTAGTTCACATTAATGTATATTATGTGCTTGTTTGGCTTTGTGTTTCGCAGCATGGAATTTTCAATTCTCAGTGTGAGTTAAATTTCACATGCTTTTTTTTTTTTTTTCTGCACTTCTTATGACTTAATATTTGGCAGCATTCATGTTTCTGTGTCAATTTAAAGAAACTAAATATAAAAATGATCTATTCTATTGTAATTATAGATATTTTTTTCTTCTTTGTTTTTGGTGGATGAGATATCAATACACTTGCATACAGCACCAACTGGAAACCTTGGAACAGAGACTAGCCTTTTGAATTTGGAATGGATACAATCCCTGTGCCACAAAACTTGTGCAGTGCAATGTTTGAAGTTGGAAGTAAAAGGTCCAGTGTTATGCTATCGTCCAGTGAGGACTGATTATTGTTCTTGGCCATCTGATCTTGTGAGCAGCACTCAGGATGCTTGCCTGTTTTTTTTTTTTTTTAGAAAACATTTTCATGTGTAAAGAGGTTGATCTCGCATGAGTATAGGGCTGATATTCTAAGCATATCCAGCCTGCATCTGACAAAGTTTCACTTAGAATTGAATAAATGCATATTTTCAATGTTTTCAACTAAACATTAGGTAAAAACTGTGTTTAAATGCAGGCTTGATTGCAGCTCACAGGATGGAGTCAGTGTTAAGATGTGAGCATTCTCTCATTTCATCACCATTGTTAAATACTCCTCCCTGCTTCAGACCTCTCACCCTTACCCCCCTTTCTTCCAGCCTTAGTTGAGAAAAGGTAGTTTGTATGAAGGATTTGGGAGGTGGTTGTGTTCTGATGTCTAGGCTCAGAGATCCAAGAAAGTTTTCTGGCACCCATCATGATGAGTTAGTGGAAAGTCTTATGGCGCCTACGGTGACAAGATTTTGTCAGGATTCCATTTATGGACCTGTTTGTGTTTGATATATGCTTTGAGGAAATAGAAACAATGTTTAGACTTGAGGAAATCTCCAGCTCTCCAGAAATGATAAAAATGAGGTCACTCTTTCTCATACAGTTCCTGTAAATGATGTACAGAGTATTGTCATATTCTAATTTAATTTTTTTGTTATTATTATTGTTGTTTTTTTTTTAAATGTAGTTTAAATCTTATGGATGATTTCTTTGTTTCATGTCATTGTCATTTGCATTCTGTTCTGTACTAATTCAGGTAAAACAAATTTACAAAACACCAAATTCGGGTAAACTATGTGTCTTGTGAAAACCATGATGTGTCATATCTCTGGTGTGATCCTCCCTTGTATAGTTCGTTACTTCACATAGGCTGTCAGTCTTTCACGACAGTGTTAACTTCTTGACTTGATATGTTATGGGCATTGCCAGTTCAGTGCTCAAACTTCTCATTACTCACTCCTGGGTGTTCCTCTATACCTTTTTTTGCTGGTGCAGTATATATGTTTCAACACCAGCAAAGTTCTGGAGTAAATACAAAAAGACTCTGTTCAGTGTTTTATGTGCGTAGCATATCCATTCATCTTCTGCTGTATTTGTCAATCTGTGTCTCGCTAGCATTGGAGCCCGTGGTTTTGAAACAGAAACAGGGCTACCTCGTAAGGATTAGTCCCCCATGAACCATTTCCCGTGTGCTGAATGTGTGCAAATGTTTCACTTGCCTTGTATTTTGCCATGCTGGCACAGTATATGTTTCCTAGCCAGTCATGTCTTACTGCAGCAGCACTCTTGTCCAATTCAGCAAGCAAAAAACATTCTGAAATGTGAAGGCGTTGATGTTGTTATGCTTGATAAAGGATTGAAACACTGGAGATCCATTGCGTTTTGAACCGGAATGTCTCATGAGAAACTAGTATTGGTACAGCAAGGTTTCTCTGATGATTCCAGTAATGACAAACGGAGGACATTCTTATCATATTTGCCGTGTTTATTTGGGAAGGAGCTCGAACTCAAAAAGTGTTTCTTTAGAGCGAGCTATTAACCAGATCAGCCCTTTTATCACTTCCAAGCTGCAGATAAAATGGTTGACTTTCATATGTGGGGTGATCAAGTGGATGGTCATTTAAAAACCTTTGCTGGGGTGGAAAAATTATTTTGTTGCAATGTGACATTTTAATTTAGCATTGTAGCATTAGACGTCACCACAGTAAATCATTTTCCCTTTCTGTTATGGCAATCAAAGACTTATGTCATTAATTCCTCATCAACATCTAAACTATTTTTAGCGTCACCTTTGGAAACCAAGTGCTTTTCTGTCCATAGTTCTCTCTTAATAAATGTTAGTTATTTGCATAATCATAGAGAGAGAAGCTTTAATTTTACCAAGTGTTATTCCAGCCAGAACTTGTGTTCCTGTTTAATGCACTCGGCTCCAGGCTTTTTTTTTTTTTTTTTCAGAACTAGGCCAGACTGCTCAGAAAACAGTGACATTCAGAAATGACCATATCTGAAACAATTGAAAATAAGGTCATTTTGGGAAGTTTGATAAATGGAAAGGTCTGCTGCAGTGTGATGTATCGTTTGAATGTCTTCACATGGGGATTTTTGTTAATCGGCGAAAAACCTCACCAAAAAAAAAAAAAAATCTTTTTTTTTTTTTTTTGGTCTTTTTAGTGGCAAACAGTGTCTTACTCTGCTGTAAGGCAGTCAGGTTATCTGTGGTCAGTCAGAGAATGTTGACAGGCGTGGCTTTCCAAGTCTAAAACACGAGTCTTGTGTGTTCTTGGTGTATTTTTTATTTTCTTTTCTTTTTCTTTTTAAAGATTTTTCTGGCCTGAGATCAGAGAAAAAACTTTTTTAAATATTTTTTTATAAAGGTTCTTTGGCGGAAGGGGTCAGGTCATTAAAGTTTAAGTGCTCATAGCTGATGTCTTGCCTATATGGTCATAGATGATAAATCTATAGACTTTCATTTTCAAAAGCACAAGAAAGTGAAGAACGCAAGACATAGTAAGTGCAGATGGAAAAAAAAAAAAAAATAATGAAAAAGATAAAAAGATTATTTTCAGTGCATTTATGGTAGAAATAGAAAGGAAGTTACAATGCTGTTTATTGAAATCTATGATGTCCTTTCCTTTTTTCTTTCTTTCTTTCATTTTTTTAAATAATCTGAATTGATTTTGTGGAAGTTTTTGACTGCATAAGTCAGATATGATAGATCACCATGGTGCAAAAGTAAATATTGCGCTCGTTTTAGCGTCCGGTGGCTTGAGGATTGTTTGAAGGCAGGAGCCCACAAAGCACAGTACCTTCTCACTACTTGTCTAGGACATCCTGTTTCAAGCAATACTTAGTTGAGCATCTGGGTACTTGAATGAAAGATAGGGACTTTTTGCCAGGAGAATCATATCGAATATCTTATGGCATTACAAATTTATCAATAGCCAGCTTTTGAAATTAGTTTTTTTTTTTTATATATATATATAAATTTGGAAAAAGGAACAACAACAAAAACTTGAACATGAAGAAGAAAAGTTGAAGAATTTTGAAAAGATTGCTCTGCGTTTTCCTGTTGGCGCCATTGTAAATTTTCTGTGGCCAGCAATTCAGTTTTGTTTGTTTTCTTCATGTTTCCATACATTGCTGTATGTATTACGTTTAGAGGTATATACTATTGGTGAATTTCTTTATGAGAAATGCTGCAGGAGTTTTTTTTCCCTTGCTTTTATTCTCTACTAATGAGTCTGAACATTTACTGTTACATTTTCACCTTTGTTACGAGACAAAGACCAAAGATGTTTTGTTTTGCTTGATGTACAGTCAGTTTGTACCCATCAAATGTTTAATGAGTTTTTATCAGCCAATTTTATTGAGGGGGGGGGGGGTGCAGATATGCAGTGTCAAAGTATTTCAGGCAAAATATTATGACATCAAGAATATTATTTCTTTTACCTTGGCCTCGACATGAAAGAGTTTGTGAAACTCGGAAAAGGCCCCTGAGGACCAGTCACATTCATTAATTGTCATTTCTGCTCAGAAATTGGGGGCCTCCGATCTTTGTATCGTATGCAGAAGAAATGGGGCCCATTATCATGGCCCATTAAGTAATCCAGATGCACCAAATTGTCAGGCTCGATGGTATATTTTAATTTTATTTTGATTAGTTCTTGAGTTTATGTTAGTTACAACATTATTAAAAAAGGCTGTGGTAATTTTCATGCTAATGGCCGCAATACCAGTAAGTTTTTGATACTGGTAATACTGGTAGATGAAATTTTGTTTTCAACGCTGGTGACTTTTTAATATAGAGTTACCTGTGTGTCACAGCTTCTTGTGCAAATGAAGGGCCTGCTGGACACAGGGATGCGCTCTTTTCTGACTTTTGGGTACACTTTATAAGTATCTAGACCATCTTTTCTCAGTTGTTGTAGTGAGTTCACTATTTCTCATTGTGGCCCATTGTAAAAATAAACTTTAAAAAAAGGGGGGGGGGAATCTGTGTCATTATAGAATGGCCATGTTGTAAACAGATATTGTTGAGCAAATGGTCACATTTAATATGAAACGAGATCAGGAAGACAATTTTGTCTTTGGTGTTCTGTAGTGCATTTTTTAAAATCTGTTTGTCATTGTGAATAATCATGTAATGCATCTTGTACTGACAAAAGTATCTGTGACAAACAAAATTACTTTACCCAGTGGAGAAATGATAGCAGATTATTTGATCCCAGAAGGTTGTGGTCTTAGAGTCTTGGAACAGGACATCCAATTTTCTTATGCCAGAATCCTTTTACTATAACAACTGAAGCTGACTCAGTATGAGATGAGATATGGTGAGATGAATTGGTAACATAATATAGATATCAGAAAAATTGGTAATGGCCTACATAAGGCAGTAAGCTAACCAAGGGTATGTATGGCCCAGTGCTTCGCAACTGGCTAATCTCACAGACAGTAATACCATGGTTTTGGATTGACCTTGTACATAATGGACTTGACTTGTTGGTAGAGGGGAGATACCATGAACGAAATGCAATGTTGACGTTTTATTGACACAGTCCTATGGCATCTGATCATCATGCATCAAGTTGCTGTATGGAAATCTTGAGAGGAGGAAAACAGTTGTAGCACAAATTGGTATGAAATTCACATGTAATGTTTCTATCACATGTATTCATACTTAATGTAAAAGATATCCACTTTTGTTGTTCCAAATCTTTGGGTATGTGGAGCAGTTTTTTCCAGTGATGAACACTTCACAGCAAAAACTGGACCATTGTACAGATTTTTTTTTTTTCTTTTCTTTTTTTACATTTTTTTTTTTTTTTTCTTATTCCTGTTGGACTGTAGGCATGGGTATGATATTTTAGTCCAGAATATTTTTTTTTTTCTTTCCCCTTTTTCATGTTTGAATAATGATGAAGACAGTGCCTTAGGTGCGGCAGCCATTTTCCCTATGTGCTCGTGGGCTTGCTCTCATTCAGTGTTCTTTCACAGTTATTAGTAATTAGCATAGCTTATAGCTCTCTCAATGTGCTTTTTTAAATAAAGCAGTAAACATGGAGACATTGGAAATGCATTACACTTCAAAGCCTCAGATAAAACAGTTCGATTTTCATTTTTTGCGAGAGGTCATGTGGGAATTTTTATTTGCAAATACATGTACATGTGTTCTGTAACAAATTTTGTGAGCTCAAAAAGAAAATGATACATCTCACAGATTTCCCTGCTAAGATGGAGATCCTGTTTTAACTTGCAATGATATATATTTTTAAACATTGTAAGTGGCAAGAGTTTGCAGATTTCCTTGTCCATCAGCCCTTATGTCTCAGGCTTGAGTTTTAGTCTCATCAGGTTATACCAGTATAGTATTTTTACTGCTCTTACCACATGTATATATCTATACTGCTTTGACTAACCTGTCATCAGTATTCAGCTATCCATAAAGGCCTATACATGTATTTATTTTGTATTATGGCAGAAAGATAGGTAAATATGTACATGTATGTGCTTTTCTGGTTCCAGGCTTGGCATGCACGGATTACAAATACATGTAATTTGTTTCTTATGCCCTCTCTCTCTCTCTCTCTCTCTCTCTCTTTCTCTCTCTCTCTCTATCTCTATCTCTCTCTCTCTTAATTCCTTACACAATTACATTTTGAGGTGATAGAACAAGCAGGGATCTTGGATGGAAATGTTTAGATGTAAGTTGAAACAAAATTCCGCTAAAGACCGTAGAAAAATTGTCTCATTTTTTTTTTTTGTTTGCGGCCAAGTCAAGGAATCTAAAAGCATGTACATGTAGTAGCTAAGCTAAAAAAAAAGAGGACCTCTGAAGAAATGTGCAGAAATAAACAATAAAAGTGTATGTTTCCTTTATTTTTTGTATGTATATTAGGTTTTAGCTTTTCTATTTTACGTGTCCTTTATCTTGAATTACTGAATGAAATCCTATCCGCTAGCAGCTGGGAGGAAAATGTGGAGACTGCTGCACCGAGCACTGTACAAAAAGCATGGATTTTATAACATATCTTGATTTATTTTTTTTTCCCCCAGATACCTGGTGTAGGTTTGGTATGTAATTTGTTTTGAAACAAATACTACTTTGTGTTTGGATGTTGTATTTAGATATTTTGTAGTAACCAGATTTCATGTATATTTACTGTAGTGTGTACTCACCTTTATGTAACGCAATTGTAGTGGCAACGGATTTGAATTGACGGCTTTTAATTTCTTCCGGCTTTTCCAATGTAATCTGCTCAGTAATAATAAAAATCATTGTTGTAGCATTGAGTCATAGTCTTGGATTTTTCTTTTGCTATGTTTGTTTGTTTGTTTTAGGTTTAATGAGCCCTTTGAACCACAACTAAATTACACCTTCTTCTATTTGCTAGGTAGACAAAGCATAAACTGAATTTTTCACAGAAAGAATACAACAAACAAAACTTACTTTTGTTACTTGCAACATGATGAACAGAAAATTCTGAGAAAAACAATCATGATGTGATGAAATTTACTTTTTTTTCCAGCATTATTTGTTGTTGAACCTTTGTGTGTGTGTGTGTCTGTTTTTTTTTTGTTTTGTTTTGTTTTTTTTAGGTTTGGTTGTTTTTGTTTGTTGTTTGTTGTTTTTTTTTCTTATACGTATTACAAATTTAATAACAAGAACAAAAGTGATTTTTTCTTTCTTCACAATTTTTTTTTTCTTTTTTGACACCCCGTCCCACTGGCAAAGGAAAGCAATCTAGCTGGCTGCAAAAAAAAAAAAAAATAACTTACTGTCGCCGTTGCGTTTGATCTTCTTTTGGTTTCTTGCTTTTCAATTCATATAAACACATATACTGTATATTCCTTTCTTTTTTTTATGATATTTTATACATTAACATTTTTCAGAGATGTCATTCAGAAATATACAGTCAATACACATGATCTGATTGATCACCAGGTGCCATCAAACTTTTACTACTTGGCGACATTTGTCACAGTCGACTGAACTCGGCTCTTTCCCACTAGAACCAGTACATAACCTGTACCACCAGAAGCGATAATACATTGTACCATCGATCTGTGTTATGTCAAAATCAAGGACGGGTACAACTTTCAAGTATACGCCCCTGCCACCTCTAGACGAGTCAGATCACAAAGACATAGTGCTTTCTCATGTTACGGCTCCTTGCTCAAGGTCATGGAAACTCCTCTCCATCAGAGCAAACAGGCGAAAGTTTAGAACCAGCTGAGTTACATGTACGCGGATGCCTCGACTGTACAGACTGGAGGGTACCGTACACACATAATCTAAAGACGCACCATAGCTATCTGCTTTTCTGTGAGAACTGTCGGATGTTCCCCAGTAATAAATCCTGAATTTCCAGAGATCTATGAAGTTATGAAGGAAAAGAAAAAAACATAATAAAGATAATAATTTTCAAAAAGTATTAAAAAAAAGGGGGGGGGGGGCTTTGACCAATAATAATACATGTAATAATAATAATAAAAATGAGGAATTTAAAGAAAATTACAAGACAAGAAATAACTACAGGAAACCTAGTTTTCGATTGGTATGGCTCACCCAACAATGCAGTTCATAGCCTATGGGTATCAGTGGACGAATACGCTTTTTTACGCCAAGTTAAACAATAACAATCCTTTCTAAATGAATTGAGGCGTGTTGCACAAAACCTGAAGAAAGTCCATTAAAAAAATCTGATGGTATTGGAGTTAGTATAGGGGAAAAAAAGCACTGTATAATGCCTAAAGCGGATAAAACTTGATACGCTTGCATGTAAATGTAGATGTATATTGTAAAGCCAGCGGACCTGACAGTTCAGACCTCAGGATAATTTGTGTTAACAACGGCTGCAGAACAAGTTACATCAGTGTTTACCTATATTTTTACCTTGTCACTGAGAACACATATCATATCATCTACATGGAAGACTGTGAAAACAATACCCGTTCCAATTAAAATAATAATAATAATTAAACAAAAAAAAAAAAAGTAAAGAAAGAAAAGAAAAGTAAAAGAAAGACAAAAATTGCTTGCTTGAATGATCTAAGTCTAATGACATCAACTATATCTAGGTGTTTTGAAGAAAAAAAAAAAAAAAACTTGTAGTCCAAAAACAAAAAATTATCTTTTACCCCACATAAAATCTGAACTAGATCCCGATCAGTTTGCATATAAAGAAAGAACGGAATGTCAAAGAAAAGATATCCTGCCTGTATTTTTAGAAGAAACAAAAACAAGATTTTGAAACATCCTGATAGGATAAAAACCTATGCTAGGGTACTCTTTGTTGATATCTCATCAACTTTCAACACAATCCTACCACGTCTTATGACTTGAAAAATTGGTGTCATCAAATGTAGTAGACAACCACGTTGTTTTGTGGGGCCTTAAAATTTTCAATAGATCAAAGCATTAGGCAGAATAAAGCTCTAGAATGCAAGATCAGATAAGCTTATCATTTTTTATTTTTTTTTATCCTCTTTGATATTTGCTCGCAGACATAGAGGGTCAAACGCATGTAACAAATCATCAGGTTGTGAAATATCGTATCCTGTTTCGTTTTCTTGAAAACTTCTCATAGAGCTATGTTTTTTAATTTCATTTGATTTGAGTTGTAAATATTTGTCGTCCGCACCCACCACATGCATGTAGCCTTTTAATACATGACACCAGGTCCATAGGGGACTCAAAACTCATCTCTCATGATGACACTCTGATTATCTGGCATCAGTCTCCGACTGACGACGATATTTTGTCTAGGGAATGGATCCAACATGTAAAGTTCTCAACCATGTAATCTTGAAACAATGCATTTTCGACAACTGAATAAAATTTGTATAATGCCAGAAAATCATACAAACCCAAAACAGCAACAGCAAGTACAAAAGTGGATTGTGAAGAATTTCTACCGTATCCTCAATTTTTGTAGGTATCTATCGATTAGGAAGACATTTTCTGTATGAATCAATGTTGATATGGCATATCTATCTCGGTCAGTTGGGATTCACAATGTGACAATGTAAATGACAGCGGCAAAATTTTGACATCCTTTTAATTTGTTTGTTTGTTTGTTCTTTTTGTCACAGCTGTCATCGGTTTCCAGTGAATTTAAGTAAGCACTGTCGGAATCAACTAATATGTATCAGCGAAAAGTCACTCTCTTTTCGGAAAGTTGCCGTGTGATCGAAGAGACTGAGCAACTGATGAAAAAGCTCCTAATTATTCAACTGAAATTCTTCAATTCATTGTTCATAGATGATGTGGTAATCTCGGAATATCCACGCCATAGAAAATGACGGCTCTCTCTTTTCGGGTTTTCAGAGGGCGACGATTCACGGTTGACAAACAGTTGCATTTCTTACACTTTGTTGGTTACATATCATTGACATCAGGGTGTCTAGACAACAGATTGTCCAACATACAAAAAACTGCTTGGTTTTCCATTTGTTCATGACTAAGATGAGATTTTAGTTTCAAATGACTCATCTTTATTGTCAGACATGATGACACTGCAGTAGGCTACATGTATTTTGCATGGAACAATATATTTCAGTCTATATCACATATCATAAAAGGGGTTGCAAGTATGAGATTAGAAACAAAACATGGCATTATGCAAACTTACTTATTTTTTATTTAATCGGAACACAGATAAATCCACATTGTCAGGCTTTCGAGCTGTATGTAATCTCTCAAATAAAAGCAAAACCGAAAGTAGGTTGGCTTTGATCTGACTTTATGCTCTACTAAATATAGAGTTTATTTATTGAATAAAGATCTACTTTTGAATATGTGCCATTAGTGACCTACGAATTATTATTTTTAGAAAACAAAAGTGGTGCCACAAACACGAATAAGAAATAATCGAGTTATATTAGCCGGAGGACCATGATCACCGGAAACAGCTGTTCATCGGAGAATCCCGATAGCAAATTCCCATAAGTCTCATACCGCTGTCAACGTGGCATGTCTGCGCATGTACGGAAGTAACATTCAGCTTCCCGTACGTGGCATAGAGTCCGTGGAGTTTATACCGAAGAATCTGTTGTCGTTGTCAAAAATGAGGATCACTGAATGATTAAAAGTAGGTAAGGCTTGCGATTACTGGTAAAATGATGCAGCTTCGTGATCAACATCAAGTGTACTGCTAAAATATAAATGATTCCCATTGGCAGGTGTCTGGCAGCTGCATATCACGAAAAAACAACTGTGAATCACAGTGTGATGTTATGTTGTTGACTTCTGGTCTGTTGGTTTCTTATGAGGATCTGGAGAGGATTTTTTTGTTCCATCTAGACACTTAGTAGAGTCTGTATTAGACCCAGGTCGAGTAGAGAAATTATATAACATCCTAGAGATAGCACTTATCCATATTATGCACACCAAATTCATTATGGATCCTCCTGAAGTCATAAAACTAAACTTGATCAACTTCTGACTTTTTAGGTTGCTGATAGTAAGGGATAGATATTATTAGATCCAGAACTAGACCAAATAATCCAGTTAATGTCCAGTTGTAAAGGCTAGATTTGAATAAGAACATTTTTTGTCATTTCCTAACAGATAATTAGATCTAGATCTAGAATCTAGATTCTAGTTCTTTAAAATCTCCTTATTGAAAGGTTCAGATGATGCCCAATACATGGCTGGAACTGTCTCTTGTCTTAAATTTTAAACAGGGATGTCAAACTTCGGACTTTAGTCGGAATTCCGACTTTTTGGTCGTCGCCGACTTTCCTGCTTGTGGCCGATCAACTGCCAACTTTTACTGAATCCACGAAATAATTTGCGATACAAATTTCGCATGATGATGACAATGAAGCGGAAGTACTAAAGAGTTATCATTATTTATAGATACCTCAGATGATAGTCGGACTGTTGTTCGATAGCTGTTCGAAGATCGAGATCGAAGTTCGTAGCACTTAATTCCTCACACCTGACAACATGCAGTCGAGTGGTTGCTTGAGAGTTGTTGATAGAAAATCAGCACATCAGAGGACTGAGAACAACAAATAATGTACCCATCATCTTTGAGAGACTAGTGTAAGAGGGCAGCAGTTGGCGATCTAGAGTCTAGATGGTGTCGTGGCCTAGCGGTTGGGCGTCGGTCTCGGGATCTGAAGTTCTGAGTTCGAATCCTGATGGGTGCCGGCATTTTGTCCTTGGGAAAGGCAATTTACACACATTTTCCTGACTCCACCCAG
>JBCAUA010000012.1:220419-230754 GCA_038406235.1 Peronia verruculata | reverse complement strand
AGATAGATAGATAGATAGATAGATAGATAGATAGATAGATAGATAGATAGATAGATAGATAGATAGGCAGGCAGAAAATATGAGGGAACCAGTAAGAGCAGGGAAAAAAAAGGGGGGGCGCGGGGGACTGCATGGCTCTCTATTAGCAAAGGGCACTCAAAGGCTCCTACATTTTCACAAGAGTCGATTTTAAATTATGCCAAGCCTCAATGATAAATCAATAAACGCTCCAAGTGTTTTTCTTACACATTAGCCTACCTTTGGACTACCTTTGTGTCATGCTGTGACGAGAAAGCCGCTATCATGCTGTAAAGCCGTTAAATACATGTAAAACCTAAAAGCAAGCCTAAACAAGACTTTGGCGCAGTAAAAGGAGATAGATGACAATGATGATATAAGGAGAGAAAATAATGACGGGGAAGTAAGATAGTGTCACTGGAAACACAAGAATACGTATTTCTACAGCTTTTCAGCGCTGCCGTGCTGAGGCGGTTGTAGGTACACTAACTGCTGGAGAGGTATGGCTACAGCTGCTGGCTGCTTAATCTTTAGCGAAGTAAATCCCTGAGCCATAACTTCCCATTCTTTGGGTTGCTGAATATAAGATAAAAACGAATAAAAATTAGCTGACAGGCAAAACTCAAGTACAAAACACAATTACTGCTTCAAATTATACTCGTATTTGACCTGACAGTGAAGTGCAGGAAGAGAATTCACTTATGGACTTGTTTCGCGTGGACATATCGCATAGCGATATATCGTTGCTCGGATGTTTGACATGTTGGTGATTCAGGTTCCAAATGGGTCAAACGGTACAAGAAGCCTTACATGCCGTGCATGAAACTGGCATGTTTTAAGAGGTCAAAGCCAGGGACTGTCAGTCAAAGTAAACACGGCTTCCCCCTTCTCGACTTTTAAAGTCCAACGGGATCCGCATTACAAGCAGTGATTAGACCCCCTCCCTGCCGAGTGCGTCTTGCGCAAGGGATAGGCCCCCAAATGAAGGGATGATAAGACGTTTTATTTGTTTAAAAGAGAAAGGAGAGAGAAGAATGAGCGAGGGGGCGGGCTGAATGGAGTGGTATGGGCTGGGAGAGTCACCTGGTGCAAGTTCTGAGTGAGGGGAGAGAAAGAAAGAAAGAAAGAAAGAAAGAAAGAAAGAAAGAAAGAGAGAAAACAATGAGAGTGACCGAAAGTACATAACGGGGGGGGGGGGGCGTGAAGAGAAAGGAGAAAGCGAGAAGAAGAAAGACACGGACAAAACAGTGGACTGAAACGCTACGGGCTGAGTCATATTGCAGAGGAATCAAAATAAACAAAATACATTTACAGTAAATAAAGCAACATAAATAAATGGATGGAGATAGAAAAAGAGAGGGGAAACAGGGAGAGGATTAAACAAAAAAGTTTAAATTCAAGTCGATATAATCGTTTTATTCAAACAGATACTGAACCAAAAATATCTCATTGCCATGTTAACTTCCCTCCGTAAATCCTCGTTCGCTGATTCATCACCTCTTGATACGCGACGAGCCTGCGGTTTTCGGGAGTATCACCCAAGGTCGAGTGCGAGTAGGCATGCTGACGATGGCTTTCGACCAGCGGTTAAGTGGCTCTAGGTGTGAATGAAGGCTTGGTAAAAATGTCAATGACAATGCCCAGAAATTAACATGCCACGTGCCCCGGTGGTCGAATTCTAATGGTTACAGAGAATAAAAATGCCACGAGCTTCCGTGATCATAATCGTTACAAAGAACAAGGATGCCACGCTGTTCCGTGATCAAAATCCCAGTTGTAACATGGAATAAAAATGTCAAGCGCTTGCATGGTCAGAGTTCTAATCGTTATAGAAAATAAAAATACAAAGTGCTCCCGAAGTCAGAATCTTCACCGTTTACTGAAAGCAAAGGGGGCATGTACACCTGGTAGTCAAGGTCTGCAACGAAAATTGACAATCCCACGAGATATCTGGGGATAATAATTTCGGAATGCTCCTAGAACGTGGCAGGAAAATGAGCAATATAAAGGCACAGCAGTTGACTATAATTAGTTCGTAGCACTAAATTTGTCTTGTGCAATGTAAGCAAAGAAGCCGAATGCCTTTTTCACAGGACAAAACAGTGTTCACTACCACGACGTCAGCATTGGGAGATTTAAATCAAAATCAGTACATAAGACTTTTTTTCCGTACACAAATGCAAGCCACTCATACTGGAGATGCCATTTCTTACAACTTCAAGCGATGTTTTCGTGAAATATATTGTGTGATCATTTGGACTAACTGGGAAACAAGAGTAACGCTACTTTATTCTTTATCAAAATTGGTCTTACTCAGCTGAAGGCGGAGAGGGCGCTACAATCTTTCATGATAACGTAATTTTCTTCACGTCAGAGAAGGATCCCGTTCCTTTCAGTGATACTGGTTCGCTGCTCCAAAGGATTTTTTAATATGGTACGCAAAGAGTAGAGAGAAAGAGAGAACATATGTGTGTGTGTGTGTGTGAGAGAGAGAGAGAGAGAGAGAGAGAAAGAAAGAAACCAAGGGGTGGGGAACAGGAAAGAGAGAAAAAGAGAGAGAGAGAGGGGGGGGGATTGGTGCAAAACGTGAGGGAGGGAGGGATAGAAAGAGAGAGAGAGAGAGCAGGAAATTTTTTTTTTTTAAATCAGAGAGTAGGGGATCGTGACAGAGTGAAGGAGCAAAAACATGAGCAAAAGAAAGAGAGAGAGAGAGAGAGAGAAAGAGGGAGGCCGTACACCGTAACTCATCTTTGATGCTGCGTTACTCATGCTTATCGCAAGCGTATACAGGCCCAGACCACACGTGCATCCAATGGTTTTCCAGACGAGAAATAAACGGGTGTTAATGCATTGGCCACACATGTACAGTATATTATCATGCGCTACCGTACCTCTCTGCTCTCAACCGGAGGCGTATGGTGTGGCACTGGGTCGGAAGTTCAGAGACCGGTGAGAAAAATGCAAAGTCAAGTAAGGAAGAGGGGTGGTGAACTGGAAAATGAAAGATGAAAGAAGGAAGGAAAAGGAGAATGAAAAACAAAAAAGGAAGGCAGGAGTTTGCATGGAGGGAGAAGGGCTGGGTGAATGTGGGAGCAGAGAATGAAACGAGTAAAAGAAGGATGGGGTGTGTGTTTGTGGGGGGAAGTGTGTTTGATGCGAAAGGGAAGGGTGTTAGAGTTTAAAAAAAAAACAAAAAAACGATGAAACGGTGAAAAGGCGCGTGTGTGTGTGTGTGTGTGTTGTGGGGGGGTGGGGGGTCGTCACGATAATTTCTTTTCAAGGGGATCTACCTGAGCCTAGGTAATTTTTGTCTCTGATGCAATGAAAAAAAATATAATATCTATTATTGAAAAAGAGCCGGGGTCATGAAATTAAGATAGTATCATCTGCCTGTGCAATGTAGTCTGGGGTGTGAGTACTGGGTGCACAGCCGAGCAACCTTCCATAATCACCCCCCCCCCCACAGAGTTGTAAATTTTAAATCAGAAATGAAGGCCCACAGATCCACATCTTACTCAAATTTAATTTCTACTGTGAGCAGATAAGGGATAGGGGAAAGACTAAAGCAAGGAGACTGCAAGAAGCACAGACACAGACCTTTGTAACAAAGACTTCAATGTCCATGTGACAAAAAAGATTGTCATGCAAAATGATCCTAATGCTCAGACAGCCCGACAAACTTTACATTTTTATTAAAAAACAGAGATTTCCTATCCAACTTTGAAAACCTGACTAGGTCACACATGATGTATTAATTTCTTTTTGGTGACACAACAGTTCAAATTTATACCACAGAAAAGAGAAAATCACCGACATCCAGGCAATGACTAGAATGTTCGGATAAACAAAAAATAAATAAATAAATAGATAAAACAACAAGTTCACTGGGTAACATCAACTGCACTATTTTATATCTAGACAGATCAACAGTTCACAAACTATTTGTATTGTCTGAAAGTAAAGACAATTTGTCCCTGATCTTTTCTGGCATAAATCCAACCTGTAGTTATAAAAGGGGAAAAAAAAAAAGAAAGAAAGAAAGAAAAAGTGCAAAAGCAACATAATGTATAATGAGACCCTGTTTTACCAATTTACTCTATGCTGAAAGCGCACAGCACTGCGGACCAATAATATGATTTCATGTGAAAGAAGTGGTAGAGGAATTTCTGTAAAAATATTCAATATAACAGTACCGTAGGCAGTTTAAACAATTTTTTTTTTTTTTAATGTTCCAAAATTTTAAAGTCTGATTTGAGTACAACTGGACAACAGATCTGGATCCAGTAACTCAAGTAACTGTGAGGTCACAGATGCAACATTTTCAAAGGCTAAGATTTCTTGAACCATGGAATCCTGGTGAATTATTAAACCCATCTATGATTTAGTGTTTTATTTTTAAATAGCACAACTTTTTAACTGGTACTCACACAGAATACAGTTTTTTCGAAAATAAAAATTAAAAAAAGTCCAAAAAAGTCATAACGACGATAAAATGTAGCCCACCATACAAAAGATCAAGTTCAGTTGCAGTTCATCTCAACAGAGTATAATTTTTAAAATGAAAAACTGAATTTGAACTGATAAATTCTTAGTAAAATCTAAAACTTGAATTCCTGAGAAAATTAATATTTTACCTTTGTTAAACTCATTCAGCAGCCTTTGAATGCAAAAATTAAAAATATCTTCTTGTCATTCTAGCTTGATTGTCAGTGTCTAAATACTGATCAATGTGTTTTTCTTCCCTGATGGATATTATTTAGTCATCCAGCTAAGGTGCATAATGATCAGAGACCATTTCTTATCCTTTTATGTCACTTTTAACTGTGTCAAAACCTTTCATGACTAAAATTAAAAATTTTCATTGGATAAATATGGAAAAGGCCTAATGTTTACTCATGCTTTCTGATCATTAAGGAATTCCATGAAAAGCCATCACAAAATTGAAAGTCCAAAATCATAGCCACAAATTTTGATTTGATGAACCTGCAATAGTTCAGCTCATAGTTCAATTTAAAACAGATCTACTGGCAGACAGTAGCCTAATGACTTTTGATATCTAAATCATAAAATACTAATCATAGGATATTAATATTCACGATAACAAAACAGCCTACAAGATCTTGCTTTCGCCAGAGATCCTTTTTTTTTTTTAAATCCGCCCAATTTCAATTCTGAGACTTGATCCTAGATAGATCTAGATTTATAGATCTGCTCAAGGTAGGCTACAAAAATTGAAATGACAGTTGTCAGTAAGGCAGAGAAAGAATTTCAAAATGAGTTCTTCTAAATCTAGAGTAGAATCTAGATCTATAGGCTAGATCTAGACTTCTAGATGTAGCCTACATTTTGTGAACTAGAGTAATTTTAAATCATTCTGCACCACAGCTTGAATCTAGATCTAGATCATAGACATATAAACCTAGTCATAACTATCTCTGATTTAGATTAGATCTAGATATCTAGATCTAGATCTAAATCTAGATCTAGAATCTAGATTATAATTCTAGACCTATAGATCTAGATCTATATCTATATCTAGATCTACTAGATATCTAATCTAATCCAGAGTCTTCTCGACGATCCCACTATGAGCTTACCTTGTTATTTTCAAGTGCTTCTGCCGAATGTGCCTCCTTTGCTGCAAAACAATGCTGACACTTTGTCTTATTGAAAATATTTGGTAGAAATTTTGTGCACTTTGTCGCCATTTTTGTAATCAGCGAGTCACAGTTTCACAGTAGACTAGAAATCCAACTCAGCAAGAGGAAAGGCTCTGTGAGAGTCGTAACAACACTCTCACCTTCCCTCCTGCAGTACTGAATGCTTTCTCAACGAAACACAATCCTAAGCTTGCAAGTGCTTAACATCTTGCCACCGCCTAAAACTGAGATAACAAACACCACTGTTGAAGTTATCCGGACAAATGAGACAATATCTATGCGATCCAGGTGGGTCGATATCCAATCGTGTTTACGGTTCAGTAGGACACCGGAACCGCCAGGCACAGCCAGTCGTCTGTTTTCACTATTCCCTTTGATCTGAGACCGCAGGTATAAGTAACACACAACGAAATAGTTCCAGAATGTACCGAATATGAGTCTTTTTGATCAGCATTGTACCACGGAAAATCTATATCATAAAAATCATAGATATTTGGTTGTATAATTTTGTCCTAAAATGTGGTCCAGCACGAAAGGAAATTATAGATGTATTACACCTGTAGGCTGTGTAGAATAGCCTAATGTTTTCAGACGAGTTGTCTGTATATCGATATCATTCCGCCAAAAGTTCACACACTTCATTTGTATGATGTAAACACCGCGCTTTTCTTTAACATTTGGATATCAAAATAACGCTTTCAGGCCGTGACGCGTTTAGTGTGAAGCAATCTTAATTAAACCCATTACTTGCCACTTCTGTTAAAGAAAGCATATTTTTACTTTCTGTACTATTTGATGTTTCTTATCAGGTATTTGGGAACAAGCTTACTTGTGACATTTCCCTCATAATGTTGGAGATAAATTTAGACTATAATATTCAAATAGTCAGTGTGAAAAATGTATGAAAAATAGTCCTTGAGATAAAAGTATCCCACAGATGTCTGTCAAAGGGCTGTAGCTACAAAGACAAGACTGTCATTATGGCGACCAGTCTATTAACATCATAATTTTAATACAGTTAACCACGGAATTCTCAATTTTATATATCACGTTTTGTAAATTACACTCTACCTGAGAACTAGTTAAAAGGATCTGTTATTGTTTTATATTCTTATAAAATATAAGATTTAAGAAAGCAAAGAGAATTTATTTTAAAATAGAATAGTAAATATTTTTTATGTACTATTTATTTTTTAAAGTTCTACTTTAAAAAAAAGTGGAAAAATGCCATTTATAAGCCATTTTACTTTGTAATCATTTATTTTAAATAAGAGCTCCATTTGTTTGATTTGTTACTATTTTTAGATTGTTTTCCAAGATTTGTACTTTCAAAGGAAAAAGATGGCTGCTGCGGATGTCAGCTGTGAGAATCAAAGTTTTGATGTAAAGAGTTACAGTTTTCCCACTCAACAGATTCCCCGTCTACACTTTGAGGACCCAAAGGCAGATCAGCTTATTGAAAATGGAGTGAGTTAGGCCGAAAATTTCATCAGAATGTACTTCCTTTCTTGTTTTGTAATTAGGGAGGAAGCAATTTAGGAACTGAGTCAGTGGAAGATTAAAATTAGCGTTGATCTTAATTCTAGGTTTAGATCTAGATCTAATCTAGATCCAGATCTAAATCTAGATGTAATTCCGATATACAACATGACTTCAATAATCTTTTTATGTCACAATAAGTGTAACTTGTATGTAATCATGTAGATCTAGATCTAGATCTAACTGGTTTCATGACAATTTAGTAGAGATAAAATCAAGATTGTCTGACACTATTCAGACTATTGACTATTGTCCACTTATGTCCCTATGAGATCAAAGTGATGGATTGAAATTTTAATGATGTGGTAGTGGTAGATCAAAACTAGAGTTTTGTTTGTGATGTTTCATCGGTTTACTTGTATTTCAGCCCTATCAGATAGATAATAGGGAACCCTGTATGCAACACAAAGAAATCAGGCGCTCGTCAAACTGAGGCGATCAGAGAAATCATGGGTTTTTCAACATTGAATGAATTTTTATCGCTCACAATATATTTGATTTCAGAGTTATATTCGTTGAAATAGATTGAGTAAAAGCCCAAAAGTTGTAGTTTAGTGTCGAGACCTAATGAAAATAAATTATAAGTAATAAGGATCAACAAAAGTGATCGGCCATTTTCTTGCTAAATTCAGTTGCAGCAATAGGTCTCCCCCATCGTCTTTATTTGAAAATCTTGAAATCTACTTAAGGAAGAACAAAAGTTTGGTCATATACAGAAAGGGAAATGAATAATCTTCACAGTGATACCAATAACCCCATATGCTCAAAATTCAACGAGGGCCTGATTTTATGGCACCACACTTCATATAAGAAAATAATATTTCAACTGTGACAGATTTCAGAAAACCATGACATGATTAAATGTAGGAATGAGATGAGAACCAAAGATTTGCTTGGGCATGCATTATGTGTTTGCTTTCATTTTCTTCAGCAACCAGTGATATTGACGGGCAGTGATCTAGTTGGCTCAGCATACCATTGGAATCTTGATTATTTATGTGGCAATTTAGGATCAGGCCTGTACACGGTTTATTCATCGCCAAATGGAAAATTCAAGTACTATGATGACAAGAAAGTGCCTCAGAACAAGGGATTCAACCCTCCAACATCACACTGTGACATGACATTTCCAGATTTTGTGTCAAAATTAAAAAAGTGTAAAGATTCTAAAGAATGGTAAACATACTTCCAGATACTTCATCTCTTTTTAAGCATTTTTTTTTTTTTTCATTCTGATTAAAACATTTTATTTTTGTAGAACTAGTCACTGTCTGAATTACATTTTTTCACCATGTAACTACGGCCCTTTATTAAAACAGCTAGGTGGGAAGATAATGTCCTGTCATCTGGCTATGCTCACTGGTTAAAGAAGTTTTAAGTAAACAAAATACCAACATTTTTGCTTCATATTTTCTCAGAAGTTAGATCCTCGAAATCTGTGTGAATCTTTTCAAATGCTGTCATTGTAAAGTTGTTAATAAAGTTTTTAATCATCAAAGTAAATTTTGCTTTATTTTGTCAGTAAATCAATTCTTACTGTTAATATTTACTATGTATCATTGATTTGGATTACATATTCTCCAAGTAGTTCACCTGCAAGGGAATGTTGAAAAAATATTTTTATAAGTAACTAATAATAACTAAAAAATAAGTAACTAAAAATTTTTACTGTTTAGAAATTATTTCAGCAAAGCTAATGAGTTTGCTCAGATATTTCTGATTTAAATATAAAGCCTACCAATTTGCAACATGTAATAGTTGCACTAGATGTATTCTATTTGATTTGTTTCTTCATCTGGTTATTTTATGCAGGATGTATTTGCAACAACCACTGAATGACACAGTGGGCAAGCGCATTGTGATGGACTTCACAAATTTTAACTGGGGCTGGGCTAATGAGCAGCAGAAGAAGAACAAATGGGGTCCCCTTACTTCCAATCTTTTACTTGTAGGAATGGAAGGTAGTTTGCAGGATAATATTGTATTGTGCACAGTTTTAATCTTTTAGTGCCCATATAAAAATTAAAAGAACAAAGAATCACAAAATATAAAAAGAATTGCCTTTCTTAAAATCTGGTATGTGTATTTATATATTATATTTGCATGATGTTGTAAGAAAAATAGAAATCACAGCAAGGAGTTGCCTGCAAAATGTAATGTTTCTTTAACAATCATGTGTCAACCTTTAAAAACTGATTTGTTTGTCAGATACATTTGATTTTGTTTGCCATTCATGATTCATATTTTCACTTTAATTATTTGCAGGTGTCATAACACCAGCTCATTATGATGAACAAGAAAACCTGTTTGCACAAATTCAAGGCTACAAAAGATTTCTCTTGTTTGAGCCCAATCAGTTTGAGTGCTTATATCCTTATCCAATATATCATCCACATGATCGACAAAGTCAGGTGGGTGAAAAAAATATTGAGCTTTATATTAATTCTACGTAAGAAAAAATATTAGACCTGAAATTTTTGTTCACATAGTTCAGTATCACTGTTGAACTCAAAATGCCTCCTGTGAATGATACAATGTAAGGAATACTATTTTGTGAATGAGAAATTTGTCCCACACTTAGATTTTTTAACAAAAAAAAGAAAGGTCAGTCTTGATTCATTTTAAAGATATTCTACAGAATAATTCATACAGAAAAGAGTGACATCCACTTGTTAAGACATACACATCAACAGGATTCTCACATATTTTTTAATAACTGTAATATTTCTAATATGCAGATATCCAGAAATGAAAGGCCAGTTCTGTATCTTGTCATTTGATTTTATTTATCAAACTGAAATGTTAGCCTATAAATGATACAACTTAGGATCTGCCAAATTTTTGAAGAGTGTTGTAATCACATTAAAATGATAATTCAGGTACATGTTCATTTATTATCCTTCATCTTGCTACAGGTGGACTTTGACAATCCAGATCTCACAAGGTTCCCAAATTTCACAAAATTAAAAGGCTTTGAAGGAATTGTTGGTCCAAAAGATGTTCTTTATATTCCAATGTATTGGTAGGTCAGTTTGTCTATTGTTTTTCCCTCTGTAAATTTAATGATTTGAGGAAGAAGTTAGTCAGTTTTACAAGAGGGGGGGGGGGGGGGAAACTG
>JBCAUA010000012.1:200539-213905 GCA_038406235.1 Peronia verruculata | reverse complement strand
GGTTAAGCCAGAGGGGTTGTTCTATTAGTGCTGTTCTGTCAGGGCGACGCCGGAAAATAGCCACTTGCTTTTTTTTTCTGTCACTGCATGTCTCGAAAACTCCATTTACATGGGACAGTGAGTCAGCATATTTGTCTACAATCATCAGGTGGGATAACATTCATGTGTAAAAAGAAAAGAGTGCAATTATTTGATGAACACTATGTTATTTGTCTAGAAAACCTCACATTCTTTCTCATGCCACTCACCACTTCAACTGTATGTGTAGTTCTTGCAGAATATGTTTCTATAAATCCTATCTTTCTCTCAGGAAATAAGCATTTCAGAGAAAGAAGCATTTCACAATATATAATTTAAGAAAAGATACGTGCACGTATCTATTCACATAAACCATTATTAAGTAAATAACGTCACTGAGGGTTGTTCAGATGGCTGGAGGTTAGCTCCACAGATTCAACAAAGCCTATCAACCTTTTCACCCCAGACAATCACACAGTCTATCACAACAAAGTCACACAGAATGCTGCTAATAAAGTAGACTAACCATATCCGCACATGTTGAACCTAACACCATAAGCATACACATTCACATGCAACTCTTATAAAAATTAATGCGTTGACAAACAACTGAAATACCTATCCACGACAGAATGGATTTGACACCCTTGGGAAAATTCACTCGTTCACTGAGCATTAAAAAAAAAAAAAAAAAACAATTATGAAGCCAAAATCAGTCAGTTTACATTGGTTAAATTCACAGATGCATTTTATTTTAACAAAATAATGAAGGTCTGGGTTAGTTTTCTTATGTTTGGCTGCCATTATTTTTCATTAATGTTTGCTCTCATGGGATACGTAACTATATGTCTTACTAGTATATCTAGAACCATCTCCATCACCTGATCTATGCCAAAAGAATATAATAGAATAACAATGGAATTCTATGGAATAAAGGAGACTTAAAGAAACATTTTTTTGATTTGGCTTGACAAATTAGCCCCATAATTTAAGACATCGGAGAATTGAAACGACTGATTGTATACATTGTCTAAATCTTTATTGTTCCAGGTTTTGAGCCATAGGGATAGCAGTAATCACCAAAACATACGTAACCTGATTTAACTGACAATCATTATTTTGTTTCATTTATTTAATACTATAATGTCAGCTGCCACTTAATAACATGCATACATAGTAAACCTGCTTTGCCATTAACAGTTTGTGTCCATTTTTTGTGAAAATAACTAAAACTTACATGGACCACTGTGGAAGAATGGTGACCATCTATCTCAAACTTCTTTATATGATCACTTCAGAAAAAAAAAAAATCATAAAAATAATGCCTGAGTAGAAAATCATTACAGATTTTAATATCAAATGCTACCTACTACCCAAGAACATTCACTCATTTCAATTTTAAGTTTGCATGTATAATAAAATGACAGACGAGGTAACAGAGATGGCAAGCACAGAAATATTTACCACAAACATGATCACCAGAATACAATATTATGATAACTAACAGCACCAATTCCACAAGAACAATAAACTCTATAAAGCCATGTTCACACATTTCTTTTGAGCCACACAGTAATCACCAACATACTATCTGTAGAAGTTTGATTTTGCTTTTCTGTTCATTCTTTGGACTATTCTGCAGTGACAGAGGAAAACATATGAGAAAAAAGAATATTTTTTTTATATATACAACGAGAGAACAATTTTATTAATATACCAACTTTTTTCAGAAAACAGACTTTCAAAGAAGCCCTGACTTCAGTAATGAGCATCAGCTAGCGCCGATATCAGGCTTACTAATGCTTTCAATTTTATGTCAACTGGCACTTCATATATTTATTTAATAGACTTACAATCCTCTGAAGATATAGAATTTGCAAGAACCCTCTGCCATAAAGAGAATATATTTTTTTTTTTTTATATGAAACACCCACTGTCCATCAGTGAATCATAACATTACAGTTCTATTTGAGACTAGTGTAATTCTTAACTGTATAGAGCTCGTGGCTTATGTAACCTAATTTTGACATTGTGCTCAGTGCTGCAGCCAACACTAACTGGTTGAGCATACTTATACATTGCTTTTTTTCCCCACATCTTTTTTTCCCACTTCATAAACCAAACACCTCACAACACGATACTCTTACACATGTAGCTGAAAAACAACTCTCCATTGCCACACACCACTTTGCATTCAATTTCGATTCATCTGCATCAGTTTCACACCTGACAAGTTTTTCTCAACAGGCAGATGAATTTCACAAACAGTACTGCACCGGTATTGTAAGAAGTAACCCAAACCTTTTTTTTTTTTTTTTACAATATTTGGCACCTTGAAAGGAAAAAAAAATCTAAATTAATATTCAAGTGCCTGATACATTTTTTTTTTTTTTTCAGGATTCACCTGTTCAAAATAGCTCCTTGAAAACCCAAGAATGGGTACATTCTGGTGCCATTTATGGGCCTTTTGCTTGCCTTGTTAAAAGGGGGAAAAAAAAAAATTGATACAATGGAATCCATCTAATTCAAACTCTGCAGGACTAGTCTTACAAATTCAAATTAACAAAAATCTGAATCATGGGTTAAATATTCTTAGGCTTACAGTTCCAAGACTATGTCCAAAGTGATAATGCAGCTGCTGGATGGATGAAAAACTACAAGGTTTAGTATGCACTATGCAGGTCAAGAAGAGAGGGAAACTACTGAAATAGTTTTTTTTATAGAAAGGGTAAGAGTAAGTACTTGAGGAGAATTTTTCAATCTTTGTGAAGAATTTTTCAGTCTATCCAGCAAGTTCACCTGTCTGTTCCTGCAGCAAATGAGCAAGGCTCATCAACTGTTATTTTCAAGACAGCCGACCATATGACTAAGTTTTCAACCTCCTCTTATTTATACTGTAGCAAATACCCCAAAGACGGACAGAGGGATTGGCACTTTAAAGTCATCTACTGTGTTTGGTCAGCTGGTTCCTCACATTAAAGACTGCCTGCCAACTACAGCAGCCCCTTGGAAGAATCTCACTCAGTACTGAAAGCCGGCCCTTGTTAAGATGATAGAAAAGTCGGCAACTGCTAGCACTACATTAAAGTAAAGCCTATTCACATCAAACGGAGTGATATTTAGAGTTACTCTACTTGTAGAATCACTTTCACAACAGAGATGGCCTCCATTTAGATGTTCTAGGTATGATTCACAACAAGAAAAAAAAAAATCACTCTGCGATCACATAAAGGCAACTTTGGCCCCTTTTAAAAAATGGCTTTCCACAATGGCTTGCATGACCACAGCTCAAATTAAGTTGCCTTGGATTCAAAGACGTATCAGTTTAAAGACACAAATGATTCAAATCACTGCTGATTGTTTACAGTTCCGATGCGGAGAAAAACCAGGACTGTATTCTTTGATATTTCAATGTCTACTCGATAGACTCTTGACTAAACCTGGCAAAGGAAAGAGGAAATAGCAATGTCCTAAACAGACTTGCATGTGAAGTTTGCAGACTTCAAGGCCACTAACCCAACATGGCTGACTGAGAAGAGGTTACTGGAGACGAAAGAAAGCGGGAAATTACTGTAGAGGCGTTATGCTCCACAAGTATGAAGAGAAACAACTAACCAACTATTCTCTTGACTGTTTGAACTAGAACAATTAATTTAGAATCTTCTGGATTCGAATTACACAGACTCCATTGTATCTGAAAGCATGAAAGATCTTTTAAACTTCAAACAAGGCACGGCCTTAATTCCGCATCATATAAAGAGAAAACACAATGCTTCTCCTCCTTTCAGACATATAAAGCATTTGATGCTAGCTCACCCAAAAACACTATTAATGTGTGAAGGACCAGGTGAACTGAACTGATGCCCCCATACTGGTTCGGGCATGTGTTTTCAGGAAAAGTACTCTCAAAATACTCGACCCTATCAGTAATAAAACACCCTGGAGAAAAGCCCAGTCCACGTTGACATGGCATACATACAGTAAACCTTATACACAGCTCACAGCTCAGGAAGTTGAACACCATAGTCAATGTATTCTTTCCCTGTCATTTCTCAGCTCAGTGGGTGCTGCCCAGGTATAGATTTTGAGCTTCTATTAACTTCCAGCTTCAACTAAACATGGGCGTGTCGTCATTCGTATTCCAACACTTGTTTGTGATAGAACAGTAAGTATCTGAAAGGGAAGAAGATATATTTTTTATTTTTGATGTGCAGGTAAAAGCTATGCAAACCAATATAAAAAAAAAAAACAAAACAAGACAAAAAAAAACAAAACAATGTGAGTTAAAATACCAAACAGTCCCTTTCATCAAGTTCTTTTCCGCTATCTCATCAATAGTTTACATATGTATGACCTTTTCTGATTTGCAATACAGATTAGTGGCCTTGCCAAAACAGTACTCAGAATGTAGTGAAAGAGGATGAAAAAGTGGGTTGAAAATATCAAAGAGTGGACAAGAACCTGTTTTGTCATATCTCAAATCACAACCAGAGATAGGGGAGCTGGAGGGAGTTGTCAAAATAAGTGTCCCACCTAGTGCCTTGAAGGGTTACAAGACGAGTGAGCCATGACTAAATTAAACGAATTAGCACTGAAACTGAAGAATCTTTGTAGGACCTCAACCAATCCAAACTACTAAACAATACTGGTTCAAACCCCAAGTCTATATTTCATCTTTTTATAAGTGCACGATAAACACAAGCCAAGGATGCAGTCAGATTTGGTTGCAACTGTTCATCCTGTTTCCGAAAATTCCTATCCATACGGCTATGCCTTTGCTTTCAAGCACTAAAAAAAAAAAAAAAAGAATCAACATACCCCTCACTATTCAGGACCTCTCCAGCCGTTGCCCTTTTGATCAAGTGATCCTCACAGCGGTACCACTGTTCCTTGAGGGAGCGGATGTAGCAGGTATAGTGACCTGATTCGATGGTGCCATAATGGTTCACCACAGCAAACAATGAGTATCTAGTCATAGATAAAAAATTAAAAAAAAGGTAAAGTGACAAGAGACAGAATAAAGGCTGACTTCTTTTCATCTTTTTTAAATGAAGAGCATGAGAGTAGAGTAACAAATGGAAAAGATTTTGCTGAAGAAGTTCACACTTAAGCACTGATGAATTTACTGTTGAAAGATTCTTTAAAAGGTTCTTATGTCCTTGATTAAATCCAATACCCACAGAAGCTGAAAAACAGAATTAATACATTAATTATGTTAAGTGCAAGTTTTGCTCTTTCAAAACTTAATGATCCTCGGTAAAGGCAGATAATGAAGCAATAAAAAATTAACTATATATCAGATGCATGCTCCATGTATAAAATATAGCCTGTAACTAAAGGAACAATGTTTCATCACAAATTAGAAGGAAGGAAACTTTTTCCTACATTGAAATGAAATCATTGTCTTGTCATTCAGAGATGACTGCAGCCTATGTTCACATTAACTTTTGAGATTCTAATGATTTTTGCTACAAAAATGCAGCATTATCACAACAGTTCGTAACAGTTTATTCCAAGAACTGAAACCTCTTAAGACGATGACACACAACTAGTAAAGGTCAGCAGAGACTGTATCAGTAACATAACACGTGACAATTTAATTCCTCACTTGTTATCACAGGAAAATCTTGGGGCCGAGTGCATAACCTGGCCATTGTAGCCATTGCTGCTGCTCCGCGATGAGGACATGAAAGGGGTCATGTCTAGCTCCTCAGGGAAAGACACAAAAGTAGAGATCTTCTTGTGATAGCCGGTGGAATGCTCAAAGCGCTGGAAAGACACAAATGACAATTATTGAAATATGCAAAAGAGAACAAGCTCTGTAACAAACAAACAAACAAAAAAAAAAGTGTCACCATTTTAAGCCATATTCTGTTTGTTTTCTCAAGAAATTATCACTATGGGTGTCATGAATAAAACAATGTATATGCTATCAAGTAAGCCACAATGGGAAGTCATAATACATTCCACAGAATACTATGATAAAACATTATGTACAAAAAAAAAAAAAAATAAATAAATAAAAATAAATGTTTAACACCTTCAGCTGGATCTTCTGTTTAGATCCCCCGACACATGGAAAGATTGTACATTTTCTAAAAAAAAATAATGTTGCAGAACTGTTGTAAATGCATAGCTTCAGTTTATGATAGAAATTACTGAGAAATATGTGTTAATAATATAGCCCAGTCAGCTCCAGAAACCATACCTTCAGATGAAAACATGCCACTATAGGCAGTTTCTTCATTGTCAGCTGTTTGGTGGACTCTTGATAGCTGTGGCACTTACTGCACTTGATCTTTGCTGAGTTCCCTAAGTGCTCTGTTTTTGTAAACCTGAAAGAAAGAGCAATACATGAATAGTTCCAGAACAAATCTGTACAGCTTTCAAGATCAGGGACTAACATAACAATAAATGATCTCAAAGTTATTATCACCAGGCTTGTTTAGTTCTGCACCTAACCTTCTTAGCATTAATATCTCTCATCTACAGTGCTGTAACTCTTTTCCTGTCTTACATTGTTCCTATAAACAAAGTGTCAAATATTAAGTGGATATTTTGAATCACAAGTAGTAGATTGGAATGCAAAATTACTGACCATGAAACACTGTGTTGTAGACTAAAAACAACTTTTCACAATCTATTTGATCAATGGCTTACCTTTTCAGACATTCTACGAGTGAGGTAGGTTCATAATTTCCTGGACTATTTGTGAAACCTGATATGAGAGAGAAAAAAAGATCATTGTATCATTCAATTGATCAAATGGTCAAACTCATGCCAGATCCAGAGATGTTTACAAAGAAAACGAGAAAAGTAAAACTCAGCCACAAACCACAAAAGACTATTTGTGATATTCTTCTTATTATAAAAATTGGGAGAGGGAGAACATTACTGTCAAGAAAGAGAAACAGTCAATCCTTGGAAGCCTACAACAGATCAAAGCTACAAACATTCATTAAAACATTCACACCACATCACATGCTGGACATGTCACTTATGAAAATGAGCAGCAGCTTGAAAAGCTAGAGGAATAAACTGAGCAATAAATGAGACTTGTAAAACATGGCTGAAGACCTACTACAGCATTTCTGTTTTCTTGTGCACAATTTGTGATCAGATAACTAAGATAATCCAAAAGTTAAATTCCTGTGATCACTTGCCATTTAACTCTAATGGCTTAGGTACTTTTGTGGAACGTACCGGGAAAACATGAACTTCATCTTTCACCAAAGTTAAGGCATGATGAACAATGCGTCAACATCTTTGACTATGTTTAAAATTATGTGCTTGCATGAAATCTTTTCCTGAAAGACTCTTGGAAGACTTCAATAACAAGAGATGTAGTACCTGGTGTTGGAGAATGAGACAACTCTGTGGAAGCCGAAGACACTGAGGTAGAGTTTGATGTGTTGGTATGGGTGTCGTTGCTGGTGCCAGTCGAGGCACCATGAGATGCTTGAGCAGCTGCTGCAGCAGCCCCTGATGCAGGGACGACATGGGAGGAATGGATGGAACCAGGACCAAGGTCTAAGGATATGTCCCAAATTGGATCTATCGTTGTGGAAACATTACTGTAACAGAGTAGATACAACAGAGAGAACATGAAGATAGCCATATGAATGTAGAGCAGTAACAAAATCATGGACATACTTTGTAATTTGCTCTGCAAAGCAGCACATGGAAAATGGAGTCAGACATCTTCAGATAGGACAATACACAAATGATGAAATGTATACTGACAATAAGACATGGAAAAATATGGTGGAGATAGCTTGACCTTATTTTCTTTATGTAAAACCTGTGAAAAGCCTCAAACTATAGTTCAAATGGGGATTATTTTTCACCAGCCTATGCCAGGCCTAAGGGTATCGAACAAGCAGCAAAAAGGAATAAATGATTTTTACACTATTCATATTGTAATAATTTTAGAAAATAATTCTGTGATCAGTTTTTCAAATGCAAAAGATAAAAGTGAGCTTTTCCTTTTTTACCTGTTTCATCAACACCCCCTGTGTCTGGTAAAAGGAAGTAATGGTGCTGGTCAATTCCCATTAATAGTTATCAGAATATCACAGTTTACAAATCTATATCAGTTCAGTTTGCAAAATTAGAATCTAACTTCTACATTTCATGACACAAATAAGTTACTTACTTGCACCGTTTACAAGTTACATCAGACTGGAGTCCACCAGTGAATATTCTGTCTATGATACAATTACATTGGTGGGGATTGTTTTCACTAATACCATTCATTTCTGTAAGAAAAGAAAATTTAAATACACATTAATGATGAAGAAAGTAGAAGAAAATGAAATATTTTCAACTATCAAAAGATATGAAATACATCACCTGCTACTTGAAAATTGACATACAAACAAGAACACATTTTGTAAAAGAAGTAAAAATTGATCATTTATTAAAAAGATATTGACTGATACATCACTTATGAACAAATCCATGACGTTGACAATTATCTTATGAAGTTGATGGATTAAAGTGAGACATTATCTGCTTAACTATGGATCTGCTATAATGAAAAGCTAGACAAGAACATTAAGGCTGAATATAATTCCTTGTAAAAGTAACAGAAGATGAGAACTGAAAACTCCTGATAGAGTTACCTTTGCAATGCCGATGAAGCACATCAAGTGCAGCTATGAGAAATTCATGAGCGTCCTGCTGCTCGTAACCTGCAAGGTGCCGTGCATTTGTCCACACCAGGTGGAGCAATTTGTAAGGGATGTAGGGGGTTCGGGAGCCTGAGTAAAACTGCAGAAGTAAAAACATACAAAAAAAAAAATTATACTAAAAAAAAAAAGAAAAGATCATTTCACATATAAATGGACATCTGTGTTTGAAAAATCCTTAAACAAAAGAATTTCAAAAAACGATAATTGCAATGAATATTTTATTCCCATTTTCAGTGAAGCAAATACTGAATGTGCACCTATCCGATATATACTTCCAGCATGCTCATGTGCAAAATGTTAGAAATGATCAACAGAACGCATGAGCCAAGAGGAGAAAATTACTTCCATTTTCTGTAAGACTGACAGAATGCCTGAAAATACTTGTACATTAGAAGTGGAAAAAAAGAACCTCCCCTCCCCCACAAAAAAAAATTGTCACAGCCAATCAAATTATGTCTGTTTTCATAGAAGGTATATCTTTTGATATAAATGCAAAGCAAACAATATGGTAACATTGATAAAATTAATAAGGATAAAAAAGGCAAATGCTGAAACCTCTTGATAGAGCCTGGCCATCTCACAGACTAGACACTGCTGGGACTCATCATTTTTGAGGCAAGTGTGTTTGTCAGCCATGAAGTAGTCCCGCAGGATGGGTGTGTGTGCCAGTGATTGCAATATGCAGTTCATGAAACATGTGTTGCCCAGATTTATCAAGCCCCTCAGTCCTGTTATAGAACAACAAAAAAAGGATGTAAGTGAAACAGATCTCAACATACAAAACCCCATTCTATCTGTAATATCAGATGCACTCTATCATCTAAAGTAAGAAAATAAAGATAACTTTTCATCTACTGATATCTTAAGGAATAGAAGATGGAATGACCAATAAACTGAAATGCTTTTTCTACAAATTCATATATCAAGAGGAAATGTCAGTATTCTTAATAAAATAGACTATCAAGTCAAAAGTCAGTAAATTAACTCATCTTTACTTGAAAAAACTTTATAGGTACTTAGACTGATTAATTCTTAAACCTTCCTGATTTTCATGCAAGTAAAACAGGTGTTACTTTTTTACCTATATGTGAAGACTCTGTCACCCGCCGACGTTTTGGGTTACACCGCAACAATATCAACTCTTCCTCTGTTGGCTCCCAAGGAAAAAACCTGCGCTTCAGGCCTGACAAAAAAACCCAAACACAAAAGATTATCAAAGTTTTTAAACACGATTTTCCAGTGAAATATATTTAATCTGCAGCAATAGCTGTTTTCATTCCACGTACAGTGTCCCACATGTAATGCACATTACTTCTCTTACTGAATCCTCCACATTCTGCTAAATGCATGTCTGTGTACTTGAACCAGACTTTGCTAACAGATGGATTGTCTTGTGGAATGGCCACACTGATCACCAGATCTTACTCCACTTGACTATTTCCTTTTGGGACATTCTCTTGTGTGCTCCATTTAATCAACTGCTACAATTATTATCAACACAGGTGTTTTGGAAATCAATAAATTGTTTCTTTTTCTTTTTTTAAACCAAGATGGTGCAGGACTTCTAGGACGCACTGCAAAGTTCTATGAGCGTCCCTCAAATGAGGTAATAAATTAGACAACATTATGGCAAATCTCTTGAAAAAAGTATGTCAAAATGAATTACAAATGTCTGTGCAACTTATCACAAATTTTCACAACACAGAACTGACTAAGATTTTTTAGACTTTACTTTGATAACTTGACATGTCACCTTCTCCAATGTTCCGATAAAATGAGAAGGGTATAAATTACAAAATGTATTATTTTATATTCAATTAACATGAACAAAAACAATGCAACATGTGAATCCCTTTTACCCAGTGACAAGGTCGCCTTCTGACACTGGGCCTTGGCCAGTTCCTCCAACTCAGAATCATAGACATAGTCACCACACACTATGCAGAATACTGTGCCATATGATACATCAATTGCTGTAAAAAAATAAAACAGTACAGAAAACATTTGATTCTTAGCTAGCTCCACAGGATTCATTTATAAGCTTCATGTACTTATCTACAGGTTTTTCCAGTGACCTGATCATAAATATATCTACAGATCATTAGAAAAGCATCATTTCTACATTCCTAGAAATAAAATGAAAGAAAACACTTAACTATCATTCTCATTTCTGCACTATCACTTTGACACTGACTTCATATGTCTGAACTGAATTTGTTCAAATTGAAAAATAATTTACTATGATTGCCTGAAGCTAAATTACTTTCTATTTCATTGCCCATCATGTCATTTGAAACCACAGGATGCATGGTAATTTCTGATTACAAAACTTTGTTGCTTCATGTAGGTTTTGTCTACCTATTTCTGTCTCTAATACCTCTGTATGAATCTTTGTGATGAGGAATTTTGATGGTATTTGTTTTACATCACACTACTTTACTTACATATGTGGTGTTTCCTGTCCTCTGCATGTTCATGGATATGCCTTTTCCCATAGCAACCAAAATATATGCAAGAGAGACATGCATGTAACCGAGGCTTGGGTTCATCACATTTGACACACTTGCAAAGCTGAGCCTGTGAATAATCAGATGCATACTATAGATCTAGATTCTACATGATTTCAAATTTCTACTTGAACAATAACATTGAAAGTAAAAATTAAAAAATACAATCTAGATCTATCTTTCTAGGCTATTGATCCAGTGCTACCATACTTGTTATAAAAGCTTGATTACTTGGCAAAACTGGTCCTATGTAACACATGTGAATATGTAAATGCACCTGCTTTGAGCATAAAAAGGTGACCCACTATCTGTCGGTACAAAATGAATCTGTTGTACTTGAAGTCTAATTTACTTCTCAGTGACAAACAACACCTTTTCTGAGAATTGAAAAGTTTAAAAAAGCAACAATAACAATAAATAAACCATCGACACAGATTTTCGATTCGCCTCTAAATCATGTAGACCCTCCTACCACGTTGACAGAATAGGCTGCTGTGTTCTCTGTGTGTATAGTTATCTTGTGTGACAACCTGGTCTTGTCCTAGGCTCACCTTCTTTCGCCGAGCATCAGCTGACGAGCAAGCGACAAAATACGAGTAGATTATTCTAAACGTATCTGTTCCAGTGGCTGCCTTATAAGCTTGCAAGTGTTGACAGCCATTGAAACTCATCTTTGCCTTTCATTAGCCCACCATAAGGTAGCGCCTTATTGTTCTTTCTTTATGCCCCTGCACGGTGTTCTCCATGATCATCAATGGAAATCAACACAAGATCCACACAGCAAGTGGCCAGGTAAGTTTTCGGTCGCTTCGTACTGCTTCTTTGCCAAAGCTGTGAAAAGAGACAGAGACTAAACTTACGTTACTGTTCATCTGAGCTACTCTTTTTAAAATTGCCTAGCATTCAAATCTTTACCATTTTTGTTGCATTATTATGAACGTATGAATAATAAAATGAATATAGCCAGACAAAATAAATACTCCTCAGTGAAGGACAAAATTTTCGGATGTAAGCTTGATCTAACTCATGAATAAAACCCGAAAAAGAAGTGAAAGGACAGTCATTTTAGTGGGAGCGACCAAACTTTATCACAACATTAGTGTATATTTTGTATGATATTTATTGAGACTTGCTTAATTTGCTGTCTAAGATTTTTTTTTTTTCATTAAATAGTATCTTTCATTGAATTTACGGTATTTTGAGGGACTTTGTTTTTTTTTGTTCAAACTTAACTAATATCACACGCTACAGAATGCTTCCTATTTTCAGTCTGGAAGATGTTTAAGTTCTGGTTTTTAAAATACGGCTGGTCTGAAAATTGCCCACACCTTATGCTACGTTGCATTCACTAAAGCATTGGACCCGTAGACCCATTCTGGCAAGCAAACTACCGCCGATGCGCAGCAACAAAGGAAACATACAACTTTGCGCACATTCTGAGATGTAAAAAAGAGTTCCTCTTCCGGGATTACTCTGCTTCCTGCATCATCTAGTTTCATTTCATCTCTAATAGCCTACTAACTAGAGTCTAGATCTACCAAGCGGACAGTTGACGAAGGGTTGTGATAGACTCTAGTATTGGTTTGATTTTGAGCCATGGAGTTGCAAGATGATTTCTATAACAGTTCTCAGTATATTGAAACGGTAATCTTAAATCTGAACAGCAAATGAATAGGATAATAGGGAGTGAATATAATTCCTTCTGTCTGATCTTATGATGCCAACTCAAAACTCAAGATGTTGCTTAATGAGTAATAACCAGCGTTGGTTAGATTCTTTAGATCTAGATCTAGATCTAGATATCTACTTTCAATTTAAATGCATGTTAAAATTTAATCTTGTATGTACGGAATAATATCTAGTCTAGATCATGGATGGATGATTAGATCCAATCCAGATATAGTCTAGATCAGTTTTTTGGAGACTAGCTAGGTCGGATTCATATTAATTATTATGAAACTAAAACTGAAAGATCAAATTAATTTAATGATATGCAACCTATCAGACGAACTCTCATATAGTACTTGTTTTGTAACTCACTATCAGGCCATGACTCCCAGCATGTAGAGAACAGGGGCCGTATTTATAATTGAGTCGTAACTGGCCCGAGTTACGAGTACTCCTAACGCTAGTTCTCACGTAGCTACG
>JBCAUA010000012.1:146452-161135 GCA_038406235.1 Peronia verruculata | reverse complement strand
GATGGATGGATGGATGGATGGATGGATGGATGGATGGATGGATGGATGGATGGATGGATGGATGGATGGATTGGTGAGTATTATGGCCTGGTAAGTTCATTCCCTGACAACAGTATTTCTTTCAGAATAATAACTCATCCATTTCTTAGACAAACGTGCAGAATGACACAGAAATACAAATCTGCAATTAGAATCTAGAACTAACAGTGAAAAACAATGATCTAGGAGGAGACAGGCAAGATAAATTTAGTGTCCATTCTGTCACACTGCCAAAGCTAAGTAGCTCCAAGGAAGATATGCCGAGAGAGATTTTGAATGACAGGCGGGTTCTAATATGTATGATTAAAATAAAATGATAAATAGGTTCAGAAGAAAGTACTGACCAATGAAATATCATTGTTAATGAGATCACTATTGCTAGCCAAAAGTAAATGGTTGTCGTTGACCAAGATACCTAAGTGATAATTGTGGAAGGCACAAATTACGCAGAGTTTTTGAAACATAATAGTGGACACATATAGTCAAGCTCACAACAGAAAAGCCACAACAAAAGATATTTTTCGACAAGATAGCAGTAAAATTTATTAACAATCCAGAAAAAGTATAGTAGTTTACAAATTATTTCAGTCATAATACCAAGCAATAGATAAGAATAAATAAACAAAAGAACATTTCCAACTGGAAAGCTGAGACAAAGAAAAAACTTGACTATAAATGCATTATGAAAAATGAACTGAAATAGATGTCATTCAAACACTTTGATGCATTATGGCGAATCCAAATCCTAGAGTAGAAAAGCTCAAAAATCTATTCACATGATTCTATCTAAGTCATAATGTAAAGGGTACAGTAGCATTAAAAAGTTCACATAAATAATTATCTCATTTCATCTATTCAAAATGACAGACTGACTTCTATCATATTTATTACGTGTTTCTCTCAATCAAGAAAGGAAAGCATTGAGGCAAAAAAAGAAACATACCTCATGTCTCCCAATACAATACAATAATATAACATGTCAACATATTGGACAATTGGTTTAAAACATAAGTCAATGAGGGAATGGAAAAGTGTCGTACTTCACAATGTTGGTCTCGATGTCTGTGTAAGACATGCACGCTCAAGTGTTACATATTGTAGAGAGAAAAACCTTGACAAACATCATAGAGAGTCTGGAGTTCCAAACTTGTCGAGTCGTCAGAGGTGTGGAACTTACCATATTAAGCAATGTGATTTAAATTAGAAGTCAAATCACCCTCGTTCACAACGCCAGTGGTTTCACATTTTGGTGCTCATAGCGCCACATCCATTGCTGATAAGGCTGACAATTTTAATTGTTCGATCTTTTGCTCATCTCTGAATTTTATGACTTGCTGTTTTACCAAACCATCTGATTTCAAACCAACCAGCTCCAATAAAGAAAAATAGTATTAACTAGACCTATTTGAATTAAAACATGGTTTTAAAAGAAAAATAAAGTGAAAAAAGAAGAAAAGCTATTTAACTTCAATACAAAGACCACAATCATGTTAGAAAATAGTTACGAGAACGGATTACATTTCCAACTGGCTGTCACTGTGACATATGTATAACTTCTGAAGTGAACACACCTACCTATCGGCATGCATACGCGTCCAGGGACAAATTTATCTGCGGCGAGGTCTGGTGGGTGAATGTGAAATTTATGTAACAGTCAGTGGTGTAACAATAAAAACATTTAATCAATTTGTCTCCTTAGCACGCAATATATATTTTACTCCAAACTGTGTCCACTTTTCAGCCAAAATGAATATTTTGCCATGCAGATCGATATTGTTTTCTCTGAGTCTCCACTCAAATCCCCCCCCCCCCTCCGTCTCTCTCTTTCTCTCTCTCCTTCTATCTCTCTCTGTCTCTGTCACTCATAAACACATGATACACACAGAAATTTCGTTTATTTCATACTGATTTGAAAAGCAAAACGATTGAAGTGTAATAAATAAGAATGACCTGTCCAGATGCTGACCATCAGAACTAGGTAGCACAGGTGAGGTTATTCAATGACCTCAAAATGGCAGTGCAAGAGTACTGGACAGACAACATGAAAAAGATCGAAGATCAAGGGAGAGAGAGTGAGAGGGGGGGGGGGGGAGGAAGAGAAAATCAGAGAGAAAGAGTACATGAGATGCAGGATGGAGAAAGAAATATGTATCTGAATGGAAATAAAAAGTGAAAAGAACAATGGCTTTAATAAATATAATCACTATCACAGACATATCAAATCTCACTTTTTATCACACATTATAAATATTTCAGTTATAACACATTAAATATATAAACGTAGTTTTTTTTTTTTTTCAAGAGGAAAACAGATTGTTATGATTTTTAAATAAAATATAATACAAGCTCTGATATGATTTTGGTGCGATTTCGCATAATCTTTCGAAACTGAGCTACAAAATCCAATGTCATTTTATATACTGAACTGGTGATCACCCGTCTATGAAATAGTATATGAAACTTGTTGCTACCTATCACATCTTTTTTTTTTTTTTTATTGGTCTATTGACTGCTGTCGCCAGGGTCAATTATCTCTTTGTTCAATATCTTTAAGCAACGATATGTATTCTCACACAAATATAATGGTCGTTTTTAGCCAGCAGTCCAGATAAATTGTTGTTATCTAAATCCCAGATAAATTGTTGTTATCTAAATCTGTTCACGTTTATTTGTCAGTGATGAAAATGACACCACGTTTTTTCTCTTCCAGTTTCATAGAGTAAATAGTAATTTGTACCCAGGCTGGCCTCTGTAGGACACATGAATAGATTGATCAATTTTAAGTATGAGAGTTATTATCAGTGAAATAATAACACGAAAGTTGGTGAGATTCCTTAATGAAATGTAAATATCCAAGGGGTTTGTTTGTTTGTTTGTTTGTTTGTTTGTTTGTTTGTTTGTTTGTAAACGTTCTCTCTTTTAGATTGTTAAGGTTACTTAATCTTAAGAGCTGGGAGGATTTTACTCTCTTAAAAGGTTAGTGTACTTGCTCGCAATGAAGATAATTCGGTTATCTGGACACACTTGCGCCTAAACAAGCCAAAACGTATATGTATATGAGTGTGTGTGTGTGTTGGGATGCGTGTGTATATATTCGCGTGTGAGTGTGTATGTGTGATGTTTATTTTACATCCTTGGTCACACTTCCATTAGGGACACAGCCTAGATAACCACTTTCAGGAAGCTGAAAGGCTAGTATAAACTGTGCCGTATTAGGGGCATTTTCTACCAATATGCTTCATTGTGTCACACGATGATAGACGACTATGGACGACTGGTTTACCAGTAACGAGATCACGTATGGAAGTAACATAGTTTACTATGGGATAGTATTAGTACAATAATCATCAGCAAAGGCAAAAGTTTCTATTCATCAATCTATGATTAAGGCATTAAAGAAACAAAAACACCCACATTAAACCTTCTAAATTCAAAGATATCAAAACAAAAAAGCACATGATGACAGGACTATGGGAGCTTATCGTGATCACAATCTTTATAGTTTGAACTGTTCATCCTTCTGAGGCTCTGAGATATTCCAGTTTTTCCAAGAGGCAGGGAGTCTTTCTCAGAAACAAATCTCCTCAAAAAAGAAACACGCAGGTTCATTAGTAACGTCACCAATACATTACAAGTTGTATGTATTTAACAAAAGAAAAGTCAGTGTGGGACATAATCTGAAAAAAAAATATTACAACAAACAAATCAATTGAAAACTCTTTTAACAAAAATTCAGCAAAAAAAAAAAAAAACTGAAAAGTGGCCTGCACAATAAACTGGTTTGTCCAGCACAGTTTTTCAGGTGGCAAAAGCAGTAATGTTGCTGCTAGTAACACACGTTGACAGGTTTCGGATTTGAGTCCAAGGGAAACTGAGTGTTTTGGCAGTACTTTTGTCAAATTAATTCCATTACCCTGGATAAAAACAAAAAGACGAAGGCAGACAGAACGATGGTGTTCCTGCACCTTTAACAACGGACTAGTCTATCTTATGAGAGAACTGTTATTTAACTCCAGTTCCGTGGTGGAGATAACACAGAAGCCCAGCAGAGTTGGCATCTTTTGAAAAATTTTATGTCATTTCTTAACGGTCTTTCCAAAAATAGTCGTGCCATTTGTATTGGGCTGATACATTGCATATCCCACTTTATGACCAAATATCAATGAAAAGAAGTAATTTGAAACGCAGAATTCCAGTAGAAGTATCGCTGAAAATAAGTCAGTATTTGTTGATCTTCATAACAGAAAAGAAAAATCACAAGACTAGCACTGCATCAGACTGCCACGCACGGAAACATTAGCAGCCATTTTTTTTTTCACCAGACTGTAATCTATTTATCAATTAAAAGTGATACATATATAACACACTGTTATTTCAGACACGTCAAATTGAGAAACTGTACAGATATTCTTTGGAGAATAATTTTATTCCTACTCCCACCCCCATTTGATCCCTAAAAAAAGAGAGAGAAAAACAATTTGAGGGAAAAAAACAGTGGGACAGAAAAAAAAGCGGAAAAATATTATTAGAAAACACAAGGATGGGGAAATCAAGATAGCGACTCCACCAATCTACTCCGAACATCTGCGCAATAACTAAGTTTCTGTATGATAGAGAACAAGGTGATGGAATCAACTGACTAAAGCAGACTTGGCTTTGACTTGGGCCTTTTTGTTTTGAAATGGAATTTTTCTGAGACTTCCATAGATAGAGGCGATGGTGGCAGTACACGTATTACTGTCGGATCGATTCCCACCTTCTAGCCAGTAAGGCAAGTAAGATATTGATGACTAGGCTTTGACTACTTCGAAAATAACCCCCACAATAAATAATGATAATAGGGCCGAATAATAACAATGTCATCATTATCATTAATTTTTTTAATTTATTTTTTTTTTTAAGGAAAACAATCTCACAGCCTCATGTTTGTGGTCACTTTTTTAATAGACAGTTCAAAATGAATTAAAAAGAATTAAATTGTTGAATAGTTACTGAATCCAAATAAATGCCATATAACCTTTTGAAAGACTAGATGTAAATCTCTTAATGATTCGGTAAGAAATGGAAATGATCACCAAAAGAAACCATTATCCGAGATCAAAACTGACGTTAGATAAATTACATAGGTGACAGTAACTAAACTGTTGATTGATTATTGAATGACAAAAGAAGTCGCATGAACCACTGAAAGACGTGACTAGTCTCTAAACGAATCGGTAGGAAATGGAAACCATCATCCAAGACCAAACCAGTGTCTTTAAAAAAAAAAGACAATTTAAAGAGAATTAATGGGTGTTTATGACATCCATCTCAGCTTTGTTCTGTCTCCTATGGCTTTTATCCCTCTTGAAACACTCAATTCTTTCAGGAAATCACTATGCATTGAACGGAAAATAAAAGACGGTTTATATTATACATATCCATCCACTCAAACTTCACGGCAGTCTGTTAGTCCTATTAATAGTATTTGCTCTAGTAGCCAATTCAGGTTTGTGTCAATTTGTATCTCATAACGTCTTTCTTTTATTTATTTCAAATGCTTGAAGTTCAGACCAACTACTAATAAATGCCCGATGCAAGAGACAAACATAGAGCTACTTACATCACATAACAGAAAGATCTAATGTGATCTGCTTTGAAGAACTGCTTTTTTTTAAGCGTTTGTACGTTTGATGTAAAGTTAAAATGCCATTCCAGCCAGGCAGGGGCAAAAAATTTGAACATTACAGAAAGAATGGTGGGATACAATGCACTCCTCAGAATTGTGAAAATTCTATAAATACCAATAAATTATCTAAAAAAAAATTAGCTTACAAAAAAAACAAAATATTAAAAACTGCCTTCGTTATTTAATTGTACCAAATCAACATATGCATCCATTTGTGAAAAAAAAAATCATAAAGAAAACACTTGAATGTGTGTTACTGTCGGTATTTTAGATATCATTAAGCATCACTCTCATTTGTTTCTTATTAGCTGACAAAAGACAATACAGTCAGACAATATAACTTCTGGTAAAGATCATTTTCATGTGAAGCGTTTTACAAAAGTGTTTCACGATCATGAGCGTGATTTTTTAAAAAAAGAAGGTATACAAAGTTGACTTTAAAATAACTTTCTGAATCCAGATACCCACATCAAGACATCCACAATATATTGAGAATTCATCATTAAAATTAATTCCAAAATGCATTATTACCAAAGCAGATTTAGAATGACTTCGTGTCATGGCTTATGCTGTTCAACCCGACTGTTCATGTTGAAAAACGCTAAGGTCACATTTAATCTTTTTTTATTGTTATTAATTGTTTTCGGTGTCTTGGTTCCGATGCGAACGAATTGCGACCTCCTAGAAATGGCAACACGTCCCTATAAACTACCTCTCAACCAACAGTTATCACAGACGAAGACATTACATAATGGAATACTATTCTATTTCTTAGTACAGACATTTTCTCACCTTTTTTTTTTTTTTTACCATTTTCTCCACACCGGTCCCTTCTCCCTCCTCGCCAATATTCTGGATCATTGAGTAAAATTTTATGTTATGATGTAACCATAATGATTAGTTTGCACTTGCTTGAAATACTATTGTTTGAGCTAGGTGCCTTGCTGGCAGCAAATTTCAGGTGTTTTAATCTTTAAAATCCGCTTTTACATTGCATGTGCACATGTACAGGACATATAAATTCTTATAAAACTTTACTGATGACCACAAAACGTGACAGTTATTCCCCCAGTTTTCTTGTTGTTTGCTTAGAAATCTATCACTGTCTGGTTAAACAATTAACTTGTTTAATATTGAAGATGTATTCAATGTTTGTAGTCAACGCAAATAGTTATTGTTTTCGGAGTGGCTATGTTTACGGCACCTGTAAATTTTATTTCTGACTTTGTAATGGAAACCTTGTTACGGCACCCACAAACTGATGACGCAGGCCACAATCAGCTGATGCTTTGCGGGAATTACGTTAGACGCTAATGACGATAGCCGATTCGTCAGCTTGGCTCCAAGTAGGAGCGTTGTTTTCGACATTTCAAGAGCTTCATTATCCACCACTATTATTAACAAAGCGATGTAAACACCGGTGTTAAACATCGTCTGCTAGCCTGCAGCAGCATTCGAAGGACGTAACTATAATCATGTTCACAGCAGTCAGCTGATGGTGGCCTACGTCATCAGTCATGAGGGTGCCGTAAAAATAAAGGAAAATTAAAACTTACGGCTGCCGTAAACCTAGCCACTTCGTATTGTTTTTCATCTGATGTCTCATGTCAGTTTTTTTTTTTTTTTTTGTTTTTTTGTTTTTTTTAAGTTTAATTTTTGATGCAGTCTAGCAATTTGATATTTATTCTCTTTATATATAACATATGAATATCCAAAATCTATTCGTCGAAATAGATCAAAGTTTGAAAAAGAGATTAGGCCTATTGAGATTTTCATCCATTCTTTTATATTTTTCCCTATTTGCTACGGACAGAAATCAGTGAGAATCATTCGGCAAAGATGCGTCAATAAAGTGCGTAGGTAAGAAGGGGAAAAAATGTGTGCGGGTCTGAAATTGAGGTGGAAAGAAAGGGGAGGGGAGGGTGGGGAGGGTAAGAAATGTCAATCCATCCATACAGGCTGATAAAATAAATGTGCTATAATTATGCTGGTAACGTGGGAGGAATTGGACAAAGAGGAAAAATACTGTCAACTGAACTTTCCGTGCCAATACATTGTGTACATCTATCAAACAAACTCGTATCCTGTAAAGGTCATAGATAATTGCCATAAGGAGAGACAGGCGGGGAAAGAATCAAAGGGAACATGATCTCGTAGTCTTACTATCAGATTGGAGCTGGTTGCTCTGCAGGCCTCTGCACTTGCCTCTCTACTTCTATTATAGTTGGACGTTAAAAATCATCTATAATATCAAGGAGTCGGTATGCAAGTACCGGGTTTATACATTTGATTACTATGATTTAAAGGGAAAAAAGTACTTTGCGGGATTTGTTGTTGTTGTTGTTGTTGTTGTTTTTTCCTTTGAACGCTACTGGCTTACGTCTGTCATACTATCTGTCGTTTTCTATGTCTGGTTTCAAGATAAATGGTTGCTTGTAAATGACACGTTGACAATGAGAGCTCAGAATGTAAATACATTTGTGTCTGGCGTAGTCTTACAGTGTGTGTCAGTGAGTCAGTGAGTAAGCCCCGAATGTGCTCCTGACCGTCTCACTGTCACAGCTATGTATCCTATCAGTTCTCATTTGTCCAAATGCAAAATGAAGATTAAAACACTCAGTGAAATGGAAATAGCAAGAAAAGAAACAATATCTGTCTTTCTGCCCTTCTTTCTCTCTCTTTCTCTTTCTCTCTCTCACTCTCTCTCTCTCTCGCTCTCTTGTTTTCCGTCTGTGCTAGAAGGTCCTCTCCTCTGCTCTTATCTCTATCGCTCTCTGTGCTACATGTTTGATTTTACGAATTCCATAGTTTTCTTTCACTTCATTTAGTCATCCACAAAAGCTATTCATTCTTATGCATTCTTTCATACCACCTACCCTTACGCCACATCTTATTCATTTGCTCATACCTTCATCATCTGCGACACTGTACAGCACAGCAGTCAGCAAGAGGCTACTGAGGACGATAACTATCAATGGAACTGATTGTAAAAATTGTAGGAGCTGTCCTTGTTATAGACGTACTCGGGTTCCGTGGGCGGCGGATAACAGTCGATTTCGTTGCTCTTTCTATTGCTTATCTTCAGGTGGTTGGCAAAGTTGTCTCCGTCCTGCACGGCGTGTGGCTTGCCGTAGATTCCTCCGTTTTGTACGTAGGTATTGTAACCTTTGGGGGGTGGGTCGTCGATGAGAACCTCGTCGTCGTTATCGAAGGGCTTGTACAAGTAGATATTCCGGAGGAAAAAGAGGAGTGGGCAGTAGAGAACGTTGGTTAGAAAGATGAGGATGTTGAGCCAGAGGAACCCTATGCTGGAAACGATACTGCCAGCTACGATAGGACCAATCGCGTAAGCCAGGGAGTAAGAGATGTCGGCGATGGCGTATACACTTCCATATACGCTAACATGTCGAACATCAACCAGGTAACCCAGAGTAGGCAACAACGCCGTGTCCACCAGCGCGATACCAAAGCAGATACCCATAATGGGGAAGATGACCGCAAAATATTTGGTTGAAAATGGGACGAAGAAGCAGAAACATCCTTCTACGGCCAGTCCAATGAGGGCCATGAGCCACTGGTAGTGAGGGAATTTTCGGGCGAGTTTGACGGTGATGTAGACACCAAGAACGTGGGTGACGAAGGAGGGGAGCCAGCAAAAACCAATCTGCCATTCGTCAGCGCCCATGGTTTCTTTCATCCACAGCGAGATGGTGGGCTCCAGAAAGGCCAGGGAAACATTGGACATGGCCAGAGCTCCGGCAGCTATAGCGATGTAGGGGTCAATCAACAGCCTGTAGATGGGCGTGCCTTTGGGGCGCTCGTCTCGGGTGAGCATGGAACGTTCTAGACGTACTGGTTTCATTACTAAGATCATGAGCACCCCGTCGATGAGACAGACCAAAGCAAGAATGAGAAATGGAGCGGTTTTTCCTGTGAATTCATACAATATCCCTCCGAAAGGGGGAGCAAACAAACAGCCAAAGGAGATGAAGGCCAGGGCGATACCTAAAGATTTTGTTCTTTCAGCTTCCTCTGTAAAACGATCGGCAATCATAGCCAAGCCAGAAGTGTCGGCAAAAGCTGAGCCCAGACCTTGGAGACTTCGGGCCAAAAACAGCACGGTATAGCTCTGCCCGAAGGCAAATACTGATGTGGAGAAGAACATGATGGTCAGACCTATCATCATGGGGATATCGTAACCTATCTTGTCAATCAGCCCACCAGTGAATGGGTTGACGAACAACTGGACTATTGCTTTCGAGGCAAATAACACACCTATGGCCATGCCCTCGTCTCCATAAGATATGGGCGGCGGTGGCACGGGGATCCTCAGTAAAAATATCCTGTTGTCGTGTTTATTAGAATGTATAGTCGAGTTCGTGGCTAGAACTGCTTCTTCGGGGACGTTGACAATTGCCCCTTCATCAAAATCTCCACTGGTTTTCAACTTGTGGGCCATGACGTAACTGTGGGTGACCCCATCGGAGGCGCTAGGCAAATTGGAGGCGTGAGTCACATTGTAATATCGATAGAGATACGTGGGTTCTTTCTCCTTTTTCTTGTGCGCCATCAGGTAGTTGGGGATAATTGGGACGATGACCATGTATAACATGTTGTCCAGCAGCAGAGCAATGCAAACAATGACCAGCACAAGTCGGCGCTGAGATTTGGGGTCTCGTATCTTGTCTTGAAAGTTTTGCCATTTGACATAGCCATAGTCGGTGATCCGCGACGTCACCGTCATGATAGCTATTTGGATGTGACTGTTAGAATGGGCTGTTGAATAACAGAAGATTGCTTTCCTAAGTCAAACTTTAGTTCCCGGTTCTATAGGTATATAAAACTAAACAATTTCCACTGTTGTAATCGTAAATCACTGCTAAGTCAGTTTCGCCAAGTGAGACGTACGACTATTATCTTCTCGTAAATAATTTCATGATGGTCAGCGGCATTCGTTTCTGTCTCCAGCATTGATCCCTGGGGACGATATTGCTCGATGCTTCGGTAGCTGACGTGCCTTGTGTAGTGTGACTGGAATACTTCAGAGACTTTTATGACGATATCTGTCCGAGGGCTTCGACGAGTCCTTGGAGAAATGCGTTACCAAAATCGGGACACCTCTGTAAATAGACGCTGACAGTTAACGTACGGCGGGATGTGTTGTGGCCGACAGTTATGCCTCTGATCTGTGAACAAGTGGGTGGTTGGAGGAATAATGCTATGGACGTGGGCGGCTATAATCAGTTATAATAGCACTTTTGACCATCTCTTGTGTGTGACCTGGGAGAAAGAAACCGATATGTGTCAGGTCAGTGGATTAGGTCACAGGATGTCAGCTGTCAGTCGATATAGCTTTGCCAGGTTGATTAAACCAGCTCTGTGACTGTTGATGGGTGTCACTTCCGGTATATATGACAGCTACAGAGCTCACGTGTTCCTGCGTTGTTGTGTGAAGCTACAAAAGGCGATGTATTCATTCTGAAATTAACATCAATTAATCATGTTAGGAAACTGATACGACTTAGTAACAGTCATTTCATCACAACCTGAACATGACAAGTATGTTAATATGACAGTAAAACATAATAATGAACCAACGTTTAGACCACAGGGTTTAATACTCATAGACAACAATATTAATCAAAACAATGTAAGGCACGGAGAAAAACTAAAGGCTGAAAAAATGATAGGTAGAATTGTTATGTTCTTACCGTTGATTTTTCGGGCTCCTTTTCGGAAGATATTCAACACTAGACATACAGTAGGAATTAAAATCTGCTTTCCAGAACATGTAAAATGGGCCACAAGATGAGCGCAGTGGAAGTCGAGTCAAATCCTGGATAGCTCTTATCTCGTTAGGAGAAAAGTTTGTTACGAGCTAAAACTTTCAGCCATGTTTGTCCAAGATGTTCACCCGATCTCCAACCCCCCATGCGCCTGTAGGAGTCCCACGCAGCACCCTTGTCCCCGCCTATGATTGGTTGGTTAGATAAGTAAGCACCGCCTTCGATCAGCGGCCCACGTGAGCTGTCTCTCCTTATGCGGCCAGTCGCACGTCTATCTACCAGCCAGACCCCATCAACTCGGCTCCAGATCGATGGCACTCGCGCAGGCGCAGTGCTGCCACTCCCGTCAACGCCTCGTTCAGTGTATTGAGTATTGAACACTGGAGCATCCAGGACTGTGACAGGACGGATGTCAACATTTCTTGTCCCTCCGTGTGACCACGTGACACTGCACTACTGTTGTCTGATACACATAAGATAAAACATCTTCCGGCCATGGACTGCTTGACTAGAAAGTCCTTCTATGCTTTTTATTATAAGTCGGATCAATTCCAGTTTACTTTTAAAACAAATCATAGTTTGATATGCAACTATATATTCACTGAATGACTACGTTAATCTTTCAGGTGTATTTGGGCCAATCTGGTCAAAGCCTAGCTGACTTTGCTTTAGGTTGAAGGTTTAGGGTTAAAAGCCACCTGTATGATTACAGCTTTAATCCTCTGTGGATATAGGTTTGTTGTATTATTGATGAAGACGATCCAAAACGCATAACTATTTTAAAGCTTTGCATAAACACTCAGGCATGATTAATATTTTGGGTACCAGACAGCTACCTAGTCTGCATAGAAAAAGAAATGAAAGACAGGTGCGAGCTGGAGAGAGAAAATTATTGACTTCACTTATTTAATCTTATAGGATACCTGAGGTCGATCTGCTCATAGCATTACTCATTATACCTAGCTATTGAGTTCCTTTCCATATTGCATTCGATATGATAAATTACCAGGTACTTTCTAATTAATCGTGCAATTAGGCCAAAACTTGGCATGCCATGAACATGAAGTAAACATCATAACGGAAATACTGTTGGCACTCCAGAAGCTTCTACTGACACGTTAAGTGTTCGAATAGGGAAAGCAGTCGTGGGGAAAGTTCATTCAAAAAGTCTTGTTGATTTATCTCAAATTGCTGTAGGTTTATCCCGTAGCTGATGTCTATGGCTGAGTCGGGAACCATCAGCACGGCAAACTATATCATGTGATAATAGGCCCATTCATTCTAAATGGTAAAGAGCATATAGACACATTGGTAGGGGGGGTAGAGAAGAGGTGAGAACGAAAGAGAGGAGGAGAGAGAGAGAGAGACAAGGGGAAGGGACGCTTTACTTAAGGTTTTTAATCCACTTCAAGCGCCATACTCCCCAGTGGGGGCCTGGGGTTTATAAGTAAGTTCTCTGCTCCCACCTGCAGGCAGTGTAAGCCCACCATCGGTAGAGTGGGTCCCATGGAGTGCCATCCTCAACATTCCAGGGATGACATCTCTTCTCTCTCTCTTTCTCTCTCTCTCTTTCTCTCTCTCTCTCTCGCTCTCTCTCTCTTTGCTCATGTCTTTTGTCCCGCTTTTTTGTTTCTTCTCTTCTTCTTGACATGTAAACCTATCTTACCGTGACTGACACAAAATCGCCGTAAACGTGCTGATGTGTCGTTCAACCCCAACACAAACAAACCAAACAAAACAAACGCCACATTTCATGTATAGTCTTAAACCCTTAGCCCCGCCAAGTAAGTTTCCCTCTCCCTAGCCCTCCCACATCAAAAGTATATTCTTTGTTATTAGTATGGATGTTAGTGTTGTTTTGTTTGTCTCTTGTTTTATTTTTTGTTGTTTTTTTTTTTTGTTTTTTTATCTCCATGTTGTTGCCCTTTTTTAAAATTGTAGATATAAACACCACCCAATGTTTACTCACATGGCGTAGTCCCAGAGAAAGAGAGAGAATCGATTCGTCACTTGGGTATGGATCAATTTCAAATGCCATATTTCATCTTTAAGCATTACCTGAAGCCACTTTCCCCTAACCTTCCCAATCCTTCCCCTTGTTTACCCCCCCCCCCAAACCTTCCGCTTTCCTCTGTTATTTAGTATTGATATAAGTGCTGCCGTTGTTTCTGTGACTTCATTTTTTTTTTAATTGCAGATACCAACACTACACAAGTTTTACTTACATGAAATATCCATGAACAAATAAAAGTCAGCACTTATACACAGACTGTCAAGTCAGAAGTAATATTATGATTTTATGCCAAATGACTACAGAAACTTCTTAGGGATGATGAGGCAAGTCTAACAGATCCCACGGTCACGAATTATTTCAACACTCCGTGGAACCATTCAAAACTAAAAACAAAAATGAAAAAAAGAAAATATATGAAAGACGGGTTTTTTTTTTTTTAACAGAAAAAGGGGGCGGGGGGGGGGAACGGTTGAGTGAGGAACGAAATGTTAGGGAGAGGGAGTGGATGGGGGGGGGGGGCGCATTGAAGGGTGGAGGACAAGCAGGAGGAAAAAGAGTGGAGGCTGGAAGAATGAGAAAGGGAGTGATAGAGGGAAAAATGTCTTTACTCTCAGATCAATTGTCTTCATATCTTTCACTATCATGGTTTTCCCCTTTCGCATCCCCCCTCCCTCTTTCCTCCTGCTCCTTTCTCTTTCTTTCTCTCTTTCTCTCTCTCTCTTTCTCTCTCTCTCTCTTTCTCTCTCTCTCTCTCTCTTTCTCACTCTCCCCCTCTGCTGCTCGCGTATAAAATGGTCAACTAGGGCTAAGACACTGGATGTATTTACTGAGACAATGGATTTATTTACCTTAACCCCAGTGAGTACTGCATGAGCGAACACACGCGTGCATAAGTTGTGACAGGGAGCTAGAGGAGAGATCGAACGTTCCTCGCGAGCGGCGCTCCTTCAGGCTTATGCAATTTCGTCATAATTATACACGGAAATTGGGAATTGGCGCTAAAATAATAACGCCGGCTCAATGCCGGAACGTTTCCATGGTAATTACTCGTCACACCCTTTCCCATCCGTTTTTTTTTTTTTTTCTCATTTTTTTTTTTTTAAATTGTTGCTATTTCACTTTTTTTTTTCCTCCTTCATTTTTTTTCATTCCTTTTTTTTTTTAAATTATATTTTA
>JBCAUA010000012.1:118907-134609 GCA_038406235.1 Peronia verruculata | reverse complement strand
TGGAGGTAGTTATTAATGATGAACTATTTGTTGTTAATGCATGTGTTATTGTAAAGCGCCTTGGGGCTTTGCATAGGAGCTTAATAAATGTACTATATTATTATTATTATTATCTATACTTGAATGAAAGTAAAACTGTTCACTATGTTAATTTAATTAAGAATTTGCAAAGAATGTAAGAAATGCCAATCTAATTTAATGTGTTATACAGCGTGTTTATATTGAATGAAACCTTAAGTTCCATACAGATTTTCTATTGGTTTGTCATCTGATACATAGTAATTCTAAGTAGGAATTATGGGTCGGTCAATTTCCCTGATTTTCCCTCCTTTTTCAGTCAGATACCCCTCGTCCGCTGTTGTGAAGTTAGGCAGGTCTGGGAATCTGCTTCATGGTGAAATAAATGCATGTCATAAGGTTGTGTGCAACTTGCAGGTCCATTGGGGCATGGGAGGACACAAAAATTGAAAACATGCATTTTTTCAGTGGCCCAACAATCTCCTGGCTTCTCTGGGTAGGGAAGTTTGATATTTAGTCTTCTTGGATAAGGATGAATATATTTAGGAGGTCCTTTATGTATATTGTGCACATTATAAAAGAACATTTGGCATAGAAAATGGATGGAAGAGTATGCGGAGTGCCACTGTCCAGGCAAAATTTCCAAATGTCTACCCATAAAAATTCTGACAAAAAAACAGGCAGAGATAATCCTTTTTTATTATGATTGAAAGGTCAAAGAGACTTAATATAACAACTGAGTTTTTCAGAAGCATTTGTTTTTTCTTAAGCCTCTTAATCTTAAAGTGGGATTATCTCGGCTTTTTAGAAGTTGCCAGTTTTTGCTGAGAAATTTTGTGGGTAGAATTCTGGAATTTGGAAATCTTGCCTGGACAACGGCACTCAGCCTACCCTTCCATCGACTTTAAACTGCTAAGGGTATTTTAACGTGCATAATGTACACATGGGACCTCCAAGATATATTCACCTTTATCCAAGAAGGCTAGATGTCAGGCTTCCAGGAAGCCAGAGGGCTATTCAGTCACTGAAAAAATGCAGGTTTTCATATCTTTGTGTCCTTCCATCCCCCAATGCAGGACCGCGAGTCAATCCCGACCTGTTTTCCCCATGAGCAGACGCCATACCACAGAGCCACTACATCTCCCAAAGTTCAGAAGCGTTTAGAACTTTCAGCTCTATGTACATAATGCAAAAGAAATACTTTCCTGATTTCCACCAGATGTATGTCACACCCCATTCCATTGGGGTTTGAAGGATCATCTAAGTGAGTGAGGCTATGCCTATCATAACAACAGTTTGACAAAATGAGGGTCAATAAACCTGGTAACTTACAGAGTATAGGATAACTTACAGAGTATAAGAAGTGTGCTATTTAATTACAGAGGAACTTTTTATTCATAGCTTTGTTGGATCAGGGATCTCAAACTTCCGACTTAAGTCAAAATTACAACTTTTTTGGTCAGTGCCAACTTTTGTATGTTTCACTGATCAACTACTGATGTGCATCTACAAGAGAATCGTGATATTATCAGGGATGTCAAATTTCCTACTTTAGCAGGATTTCCTACTTTTTGGTTGTCAGTAATTTCTCTGTTGTCCCCAAATCCGGTACTATTTATAACAACGTACTTTAGTTTTAGGTGTTGGGAAACAGTATGCCAGAAACTTTTCCTACTTTTTCATGTAGACAGATTGACATCCCTGTATTATAGCAGTTTGTAATGCACAATGGCAGTGAACCCGAAAGTATGACAGAAATTTGTGCATGCTTGGGGCAAGAAGCAAAGTTCTGTTGGGCGGCTGTTTGATTTTAGAAGATAAAAATAAAAATTCATAGCCCTTAATTCCTCTATATATATGTGTGAAAACATTTCTGTCAAGTAAAGACATTACTGAATTCAAGACCAACCTGCAATATGGAAACAGAATACAAACATTATAAACCGCCTTTTTTTTTGTTTTTTTTTTGTTTAATCCAGGTTCAGAAAAGAATATTTTCACTGGTGTCTTTCTTTTGGGACCACTTACTCCATATTAGTCACTGCAACCTCACAAATATCTGCACATTTAATCTTTTATGCAGATAATGGTGTAACGACTCTGTAAATAGTGTGAGAATCATATTTTTATGCTCTATATTTTTGTTTGTTTGTTTGCTTTTTTTACAGATGCATATTGAATGGCGTGACTCTGATCTGAAGGCAAGAAAGCAAACTTCAAACCACACACAGTTTAAACTTTCTGACAAGAATATTGAACTCTTTGCTTCTGGACTGTCATCAGCAGTCCTGTAAAATAGAACCATTCTCAAAGGAGGTCATCTGCATTTTGTTTTGCTGTCATTTTTATTACATATTTCTGCACTGGCTATTGTGACTTTTGTCATGGGCAGGCTCGTCTGTATATGATGTTTTATGAGACATGAAAAACGCTGTGTATTTGAAGAAAGCATTCTGCACAACATACAGGGTGTCCTTAAGATAATCATATTCCCATAATGTCATCTACAAGCCCGTGGGACGCTTATTCTCAGCACACTGGACTCCCTTCTTCTCTAGAACCATATGCACACCCATTCACCTCAGATATGCGAAGTCTGGCAAGTGGTTCAGCAGCACCAGGCATGAGTAGCCTGACTGGAGAAAGTGTTTTGGGATATCCAAAATCCAGTGACCTCACAGCAGCAAACTTGAACTTGACATCTCCATATGCCGCCTATGGCCAGTCTTATCCTGGAATGCCTGATTTGGGATTCTCAAGTGCATCTCTTCGGGCAAGTTCTAGTACTCATTCTCCGGGTGCTGCCCCCGACAACCTTCCTGCCTCATCTCCCCATGGCCAGTTCTCTGGAACACCTACATCTGAAAATCAATCATCATCCCCCACATTCCCAAACTCTACCTCCCTCTACACCCCAAGCACCATCACCAGCAGCATTTCATCCAGTCCATATGCACAAGCATTTGGTGGCACTAGTAGTTCAGCAGAGTCTGGGGCTAGAGGAACTCCATTTTCTCCATTTGCCCAGTCATATGGCTATCCGATGTATGGATATAACCAAGTGAGTGGGTTTCCTCCCTCCAATTCTCTAGATGGAGTGAATCGTTATATGGGAGGTATATCATCATCTCAGCTCATGCCATCATCAGCCATGGGACTGTATTCCAACAATCAGCCAGCACAGATGCCGTTTGCTTATCACCCATCTATGGGCTGGGGTCCAACCATCCCTGGCTTCCCACCTCTCAAAGATAGCGCTGACCTCATGTCTCAAGATGAACTTGAACGTTACAGGTATCGCCAGTTATCAAATCCATACTTTCCAGGCCTACCTCCAGGAGGTCCACCGGGACGGAATTTTCCACCTCATCCCCTGCAGTCAGGGATGATGCGAAATCCACCATTTCTTGATGATCGGGTTCACAGTCCAGCACCAAAGAAGCCAAAGAAATCCACCGAAGAAACTGAAAGACCTCCAACACCTGCACCAAGAGATCCTGCTTCATTTCACTCACAGCGAGGAATTTACTTATTTACATCAAATGCTGAACCAGGATCTCCTCGGTTTTTCAGTGACAGATATATTCTGTTTGAAAAGGAACTGTGTGAAAAATTATCTAGAGTTAGCCTTCCAGGAAAAATTCAATATGTATACAATCCTCTAGAGTATGCATTTGAATCCCATTTAAAGTTTGTAAGAAGATTTTGTACTGGAGAAAAGTACATACTTTTTGTAGGCATGAATCCAGGGCCATTTGGGATGTCTCAGAATGGCGTTCCCTTCGGTGAATGTGCAATTGTGAAGGAATGGCTTCAAATTGATGGAGAGGTACTAAAGCCTGTCTTAGAGCACCCTAAAAGGAGGGTTGTGGGATTGGAATGCTCCAGATCAGAAGTTACAGGTGGACGATTTTGGCAGTTATTTCGAACTCTTTGTCACACACCTGAACACTTCTTCAGAACAAGCTACGTACACAATCTGTGTCCATTTGCCTTTCTGACTGATAGTGGCAAAAATGTCACCCCACCTCAGTTAACTTCTTCAGTCCTAGACCAGATTAATGCCCTGTGCAATGCAACACTGGTAGATGTGGTGCGGCTGCTGAAGTCCAAGTATGTCATATGCATTGGCAAATATGCTTTGGCTCAGGCACAGAAGGCATTGTCAGCAGATGAATTCAGTAGCGTCACACTGGAGTGTTTGATGCACCCAAGCCCAATCAATCCTGCTGCGAACAAAGGTTGGGCAGATATTGCCATCAAACAACTTACTGAAATAGGCGTTATTGATGTTATTAGATATGGAAGATTACCATATCAGCCAAGCCAGCCACCATCTTTGTCCCATCCGCCCCACCCATCGTCATCGTCTTCATCTTTGGGTCATCATGGCCACCACAGTCATCCATATCACAACAAGCAATCTCCAGGTCATTATGGATTTCAGTCTCCACCAGTACAACCATATCACCACTCACCAGCTCAAGGGTCCAATAATCATCAATCACCAGCCCATATTTCATCACGTAACCAGTCTTCACCAGCTCATGCATCATCTCGCAACCAGTCGTCACCAGCACATTCATCTTGTAGTCAGTCTCCAGCTCAGCAGCAATCCCAGCAAGGCCCTCCTAGCCAATCCCCAAGTCAGACCTCAGCCAGCAGCAGCTCAGTCTCTCATGCAGGACCACCCACAGGAGAACAGTCAAAAGAAAGCTTTCGTTCTGCAAAGGACCCATTGAATGCTGATAAAAATAACAAAGATCCATCAGCTTTAGATTCATCCGGCTCTGACAAGTCCCAAGATGGTAAAGGACTACCCCAGCTTAATACTAATGGCATTCCTACATACCCAAGTGATTCAGGGGGGCATGGTCATGAGAATGGTGTGCAGAATTCACAGAGTGAAACAGGTTCCCAAGGTTCAGAAGTATCAAAAGGAAATTCACCAAATATATCCTATCAAACTGGAAATCCTCAAGCAAATGCATCTGACTCTCAACTCATACAATCTTCACAAATGTCTGCTTCAACACCTCAGATGCCAAACAGCAATCAGATGAATACAGGAAGTCAACAACTGCATATGTCAATGGGTTCAAGTCATCCTCACATTGGAATGGGGCTTCCAATGACAGGCTCACCTGGTCTCCAGCAGGGTACTTCAACCGACCAGCATGTGAGCTTAGCAAATCAGTCAATGGGTTCTCCACAGATGAACACCCCAAATTCACATTTGGTCACACAAAATTCCCACATGGGATCCATGAACTCCCAAATGGGCTCATCAGTGGGAGGTCATTTGCAAATGGGCCAGCAAGGTCCACATCCACAGATGGGGATGAGTGCACCGGGTATGGGAGTGCATGGCCAAATGAGCTCGATGAATCCATATGGTCAACAGATGGAAATGTCACAGATGGGAGGATATGGACCTAGCATGTCCTTAAATAGCTATTCGGGTAATCCAAGCATGAGGTCCAGCACAGACATGTCTGGCTATGGACCTCACATGGGCATGCAGAATCCAAGTATGGGAATGTCTGGCATGAGCAGTATGCACGGGGGACCACCAATGGCATCCCAGATGGCAATGTTCAACCCACACATGAACCGAATGATGGGTGGTCCAGAGCACCTCAGCATGCACGGAATGAATTCCATGTATGAGAGCCAAATGGGGAAGGAGATGCCCTATGGTAGTTATCCAGACAAGCCACCAGAATGCAGTTAGTACAGCACCAGGTCATGTTAGCCATGGTTTCATAGACAGCTCTAACCATGCACTTCAGAATTTAATCCAGGGAAAGTATTGCCTCAGTGTACAAACACTGTTTGCATGGTTGGATCATCTTATTCCCAGTGATGATCTAATGATGTTCTCAGTGGAGAACACAGAGAAAAATGTTGTTAAAAGTTATTTTGTAGATTTTTATCATGTCTGTTCTATAACCATGTTCATTCATAAAGAAACCCCAGCTTGAAATTTGTTATTTTTTATCAGTATATCATTTATTATAACTTAGGAAGGAAAACCATACATGAATGTACAATTCTGCTTTAATCTTGTCTGTATATATTGTATAATGTAAATTCAGTATAGTGAAATATTTCAGATATGTTTTGGTATCTCTTTGCATTGGTCTCATTTTGTACTTTAAGGTGTGCACATTGGCTGTCTGTTCAATAATGCCATCACCTGTTTCTGGTTTTGATTATGGAATAGATTTGCTTGCATCAAAGCCTGTTTTCTCCTCTTACAGAGTAATACCTCATGAGTGTTTAGTCCGTCTTGTTCATAGTCAGAGATGAAATAACAATCTGACAAAAATGTTTGGCCAGCAACATTTGACAACAAATTTTTCAATTTTTTTTTTTTTTTAAATTTATTATTTTTAAATTGTTGGAGCTGTATTCTCCATCTTTTCATCTTTCATTCCCTTTTCAAAACTAAACCATTATTTATTTATCATGAAAATTGAATATAATGGACTTAGTTCTACTTTTGTTTGTCTTTATCCCTGGAAATTTAATGAAGATATTCTGTTGATTGATACACATCAGGTCCACATTATCCAGGTCTTCCCTAGTCCTGACCCACTTTACAATTCTTGAGGTGGATATTGATATATATATGTAAGTGATTCTACAGCAACCGGCTGATGATTTTTCTAAAATTTTCGAAAAACATTTGGGGGGACAATTTTTATTTTTATTGTTGTTATTTTAATTTCCAGTTACATGTATTTGTCAAGCTTTGTGGCCTTTGTCAAATACTTGTTTGTTCGAAAATACAAGGTACTCTTATTTCTGAGCTTCATCACATTGGCAAGTGTAGAATTGTGCACTTTAATTTTGTTCATTTTTGGGATGGACAACATATACAGTTTAAGGAATTAATAGAATTTACTTTTGACATATTTGAAATGATTAGTTTAATTTTAAGAGATTAATGGTGCAAATTCTTGTGGGAGGGGGGGTGCATACCAGTAAGGGATGGATTATATCCAGTTAACTATACAAACCATTTGGTCAGAACGGCAGTATGTGAGGCCTGCTAACTGTCAGAGACAAATGTTCTTTTGTTAAGCACTCAAAGGTTTATGCCTCACTGGAGGGGGGGGGGGGGGGATCAGCTTCTTACATAGGAAGTCCGATGTCTAGTGGCACTTAACCAATGCCAAACAATTTCTGATCAGTCTGAATTTTTAAAATTGTATTTTTGGATGTCCTGTTTCCAAGTTTAAACTTGAACGAAACGTGAACAGAAATATTGCTATCAAGTAAATGTTTCAAAATTCTTAATTTGAAGAGAACAATATTATTTTGATCACATTGGGCAAGCACTTAAAGCAGAGAAAATCCCCACTTTCTTAGAGTGGTGAGCACATGATATGTTCAGTCCATGACCTGTTTGGTTTCAGAACAGGTCTCTGTACTTTTGCTGCCTCACTTTTGCATGCAGCATCCCTTGAGGTGATTGCTAGGACAATTTTGTTTGCCCAACATTTTTTGTCATGGTAATGCTCCTTTAAAATATATTTAGGGATGGTTTTAAAAAATCCGGGAATAATTGTGCTCTCTTATCTGAAATGACAACTTTTTGGCTGTTGTAAAATCAAGAAATTCTAAGCCTGAAATGAACTTCCTTTCATTTCATCTTTCCAAAAATGTATTTTGTATTGTTAACAATGTACTTGTCACTTTTCTTTGCGCTAGGCGAAGAACCGTGTATGTGGTGACATCACAATTTATAAGCATCTTGGATTTCAGTGGATACAGGAAATTAGGATATACATATATCAACATATTCATGGGTTCAACCATACTCAGAGTGATCCTTCTGTAAATTCATTTGATTCAAAATTCTTTGCATTACATTGGTTTACAGTCATTTAGAAAGATATTGGCTGAGAGCTATTTGTGAAATACCATTGGCATAAGCCAGCAGACTGAATAGAAGCAGAATTTTAGTCAAAGGACATCATTCCAAGAAGCTTGCATACAAGGAGGACCCTGGGAAAGTAGAACATGTATGATGGTTAACACAGATGGTTTTCTAAGAGTTTGGGTTTTTGTTATTCAGTGTGTATTGTTTTGTTTCACAAACAAAAAAAAAAAGAAAGAAAAAAAGTATGAGGGAGAGGGATTTCATACATGAATTTTCAGGTAGACAGAGGTAAAAATTGAAACAATAATCACTTTTATCATCATTCCTCACTAGATCTCAGGATTATTGAGTTATAGGTATTTCTGACTCATTGGACAAGGGATTGTTCTGTATAATTTTTTTGTCATGGAATGAAATGGTTTTTATTTGGGAGGCAGCTATTTTCTGATTTTGAAAATATTTTGTTCCAATCTCATAAGATTTATTCTGTCAGAAGTATTGAAATTATATACATAGACAGGGGTCTGATTAGGCCTACCTCTCTTGAATTATTAGCGATTTTTTTTTTTTTTTTTTCCTTTTCATATATATTCACTTTGAGAATAAAAAAACGTTTGTATTGCTTGTATATGATATTTGGGCAAAGAATAAGGAATTTGTTTTGGTTTTAATTGATGGAATTTAGAGGCTTTCCAAACCATACTTAAGACGTAAGTGCTACAATACACAATTATTTGTCAGAAGGGATTGTTAGACTTTGCTTAAATTTTTGTGTGCCAATTCAGGGTTTTCACATTGGACAATCAACATTAAATAAAACTATTATCAAGACTTACTTTTTCATGACTTCCCACCATTGCCTATGGGATAAAAGTCAAGTTACCCTGGGTGAAAAGGATGGAATTATGTTCTCAATGTATTGTAAATTTATCAAAGTTTTCTGAGTCAAATGAAATGTTAACTCACTCCAGCCTGTTGGCCTGTAACCTTGATTTGACTTCCTAGTCTTCAAATTTACTAAGAGGGGTCGGGGAGACATGCTTGCTATAGCTCCACAAAGATTAAATTTGGACAAATTTTCACCAGTAAAGCTATTTTTCTCTATAAAGATATAGATTTTGATACTGGTTCCGTTTGAGAAGTTAGTGTTACTGATGTTAACACCAGTCTTATATAAAATGGTTTTAGGCATTTGGTCAAAGGGTTTATCTTGGTTGCTCTCTTCATTTTCCTTTCTTTTTTTTTTTTTTTTAACAGAACAAGCAGTAGATTTCATTTGTTTAGTTATGGTTGCTGGGGGGGGGGGGGGGGGGGACAATTTCCCCCCCCCCCCCCCCCCCACAACCCATCTCACTGTATCATCTCAGCAGTTTCAGTCAGTGGCATCAATTTGTGAACACTGGGCCCTGACAGTGCAGAAGACTGGTGTTTATGTCTTTGTATGTACTGTTCACCTTTCATGGTTTAATAAATCGAGGTTTATAGGTAATATTGTCACTACTTTTAGCTTTTAAAATATTTAGGACTCCCAGATCTGGAATTGACATAAAATAAAATGGTTCTCTAGCAGTGCGTCATAAAATAAGTAACAGCAAGTTTTAGCTTTGATTTGATGTACATTTTTTTTTTTTTTTTCAACCAAAAAAAAAATGTATTTTCTGTAAACGTATTTCATTCTGAAGATGGGATGATTGTCTAACCGCTTGATACCTGTTGATTCCATTGGTGTTTCCTGAATTAATATTTTACCTCCTTGAATCTCAGTTATATGAAGATTTTTATATATGACTTACCCATTTGTAATGCCACTGTATATGTGTTTACATTTATTTCCCTGTCTCACTATATAGTTTTTGGCAATGATTATACCTGATTTAGTTCTGTATCCATCTGTACATGAGATGTGTGTAAATTGTTGTTTTGAGGTCTTCGTCTCTGTTAATCTGATGGGATATGTGATTGCTAGCTTGGTTTCTTCTTTTAACAGACTACAGTAATGTGGTGGGCAGAACTCTCCAACTGTCAGCAATACAAGAAGATTTGATATGTCTTTAAGATTTCCACATCCTGAAATCATCTGTCATTTTGCAAAAAAAGGTGAATAGGGTACAGAATTTGATATCATTCTGGTTTAAAAACAGTGGAAAGGTGTAGGATGGTTATCATTCTCCACCGAGGTTGTTTGTTTATATGGAGATATATAATATACCATCTGTAAGATCTTGCTTTCACACAAAAATTAATTTTGAAGTTTGTCATCTGTTTTCTTTTGTAGCTGAGTGTATGAGGTTATTACTTTGATTGGGAAGAAAACAAATTTTGACATAAGCAGTTAAAGAAAAACAAAACTGTTGGACTTTTGTAGTTGGATAGTCAGCATCATGTAATTGGTCATTGTTCATTGTCATCAAATTGAATCATGTTCATGCCTGTGTTCATGCATGTATTGTTCACATATGGTCAAACACTGTGTTATGATATACATGTATAACTAAATCCTTGATTCAAGTTTGAAACTTGAGGCATGAAAAGATAACAGTAATTGAGAAAGATATTTTCTGGAGAAGTTACATTCTTGAGATGACATCATGGACAGGGAATTTTTGTCTTTGCCCATCCAGATATGTACATAGATGAATGGAAGGAATAGTATAAGTGTTAGATAATGTGAATATATATATATATATTTTACTAGAGCAATAATTGTATTGCATGTATGTGCACTTTCGTATAACCCCTGAAAGTGAAATATACCCTGCAGATCAAGACAAATAGTGACCATATTTTTTACCATTGTTTTATGGGACCAATCCAGAGTATCAGTGTCCATAGTTTGACACCATGGATGTCAGTGAAGTGCTCCTCTTTTTTTTTTTAAACTTGAAGTGAATCAGCAGCAGCTTTAACTGTTATACTCAGATTTACTAAGACAGGGCTGGAACACAGTGCACTGTTAACATCTGCTAATGTATTCTTGCATTTACAATGATCATTTTAAAAGTATTTTCAGTTTTACTGTCAGCTGAGCTCTATACATGCATGCTAGAGATTAAGTATCACTGATTCAAGTTTCTCTCTATTTGATTTTAAGTTTTCTTTGGCATATTTGTATTACATTTTGTTTTTTATCAATTTTAAAGGGTACCAGCTTGAGAATTCAGAAGTTACCCTCCAGTATCATAGATTGGAAGCAATATTTTTTTTTTTAAATCAATCTCAATGCCCACAAAGCAAGGTTGGGGTAAGTTTTAATTTTACGAAGAATAGATATCAAATTAGCAATAGATTTTACCAAAGTATGCATATATTCAAAGAGCCCTATTGATTTAACAATCATTTTTTTTTTTTTTTTGTTGAAAGTCATATGCAAACACAAGTGATATATTTTATTTTCAAGCAATACGCATGGAAGTATTTTATTTGTGTACTTAATTATTTTTCTCCATTTGATTGTATTACTCTTCGATTTACCTCAAGGTAAAGGGTTAAGATATATATAACAAAACAACCAGTCAACCAAAGCCTCTGCAACTTGATGGGAGGAGGGACATGTGTAGATATTTCAGTGCTACCTGAAATGTTTTTATTTTGTTAAATTACAGTAGTTCACTCTTGCAGTTTATTGGGCATTGCTTCTCTTCATTCCTCACAGATTTTGGTTATTTTCTGAGAACTGGAGTTCATTTCAAGCAGTGTCATGAAGTGTATAGAAACTTGCAGGTTGAATTGTCAACATGCTGCTTTATTTTATGCCCATCAGAAATGTCAGTTTCAGTAGCCTGAATCTGAAAATTTTTATGTAGTCAGGCTGGAGTCATATATATGAGGTATCCTGATTACGCAGACATGTGCATCCTGAATGATGTCTAACTTACAACCTCACTTCATATGTCTTGCCCCCAGGGCAGATGAATCAGAAGTCGTGGGGGGCAATCTGGAGTTACAGCCGCTTTTTCCTGTTTTCCATCTCGGGTACCAAAATTTTTTTTTTTTTTTTTTTCCAGGCGAAAAAAGACTAAATTTTGGTGGGGGGGGGGGATTGACATCTCTGTCGGAGAATAGTCAGAAACAGCTGTAGCTCAAAGTCACCTTGCATGACTTCCGACTCATTTGACCTGCGCACAAGACATTCTTCCCAAAAATATTTCAAAGTGTTATTTATTTTTTAATGCTGTTATAATGTCATACAATTAATATGAATTTTGCAGATTTTAAGATATCAGCGAAACGGGTGGCATTTCATACTGGTTTAGGTGGGATACATTCTATAAGCTCTGGCTGCAGTTGTGTTTATGTGTGTTTTTGTTCATGGAAGTATGTTCAAGATTGTTGATTGCTTGTTATTATTTTTTTTTGTTCAAAGTTGGTGAATCATTGTTAGAGACTCACCACCATGCTACTACCTCTGTCACTATTATCATTACCATTTGCCTGTCATGTAACATTTGTTATATACATATGTATGTACACTTTACTTTTTTTTTTGTGGAAGAGGAGGGTTTTAAAGAGCCTTTTTATCACATTGATAACGTCACTGAAATCAAATGTGAGACATAAGAGATGTATGGATAATGAATATTAAAGACCTGTTTCATCTTTTTTTTTTCTTTTGTTTTGTTTAAATTACCTGCTCAGGGCTTAGGCCTGGTGTCCATTATTAGACTGTCAGAAATGAAGTTTTATGTTAGTTTTAAGAGTATAAACCAAACTGGACCTATTGAGGAGGGGAAAACTAGAAGTGGAGAAGAGGCATGATTCAATTCCATGAGGCTGGATCACATTGGACAGTATATAAGCTCACAAATAGGTTGATTGTATTTATTATTATTTTTATTTCGTCTATGCTTACCAGTATTCACAAATGAGAAATTGGTTAGTTTTTGCTTCTAGCAAGAATGTCATGTTCATGTCAAGTGCATCTCAGTCAATGATAATGGTCCTGGAACCATAACTGGACTGCTGTTACTTCAGAGAGTGCTTGAAAAGATTTAAGCAATTTCTCTGTAACACTTGAATGGTACTTGAGAAATTAGTCACTGTTTTTAATTTTGCTGCTGAAATGGATTTTCACAAATCTAGACTTGATGAAAAACATTTTACATAGAAAGCAGAACTTCCTGACCATTGTGACATGTCTGGCATATAATATATATATATTTTTTTTTTTTCCCACAAAACCAAATATATATTTGTAGTGCTCTGGAGAAACCCCACTGGATGGTGAATATTTTCTACTGCTGCATATCATTGAATGCCGACATCTGGTGCATTTTAAGACCTATTTTGATCCAGATGAGAAACTCTGTAGTTTTATATGAACTTTTGAAATGTTAAGAAGCATTTAAAAAAGTTTTCATTGTGAAAGGGAATACATGTATGTTCAAAGCTTTACTATTTGTTAGCTACACACCATCCAGCCAGTGTCTCCAAAGCAGTACATACACGTTAATGTGATCCAGTTCAACAGCAATTGAAGTCTACAACAAAATTGTTTCATCGAAGCATGGCATATAAGGGAGACCTCACCAGGTCTCACATGGCATGCTGAAGTGTAATTTTACTGAAATTTAGAAATTATTCAATTTAAGAGAAAGAATGTGCAATGCAGTCAGAGGTTTATATTCACCACAGTATTCACAGTGTCATCACTGTCCAGCATTTTTGTTTTCTTTTTGTTTTAAATGTGGCACAAAATTAATTAGAATTGGCCCTCTTTCCATATCTACATTTGATACCCATGTCACAGAAATATGAACCCACAGCTAAAAGCATTTACAATGTCTATATACAATATGTGTTTGCTAAAGAATGATCTGAGTTGTACATATATTCTCCCTCTCATTATTGTATATCTTGTTTACTCTTTAACCAAAATTTATGCACACCATTATCAATGTAAAGCTTTTGTATTGTAGAATTTTTTTTTTTTTTTTTTCGACATGACTGTTGTTCTTTGTGTTCGCTATCATGGCTCTTTTGTGAATAATTCATGCCTGTTTGTGTGCACTGATGAGTTTGTAATAGTATTTCTTAGGGTTTTTGGACAATTTTTACCTGTAGTCTGAACAGTAGAGTGTATGTGTAAACCACAAATATCCATTATTAATCAATAATAGTCCTGTCAACAAACAACAACAAAAAGAGAACACCAAAATAACACTTATAGTGTTGAAAGCATGTTGCTATTGTCCCTTGTTTTTATTTATTTATTTTTTTTTTTTGTTTTTTATGTGTTTGGACATGGTCCAAACTTCTGGTCACTGCAACCAGTTCTCTGCCTGTACTCCAGTGTTGAACATGAAAGCAATTAATGTTGGCATGGAGTTCTGATATATCAGCATTAATGTTGACTTGCCCCTGTAAATCAAGATTTTTTTTTTTTTTTTCTCAAAGATCATGTTGCGCAAGTTCCATTCATTGCACGACTATTACTGTGCAGTTGTTATGCTTTTTTACTTCAAGTGCTCGCTTATTTCCTTTATTTGCTAAAGGTTCAGATATTGTTGCTAAATTATTCAGTGGATGCAGTGACCAGAAAACTAAAGAAAAAAAAAATTCAGGAGGTACTACATCAAAGAATGTACAGCTCTAGTTCATTAGATGAGTTTTTTTTTTTTTTTTCCCCTTTGGTATCTCTTCCACTATGTGTTTGTGTGCATCAGGTACTGAGGCAGCATAAATTCGTGTATTCTACTTAACCAATTTTTAACTAACCAGGATAAAATGTGAAGAAATTTGCCTGCTCAGTCTTTAACTCTGTTTTTAATGTCACAAAGGACCATCGACTTATCAGACCACTGATTCAATTTGTTAGTCTTTGAAGCAAAAGAGATTGCTGGGGTGGATGTGTAGCCAGATATTCGTGTTAAAAAATAAAAAGTATTTTTCCCTGTCTCACTGTATTATCTGTCACCTGTTCCATCATTTTTTTTTTTTTTTCTTCTCTCTCAGATCCTAGTTTTTAATTTCCTCTTAAGTGAGTCCCTTTTGTCCCCAGATCCTTTGTTTTGTTGACCCATTGTAAATGATTTGTTGCTTCATTTTTATTTAGTCTTCCAGAGCTAATCACAGCACCAATCCACCTCCAGTCTTTTTTCTTTAAATGGTCCGATTCTATTATGATCTCTTCTCATATGCAATGACATCACTGAGAGAGACTGAAGAATGACAATGAGATACTGTTATAGCTCTTAGCAATGACCACAATGTTCAGGCAAGCAGTGTATTCTCCCTTTTACCCACTCATCCATGTTTGCACATATTCTCGTTTCATTCAGATTAAGTACTTATTTTACTTAAAAATGACAAATGAATGTTGTGGAAAAATAAATGTAAATATTAGAATTCTTCTGGCTGTTATTTGTTCATTTTCCAGGAGTGATATGTATGTGTGACATTTCAGAAATTTTGAATTTGAATGTCATGAGCAAGAAAGTGGAATCATCCTTATAATTATAATGTATTATATTTCCCAACTTTGTTATACCTTGCCTTTATTATCTTCTATGAGTCAATCTGCTTCTCACAAACATGATTTTGAGAAGTCAATATTGTGATAACATGGTTCAAATGATTAAGACAAATATGTTACAATTCAAATTTCATCATCAAATTCAAAACTGTCACTGAAATAACTCTTTCCTTCAATTAAAGACATAAATGAACAAGTCCACCTTTATTTTAATTCACATTTTAGAAACCAGCACAAATCAAATGCATATGAGCCATTCTCAAAAGGTCGACCATAACTGCACTACCCTCACTTCAGGTTCACAAAATGAAAGGAAAACACT
>JBCAUA010000012.1:102483-117653 GCA_038406235.1 Peronia verruculata | reverse complement strand
GATAGATAGATAGATAGATAGATAGATAGATAGATAGATAGATAGATAGATAGATAGATAGATAGATAGACAGCCAGACAGACAGAAATGTTTCAAATATAACATATATATATAGATCTACATGTATATGGAAATTAGCTGACTGCAACTATTACTGTTACTGGCCAGAGCGACAATGCAAAAATGATTTTGCGATATTTTACGGAACAGTGACTTACACCAAAACACAGAAAGCGATTAGCATTCAAAATTTGTGGTATTCATGCTGTTATCTAGATCTATAGGCCCCTACTCCTACTACGCGGACCATTGACAATGTCTTCAAAACGAAAAAAAAAAAAAATGTCCTGCAGCTTCCATGAGCACTGTACGACACTATTTAGTAATAGTATGTAGCCTATGATGTGTGTGAACAGTGGCAGGAGCCATGCACCATTTCAGATAAAGATTTTCTGTCGAGTGGCTCTGTACATTACAACCAGCCACCCAAAGGCTGTGCGAACCACACCGTAAGTGTAACTGTATAAGGCACAGCCTAAAGCTTGCGGGGCCAATCAATAATCTCTTTTACGAAGCTTTTTATTTTCTGAACACTCGCTGCTGGCAAAATGTGTTAAAGATGTCTGACGTGTATTTTGTAGATTTTAAACTAAGCTGTGTACCGAGAAAAGAAATCACAATCAGTTTCCGTTTTAACAACACTACTTCAACATAAAGCCAATAGTAGGCTAGTAGAACAGTCTGGCCTACTGTAGATTTATTCGTAGGCAGCGGAATATGAATATTATAATATAGTATACATACTCGGTCTATATCTATGGAAGTAAAGAGTACATAAGTGATTCTTAGCAAGGATAGGATGATATGGCAATTATACTTTTGACTGTAGGAAATTCATATTTATGTTCTAATTCAGAATTTTAAATATAATTTAATTAAATTCAACGCTTGGCGGCCTAACGTTGACGACAATAGCTAAGCTTGCATTTTAAAATTTAAGGATCAGTTTGTCGCTCCCAACGAGTTTGTCTCGCCACTGAATGCTGGATGAGCATTGCTGTCCCCAGAAATTTCGCTTGATCAATAACAGGATGCAAAAGACGGCTGGCCATAAAGAAAGCCGGGGGAGGGGGCGGGGGGTATCGGGAACGTCTGGCTTGCTGTGAAGGTTAGCTACTGGTTTGTCAGCCTCTCTAGCTTTCAAAATACCATGGCCTCTCTCCATGTTCCCCGATTCCTCCCACTGTTGCCGATTCCTATCTATGACCACCATTGACATTGATCTCTCTACGAATCACAAGAAGACAGACGGGGCTACAGTACCGGTACCGCATTCCTGAGAAATGATCACTTTACTTCAGCCCCCAGCAATATCTTATTATATTTTCATTTAGACTCTACGACACTACCCCCTTCCTTTCACCCCCCCCTTCCCCCCATGTATCATATTGTGGTCGCTCGGCTCTGAGATCTAACAACTATATTTTGGGCTTTGATCAATGAAAGCATTACCAAAGATCGATCATGAAATTATCAAGACTGAGATAATGTTTACGACGAAGGCCTAGATATGCAAGATATAGATCCAGATCTATACACGTATTACAAAATATGTTTAAATACAGTGCCGTTTGAAAAAAAAAAAAAAGCAAAATCTAGTGCCAGCTTTAAAAACAAGTCAGAATCAGTTTCCGTTCCAGAGCCTTACTACAGTAATAAGTTCACGTTCATGAATTGGTGAAGAATATTTTCATTGTGCGCGCAAATGAAAGACAAAATCGGATCAAGGCGAGAACATTGAATTGAATCAACTTCTTCGTTTAAATCTGTTCTGGGAATGAACCTGTAGGTGGCAATGATATTATTGGTTAGAGTTAGACCCATAGATCTAATATTATTATTATTCACGCTCTTGCAGTGCTAGCCTGGTTAACTTCATTCTCAAGGCATGGACTGAAGTGCTCACTGCAAGTCCTCACACACCTCTCCATGGCCACTGTAATGCCATTGCTAACTGAAACCCCGTGAACACCGTACTGAGAAAGGAAGAAAGAGGGGGAAAAAAAAAGAAATATTGGCTTCTCTCCAACTGAGCCCGAAGCGCTGAAGGCCATTGTGGATCACGCCTAGGTTGTGTTGTCGTTTGCAGCCGCCCCTCCAACTTGACCTGCTTGGTTCGGCTTGGTTAGCCTGTCTCCTCGTTCACGTTCGATAAGCCGCGCTGTTGTGCTGTGGTGCGAAGGATAGAATTCTTGGGGTCTGTTCAAGGGTCTTCTGATAACAATGATAATGTATAATGTATGACATGGAGGGATGACTATCAGCATCCCACAATGGCAGTGTTCTTGTAAATGAATAACTTGCTCATTGAAAACTTCTTGATGTCTATCAAGATCTCATTCGTAGATCGACAGAATTATTAACAAATCTGAAGGTGGAAACACAGCAATTTGTAGGCTTCTGATACTGTCGCTACATTATTCTTTGCATTGTAATTATTTAAAACGTAATGTAATGACAAACATATATATATAATATATATAAATAAAATATATAAAAAGTTGGTTAAAACAGATGCAAATAGTTCAAATCTGATAACACAAAGTGGCTCGTACGAATAAATAAATCTATAAATACAGAAAAAAAAAGACCCATATACATACACAGCCGTGTAAGTGAACATTTGATTTCGATCCAAACCATAGAACACAACATCAAATTTGGGAAAGTATGTTTCAAACAAAACAAAACAAAAACCACGGGGGGGGGGGCGCATTAGGTTGAAAACATACTGGTCCGACACTCGGACAAAATCATGGATTGAAGTGGTGCAAGAAGGAAAATATAGACAAAGCGGAAGTTGTAATTATAGTCACCTTTGACTGTCGCAGGCTGGCTGATTGAAGTAGGCCTACGACATGCTCCAGTTTCTTCTTGTCAGATGAACTTTAGTCATGTGTCTAAAATGGCCCAGGCGAGCTGTACTATTGCAAAATTAAACCCCCCGTTTTTTTTTTTCATCAACTGTATTTTTGATGACAGATTTGAAATCAACGACCAAAATGTAGGTGGGGGGGGGGGGCGAAGATTTTTTTATTTATTGCCCACAAAGCGGGTTTTCATTATTTGTAAAAGAAAAAAGAAATCAGCTGTGCCTTGTACAAAACGAAGGCGACAGTCTGACGGATTCACTTTGTTGACGTTTTCCCCCAACAGCGGCCTATCTTTTATTTTGGTGGTTACCAATCGGACGGACCAGTATGTTTTCAGCCTTATATATGGCTTAAAAATACATGTATTTGAATTGGATTGCTGCCAGGATCAGTATAAACATGATCTGTTCATGATTATATGCTTTTTCTACTCTTTCTCAAATACAATTTACATTGGTGAATAACCGTTTGATCTCTTTTTATTGACTATCAATGAAAATTCGAAGACTGCGCACAGAATAGATCCATGAAACATGACAAATGTAAACGACAAATTTGTTCCTTGATAGAGCCTCAAATTTAAAGTCTGGTCTTTCGTAGAGGTAAAAATTCAATGCGGCAGAGGCGGAGCCCACGTGACTATCGCGCATGCGCATATCGCTGTTATCCGAACGAGAGCTTGCTGAAGCTGTAGCATATCGGCCATTAGAATGGCTTGAAGAAATGAGTAAATACTGGAAAATACCACTGTTTTTCGAAAGAATATGTCTCCTTACCGGTGCTATGTAGATAACAATAATATGTCTGTTAAGTTTGTGAAGCAGTTTCTGTGATATGTGCAATTTTTCCAGGGTAGTGAAACGGGCCTCGGAACTCTCAACCACCAAGGTAAGCCGCTTTTCTTTCGGCCTCATGTTTATGAAGTGATGACAAGCTTCAGTCGTTAGAAATAACATTGCACGGATCTGAATATACCTCGCAAAGATGGGTACTTCTTGCAGATAGGTTATTGAAAGTCTTGCAAAGTTTGTTATTCATTTTGAAGTTTCGAGTTCTAGTAGACCAATGGAAGTCATTGGGAATCGACATCGCCGCCATCTTTTTTCCTGAGCAGCTGCCGCAATCCGGGCAATCGTAAACCAGCCTACTTCTCACTGCTAGCCTCTAGGGCTAGGTGATGGTGACCCCAAAATCTCAACTTGCCGGTCGACGGAATGTCACACAACAGCTATAGATTTAGATCTAGATCCAGAAGTTACGCAAAACTCATATAAATCTATGAGCAGGTCCAGGTCTGAACTTAACAGATCTAGACTAGATCTAGAGACTCTAGTCTTCTAGTCTAGGTAGATCTAGATCTAGATCATATCTAAAATCTAGATCTAGAATCTAGATCTAGATCTATCTAGACTCTAGATCTAGACTAGATCTAGATCTAATCTAGGATCTAGACTCTAGGTTTTCTAGATATCTAGACGTCTAAGATCTAGATCTAGATCTAAGTCCAGATCTAGACTAGAATCTAGATCCAGATCTAGACTAGATCCAGATTTAGATCTAGATCTAGATCCAGATATTAGATCTAGAATCGAGGTCAAATATCCTTTGCTCAAATTTTATGGTAGATTTAACACTAATCCGGTGCTCCTCCGTTCTTTCGTGGTCCCGAGGAATCGAAACCATTTAAGCAGCCCCCGAAGTAAAAATCGATATTTTTCAACGCTGTTAGAATTTTAGAATGTATTCCGTATACAAAATAGCCTAATAACAATAGAGTCTACTAATTTCACGGTTATATCACAGTTACATATCGACAAATGGAAAATTTCAAGTACGGTCTTCCAATTATCTATGGACGTGATTACGATTTCAGCGAGTACCTTTTTTTCCTCCGTTTTTTGTGCGAAGCTCTTTCTTGTGGCTGGGAGGGGGTGGGGTGGAGGCAGTGTCTTCCCTGTTTGATATGACACAAAGAAGGCGGCGATTGTTAAGATTTCCGCGTTAAATTCCAATTGGTCGGTGGTCTCAGAGATCTACATGTTAGCGATAGGGTGGACGCGCTGGTCAAGGGTCTCAAATTTTTTTTACATGTTAACTGTTAACGTTAGGGAGGACTGTCACCCGCTTGTCGGACCTACATGTTAGTGCTAGGGTGGACTTGCGCTGGTCAAGGGTCTCAAATTTTTTTTACATGTTAACATTAGGGAGGACTTGTCACCCGCTCGTCGGACCTACATGTTAGCGTTAGGGTGGACGCGCTGGTCGAGGGTCCCAGCAGGTTAAGCCAGCGGGGTTGTTCTATTATTTAGTATAGATCTAGATCTATATATATATTGCCCAAAGAGGTTTCAGAGCAAGAACAGCTGGGGTATCATAATGAGTGATAAATTTTTCATTTAAAGACAAACTGGCATTCTGGCATTACTTAACTGCTAGATTTCTGGCATTACGATACTGCTACATTTACACCACGGTCCACGTTATATATACGTGTGTACAGCAGCAATTAATCGACATCACATTGTCCGTGCACATAGACATATATCCATGCAGTAATAAATAAAATTGGAATGTAGTATCAATTCCTCGGGACCATGAAAAAACGGATGTGCCGCCCAGGGTGTCAGTGGAAGGCACTGGCACTGGTGGAGCACTATGGTCCCTAGAGGATATATGTTAGCGTTAGGGTGGTCTTGTGCTGGTCGAGGGTTTCATAGCCTACATGTTAGCGATAGCGAGGACTGTCATCCGCTCGTCAGACCTACATGTTAGGGTGGACTTATGCTGGTCGAGGGTCCATGCAGGTTAAGCCAGGATTGTTTTATTATTTGGTATAGAATCTACTGTAGTGTCAGTCCAGGACTGGAGACACCTCAGGATAGGGACCGTAGTGCTCCACCAGTGCCCAGTGGAACTCTGGTATTACTGTTATTAAAATTAGGAAATTGAAGGGGCCATGACTTTCTATTTGTGAATATCAGAAAGGCCATGGCTGTACTCCGGTCACGTACTGACACTACAGAGTACTACAGTATACCAAATAATAAACAACTGCTGGGACCCTCGATCAGTGCAAGTCCACCCTAACGCTAACGTGTAGCCTACGTCCAACGAGCGGGTGATGGTCCTTGCTAACGCTAACATGAATGAGACCCTCGACCAGCACAAGTCAACCCTAACGTTAACATGTACATCCAGTGAGCGGGATTGACGTAGGCCTATAGTCAATTTGCTATTGGGGGGGAGTATAGTAACTTCATATCAGAAATTCTTAACACATTGACCCATCGTCACTATTATTTCCTCTGATAAACATCCCTTTAAGGCCTGTAGACAGGCCTACATGTGTTTTTCAGTTTAATTAATTTTTGTTTAGTAATTACAAATTGTTAGTGTAGTGAACGTTATGTTTTAGTCTGCGCCGAAAGCTCGAGCAATATGCTACAGTGTCTAGGCTGAGCAATAAACACAGCATAATTTGATGAGCACTCCCAGACCATTGTCTGTGTCTGGTACAATTTCACAGAACATTTTTTTTAACAAAGTAAAGATTACTCGTCTCCTCCACCCGGCACACCCTGCCCAAACCGCTTTATGGTTACTGCCACCTGTGAGAACAAAGATACAGTGGTGAATAATAATCATGTAGACATAGATTAAAGACGTAGATTTTTTAATCAAAGAGCAGACATATTAAAAAGTTCTGGGGTTATAGGTTACTTGGAGGACATTTTCGTGAGCTCAGTAGTACATGCTGAAAGTTCAAGGTTTTGATTGTGGAAAAAGCTCATAGTGGCATCCATTTTTTCGTTGCAGTCATTTTTTCATGACTATATGTTATATCAAGGAGCTTATACCATTCATACTGGAGTGAGGACTCATGACATCACCTTTTAAAAAAAAAAAAAAACACCTTGTATCTCGCTTGTCAACCCTGGACGCCATGGCACTGGAAGCGTTGCTATTTTACTATGCTTTGCATCCTGTACTATGCATGGAATTAGTCACTATTCTGATCCTGTAAATCTTTTCTGGTGAACAAACTGATTCATTTTTTTTTTTTTTTAAAATCAAGAGCTACGGCAAGGACAGAATATAACAGATTTATGATCAAGAGATAATGACAGTGTGAATTTCGTTAATGAACACATAACACAATAACAACAGCGTTAACAGCCTTTGGATGATAAAAGTGAAAGTTTGATCTACCCAAAGAAAACATGTTTGTTGTTTTAGGTTCTTTGCAAGCAGAAGAAAAATCACACAGTGCATCATTCTGTCAAACATATAATTCATATCAAACACTCGCATAAGTTTATTATTCAATTATTATTGCATTTTTTGAATATCATCAAAACACAGCTTTTTTCAGGCTTATGTAAGTAGAAACTGATTGGTATGCGCCAAATTTCGGATAGATAGATAATTCAGCAGTTTTCAAGTCCAAAATCCTTTTGTGGGTTTTGTTGCAGATTTATAGTATAGCTATGCATTTTGAAAAACTGGTGGGTGTAACTCGAAGCTTTTGGAAATCCAGAAACCAGGAACTTCAGTAGGGTGTTCACAAATGAAAAAAAAAAAATGAAGATTTTATAGCTTGAGGAAGGAAGCATTGAGTAGATCAAAATTTTTTGTTTTTATGGTCAGGCCATGCTTTAGTTAACTGTTGTTTGCAAATATTCCTGTTTTGACTGCAGTTGATGCCTTCTATCTAAAAAGTTAAGGATGATAATTAAGCAGCAATCCTGTTTATGCTATCCACCCAGCCTCAGTGTCAATGATCATCAGAAGATAACTGAACATTAGATCAAGGCAATTTACATTTTTAGTAGACTCTTTTATACGAGCAGATTCAACTATGTTTTAAATTTGTTGGTGGTTAGATCCTGTCTATGTCTTTTTTTTTTTTTTTCCCCTGCAGCTGATATCCAAAGATCTTTCAACTTGCCTTGCAGTATAATCAAGTTTTGTTATTTGGTAAGTTTATTCAAAGATATTTGTATTTATACCAAACATTGATGTTGATGCCAATGTGATGTTTGCTTTGCTCTGCCAGATTAGCCATGGATACAGCAATGTTGATCTGTATTATGGCTATGGATTGTTTATGTGATTAAATAAATAAATAAAAACTTGTGCTGTATTTTCTTGATTGAGGTAATAGATTGTAATATGAATAGCTTGCACAGGCATCACTAAATTGAACACGGGTAACAAGAATTTAAATTCAGATGTCACTTAATTATATTTATTAAAGGCACATAAATGAAGTGGGTATATGTTTTGACATACTCATGACTACACATACATAAACCTCTACATTTTGGTAGTACACTTGTAGTGGAGAGGAGGTGGCTCAAGTTGTAAAAATCAGCCTGAGAAAACAATCTAAGAAGAGTCAATTCAGACCAGATATTGTGTACACATTTGTATTGAAGAAAGAATACATTTTTAAAATATATACTAGGACAAGATGCCACTTGTTGCTAGATTCAGAAGCTTTCTGCAGTGTGAAAAACTTGTTCCTTTTCTTTCAGGATGTCAATTCCATTGCCAAATCATCTGAACACTGCCTTGCATATCTAATTCAGTAAGTATAATGTATTATAATTAATATCCAGTAATGTTTTACACTGTAATTTCCAGCTCATGGTTGTCAGTGCCACTTAGTCAGCAATTATCAGTTCTGGCATTTTTAGAAAATTAAGCCCGATGGAGATGGAGCAGTCAGTGATGGGGGGTAACAATTATTGTAGGACTTATTTGTGAAGATCAGTTTGTGAATCATGGTGTATGTATTTGTGGAGTGCTTTCTTTGTTTTGAGAATGCGGTATTGATAAGAAATGAAACTGACTGCTTTGTTCTGATTTTGAAATCTTTTTTTTTTTTAAATTTCTTTTCAAGAGATACTGATTTTCTTTTTAATGTGCTTATATGGTCCGCCACAACAGGTTGAAAGTGAAAGAACACACTCTACATGCACAATGTAGAACTCCATTGCTTTTAATTCATTATTTTATTATGTGGATATCTTACAGAATTCACGCCTGCCAAAGTGTCCTCTTATTTGCAAACTGAAATTAAAGAATACTTGTAATTATGTTTTCACCTTTTTTTTTCCACTTCCCAGATATCACACATCAGTCACCAATAAAGGTATTTGAATCTGTGTGTGTGTGTCTTAAGAGAGAGAGAGAGAGAGGGGGGGGGGAATGTTCTACTTTTTTTGAAAGCAGTTTGGCATCCCTGATGTTGGTATGTTTTGTATGGGTGGTATTTCTTTGGAATATTCAAGATGTCTCTTGACTGATACAGGGATATCAAACTTCTGACATTAGTTGAAAGTCTATTTACTCATTGCAAATCTTTTTTTTTTTTTTTTTGCTGGTCACCTCACCTTGTCTGAACTTAACCATTATTATCTTCAAATGCTGGTAGTCATTTTGGAAACTGCCATTTTAGCCATCACCATCAAATTTGGTGTGGTCAGGGGGAGGGGGGGGGCAGGGAGGCATCATCTTGAATTTTGCTATCTGATATTGCATAACTTTGGTATAATATTGTGCATATTTCAACCGATCTGCCTAAACTTTTAGTACATACTGTTACAAGTCATATCTAAAAATGGTCAGACCAGATTTTGTGATAGTTGGCTTATTTAAAAAAAAAAAAATGTTTTTCAAGAAAACTTGAGACAGATATGTAAAAAAATTTGCACAAATTCTTGAAAATTTGGTCCCAAAATCGCAAATTTATTTTTAAAAAATTGTTTTTGAAAAGCTATTTTTTTTGTATTGTTGTATTCTGTATAATTTGAAGGCAGTTGTCTAGAATTTAAAAAGCGGTTAGCATATTTGGGTTTTCAACCCCAATACATGCTTGTTTCACATGCTAGAGATATAATACTTCTATGTCTTAGTTTGCCTTTTTCCTGTGCTTGAACTCACATTTTTGCTCTTTCCTTAGCAGTAAAAGGGCTCCTAAAGAGTCATTTCAGGGTTCAGTGAGGTCTCTATCTGGCCACATCTTTGTCGTTCAAAACTATGAGTGTCTTTACCCTTGCTGTGATAGTCTACTACTATAATATATTCATATATAATTCCACTCTCATTTGGCTTTGGGAAGTCTAATTTGGAAGCCTGGGAGAAAGTTTTCACCAATATTCGGTGTGGTCCCACTTCTGGCAGCAAGATATTGATGATCCACTACTGGATACAGAGCCCCAAATTAGCCAGAGCGTAGATGGCAGAGGGGCTGGTCAGCCTGTGCTTTACCATCCTCCATACACCTTAGAATGGACACAACTTTTTATACCATTTTTATATTCAGAAAAGGCAGACCTTTAAAAAAAATAAAAAAGAAAGCAGAAAACGAAATCTGATATTTTGAGAAAAGTCAACAACAGCCCCCCACTTAAAAACTTCCATAGTTGATGGAAAATTGAGACGCAGCACAATGAAATCACAGGCTCATCAAACTGAGCTGACCAGAGAAATAATAGGTTTGTCACCAGTGAATGAATTTTTATGCAATTTTGTTCTTCACCAGACCCTGCCATATCACTGTAAAAATGCATCTCAGGAGTTCAGGTCACTGAAATAGATCGAGTAAAGGCCCATAAATTGTAATTTAGTGGCATGGTCTACTCTAACAAGGATTAATAAGGATTTACACAAGTGATTGGTCAGTTTATCAATAAATTCAGCTGCAGCAAAACGCCACCCCATTGTCTTCATCTGCCAACATCTCAACTTCTACTTTTAGACAGAATAATCTTTTTGTCACAGACTGAAAGGGAAATGGATAATTTTTACTGTGATACCAGTAACTACATATCGTGAACTCAGTTCTCTGTTGCTCTATCTCCATTTTTCACATTTTGAGAAAACTTTTTTTTTGTTTTTTTGTTTAGCAACCGTTTCCGCACATAGGAGATGGGATAAAATAATTTTCAACATCTACGTGTTTTTGGGCAGTGAATGGTGAAATAATAGGCCTACGTTATATGGTAGACTTACCATCCGTCTTTCACAGGACATATATATCTTCAAACAGGTCAAAGGTGGAGATAGAGCAACAAAGAACTGAGCTCGTGATATGCTCAAAATTTGAAAAGCCTGATTTCATCATGTTGCATCTCATTTGTACTTTCTTTTATCAACAATATTATTTCTCTTGCTTTCACCTCCTCTTGCCTCAATGTGAAGAAACAGTATACATAATTTTCTTTTTCTTTCCCTTTTTTTCCCCCCAGATCTCACAGGGTCCATAGCGTAGATCTTAGTAATATCATGTAAGTGATACATGAGACTTGTTGGTTTTAAACAAATGTATAGGCAGTTATAGATAATTGTCTTGCGCCCAGGGCAAATGAGTCGGAAGTTGCGCCGGGTGAGTGCAAGTCGCAGATGTTTTAGATTTTTTTTTTTTTTTTTTTTTTTACTATTTTCCAACGTTTCTTTTTTTTTTTTTTTTTTTCAGATGAAAAAAGATTAAAATGTCATCTTGTGAAAAAAAAAAAAAGGAAATTTTGGTATCTCAGAGGGAAAGCAGTTCAAAATTATCAATAACGGCTGTATATCTTCAATGCCCTGCACGACTTCCGATTCATTTACCTTAGTCGCAAGACAATTGTTTTAGTACCAAACTGATGAAAATTGATCAAATGTCAGTAGTTATAGTCATTTTCAATAGAAAAATGTCCTAACTCCATTCAGTGGCAATATTTTTAAAGCAATGGCATGGTGCTTAGTACAGCCAAAAGTTCGATATTTAGAAATGAGCAATGTGTTTATATAATTGTGATTGAGTGACATTTGCTGAACTGTTGAGCTAGCTACAAATTTCACAAAGTAATTTAAAAGCATGCAGTAAACAAATATGGATATTGACAGAAACCTGAACCAGCTCAATGCTTTTAGTTATTTAGGAGTAGTACGTAGTAGAAAAGCCGATGCAATAGTTGGTGACCAATCGTTTGAACTGGGTCTTGAAGGATAAAGAGGGTCTTTCACCTTTTCAGTGTGGCTTCTGGGCAAAGCTCTCCACGGTGGACCATCTAGTCCACCTGGAAACTTTTGTACAAGAAGCCTTTGTACAGCAGCAACACGTGGGGGGGATCCCCTTCCACTTGGAGAGGGCCTTCATCACATGGAAATCCGGTATTTTGAAGGATTTACATTGGCCGGGCTTCCATGGTAGTCTTCCCACTTTCATATTGAACTTCCTGAGCTAGCAGCATGTTACGGTCCACCTCAGTTCCACTTTTCTGATTCCTTTAACAGGAAGTAGGAGTGCTGCAGAGGAGAATCCTCTCGCCCACGCTTTTAACACTTTGCTCCCAATTGTGGCAATTATGTGACGACCTGAAAAGCCCCTTCATACCAATCGTCACATTACTGTGACAGCTGAACTAGGCAACATTGGCAGAAGGAAATAGGGAGGACACGAAGTTACAAACTAAAGGTATTTTCCATGAAAGACAGTTACATGTCATCTGACATGACAGTCTAGTGTGAAAGCTGATTAGATAAGAATTAAAAAGTTTGCAAAAATCGGCTGATCCACACTATTTAGGCTATGAGATCTACTATATGAAATTGATGGCAATGTCAACGGTCACGCCTCACGCTCAGTACACTGGTTGGGCGCACATGCACACACACACTTTTCCCGTTTGCACTTTTTTTGTATATGTCACAAGTAGTTACGGTAAAATATAATGCTATTAATGGAAACACGGGAAGTCTCGCTTTATGTTGGTTCATGCTTGATGGAAATCGGCCCAGGCCTGTGATACAGTGAATTTTGTAACGAGATTTTTCAGTCACAAACCAGAGATGTCAAACTTCCGACAAGTCAGGAATCGGGCTTTCTAGTTATAGGCGGCCTTATTTTTGGTTGGTCAGTTGGCTGGATGCAGCCCAGCTTTCAGTATGAAACAAGTCCCACACAGCGAATGTGAAAACGGAAGTACGATAATCCCACGCATGGATGTCGCAGGGGCAGATCAGGCTATTGTTCAGTAGCTTGTTTAAGATTTTACAACAGGAAGTTCGTTGTGCTCAGTTCCTCATGAGGGATCCTGCAGCAAAAACAGATGATGCAAATGATGGCAGTGGCTAGGTCTAGATCTTGTTTTCCTCTCTCAAGATTGAGTAGTAGTAGGAAGGCAACGGGCAAGAGATCTCCCAGACAAATTGACCCAAATCATAATTTGTCTGTATACACCATCAGACAACAGATTTCAGCAGGCATCAGTTGATAGAACTGAGGAGTTGCTGCTCAGCCATAAATCAGCATTTTGTAAGAGCTGAATGTTCCTGCTTGTTTTACATAGAGCGCAGTGGATAGCCAAGTATTACATTTCCTTGACCTGTATTACTATGTACATTAATTATGATGTTTTAAATAAAATGTCAGCATATAGGCTGCCCAGCCTTATTGTCAAAAGCATTTTTCTATATTAACCCTTTGATTCGGTTGGAACAGATGACTAATGAAAATTGAGCTAGACCACTGATAAAACTACTGATTCATATTTCTGAAGTTTGGCAGCTCTGAAATGGCAATGGTGACAGCAATGGAATCAACAGATTGCAAATGAACTTTGTTCTATTAAATTGGACCTTGGCCAGGGGCTGTTCAGCCACTAAGGCAAGACCAGGTGGTCCTCAATCGCCTGTGTCTAGATCACTCTCACCTCACTCTTTTCTTCTCAGAAGAGAAATCGCCCTCACAGTTTGCGGCCTGTCCACTGTCAACTGACAGTTCCACACATAGTAATTAACTGCTCCAACTTCAGAGGCGCTCGAGAAACCCACTTCTTGAGTCGCTCTCTGAAGGATCTATTTAACAAAAAGAAGCTGCAGGCCATCCTGAACTTTGTTCGCTAGGTTAGTGTGTATCACAAATTTCAACATCATGACAGGTACCTTGATAAACATGCGACAATCCCCCACAGGACGGTGAAAAATTGCTGGCATTCATCTTTATAGTTGAGCTATACAGTATTTGATTACTCAAATTTACATACATACACATTTTTGATATTCTTTTATAACTCATAAAGGCATTATCCGTTCAGGGCTACATTTTATCTATTTACACCTTGATCAGAATTTTACCATGTAAATGTACCCAGCATGTTAGGCACAATATAGCTGTTATTGTACTGATCTGCTGTTTAAACCCCAACACAGACGCAATTCACAAGGAAATTTCACTGTTTTATTCCTCCACAGATGTTTGTCAGGACTGGTACAGACTTAGTGTGAATCTGATTGGTTGTGTGTTATAAAGGTTAGCATCTGACTCTAATTTTATCTTTTTGTTATAGAAGTAAATGATTTGTTGCTGAATGTTACATCAGTTATACCCAGGGAACAAAGAAAATCTTACCGAGTGTAGATTTTTTTGTAAATGTCTTTAACAGTCAATCACAGTGGAAACCTGATAAAGCAGGATTGCTGGAACTAAAGAAGAGTCCTGTTATAAATGTTTCGTATTATAACCAGCATACAATGAATTCAAAGAATAAAACATTGCTAGTCTGTTGCCTGATTATGGAAGAATTTTTTTTTTTTTCATGGACAGTCTGCCTTCAATCATTTTATATTTTTGCATGATTTAGCTAAAACCACAATGATGAAAATAACAGTATATTAACACGATACATTATAATAGAAGTCACAGTATTTCCATATAATACATTGAGTATACAGTCAAATGTCATAGCAGAGCAACTGACCTGGTGAATATCCAACACTCTGACACTTCACTGGCCTCTGGCCTCCTGTCTGATTTTTCCCTATTGCTGTCCCCAATAACAGTACTCAGAGCAGCCTAGCATAAGGGCATGCTGAAAGATCAAGAGTATCATATTACTTCACCTACCTGCTGGCCTTCTCCTATTGTACCAGTCCCATTTGTGGGTGGTCTCTTGGTGCATTGGCATGAGACTGGGGTGTGGTGTGTTGAATAGGAAAGTTATCCAAGTGATAAAATGTGTGATAGGAATAAATCTTGCTTAAGGGCAGGTGGAGGTCCAGACCTGCCACTTCTACCGATTTTATCGGTATCATACCGATTTTTTAGCTTTTTTGGGAAAAATACCGATTTTCTGATTTTGGCCTTCAGAATACCGAATTCCCTGTACAGTTATAATTATTTCGCCGAAATGCCGATAAGTGCCGGTATTTGTTTTTCGCCAATCGCTCTTCTGTGTTAAAGTCACT
>JBCAUA010000012.1:71023-82707 GCA_038406235.1 Peronia verruculata | reverse complement strand
TCGGCCATTTTCTCACTAAATTCAGCTGCAGCAACAAGGTACCCTCATCGTCTTTAATTGCCAATATCTCAACTTCTACTTAAGGTGGACCAATACTTTTTTCATACAATGAAAGGGAAATGAATAATCTTCACAGTGATACCAATAACTCCATATCCTCAAAATTTGACTTGCGCCTGATTTCATCGTGTCGCGTCTCATATGGGTATATTTTCGTGATCTTGATTACATAGTTGGATAGGAAATTGTTTCTTTTTTTGTGTCGCGTCCAAAAAGTGTGATGTCGAGAAGGAATGGTACTTTCAATTTTAATGAAGATTGCTGGATTATTATGTAAACATAGCCATTGCAGTGTTTAAAAATGTCTGCATTTGCATTCTACTCCATATCAGATGATCTCAAGGCCAACAGTGGAGTTATGTCAAGGAAGGACCTAGAGATGGATATGTTTCAAGCCAATGGGTCCCAGACACGAATGCCTTATATGCCCAAGGGAGGACTAGGGGGTGATGACATGAATGAAATCCGCCCTGACCAAGTGACCTTCAATAACTTGCAGAATACTCCATTTCCCAATGCTCAAGTACCAAATCAAACATTCATGCAAAGCAGTGCTAGTCTGCCACCCTCTAGTCTCAATCCAAATAATTCCAGTATTAACCCTAGCCTTCAGCAGAAATTGATGCAGAAGATGCAGCAACAGCAGGCTCCACCTTCCGCAGCCATGGGACCCAGGGGACAGATGCCACCAGTCGGCAGTGGTGCTAATAATCAAGTTCCACAACAGCAGCAACAGCAGATTCTAGCACAATTGCGCCAAGCTGTCAACAATGGGTTCATATCCCCTCAGCTTTTGAATTATCAGTTGCCACACAACATTCTCGTTCTTCTGCAACAGCTCCTTCAGCTCCAAACTGCATTGCAAAATGCGGTGAACAAACAGCAGCATATGGTGCAACAGGCAAGGGTTACAGGCAATCGCAGCACCCCCCATCTTGATCAGATGCCAGGAATTATAAACAACATCAACCAGCAAATAATCAATCTGCAGAAACAACTCCAGCAAGCTCAGAGCAATTTATTCAACAGTCAAAAACCTCCAATGCCACAGCCTCCATCAGGTTCCATGACACCTCAACCAGGCCAGCAGCCAGGTGGAAATAATATGGTGGATAACTTGGATGCCCTGAGCTCAGACTTGGCTAATGTTGCTCTTCAATCTCAGTCCCGCCTGACTACTCAGTGGAAATCAGGAGCTGATGCTAATCCAGCCACCTCCACAGATGGCACAACAACACCAACCACCCCAACTACTTCTGCCAGTAATGCCAGTGATGAAAATGGTGATAAAGCACCAGGAGGAAAAAGTCTCCTGCAGTCATCATCTTCTCCAAACCTGAATTTGATTCCAGGCGGATTAGCCATGACAGGCGACAAGACTTGGTCCTCTAGTATGTCTACTACTTCATCATCAAACTGGCCTTTGTCTTCCTCTGATAGCACAGGTACCAATTCACACGTTGACCTCAAAGCAACCAATCCCACCAGTTCTACTACCTCTTCCATTTTGGCTGGCATACCATCAGGCCTCACAGATGTCATTCCAGAATTTGTTCCAGGCAAACCATGGCAGGGTCTGGCTAAGAATGTTGAAGATGATCCTCATGTCACTCCAGGCAGTATCCAGCGCTCCCTCAGTGTCAACAGAGTACACGATGACTCACTAAATAATCTGGATGGTCACAAGTTGAGTTCTAGTATCACCTGGGGAACTAGTCCGAAAAATGACAGCTTCGGTCTCAGTCAGCTGGGTAGCCGCCCTCCCCCTGGCATGGCACCTCCTAAAGCAGCAAACCAACAGTGGCAGGGAGGAGCTAACTTCAACAGGCAGGCTTCATGGCCCCATTCCAGTAACTCAGCCTTTACCAAAGGTATGTTTTACCATTTTTTAACATATTGATTTGGTTCTATAAAAGTTGTCAACTAAAGGCCATATTGATGTTATTTTTTGTGGAGTACTTCATATATTTTGTTTAATTCAGCCTATATTAATGACTGACTGAAACTCTAGAATACTGACCATATATTTTGTTTAATTCAGCCTATATTAATGCCTGACTGAAACTCTAGAATACTGACCGTCAATATTCTGACAAAAATCTTTTGTTATTCCTAAGGTTGTTATTACTTTATAGGGAAAAGATGGAAATTCTAGGTCGGTGATTATGACAACAGCATTGCACATGATATTCACATGGTTGCTGCCCTTTCAGGGAATTTATGTGGGCAACACATGCAACAAACTGACTGCAACCTTCGCATTATTTTGATACAGCTTTCACTGCTTTGACAATGGCATCCATCTGATTCCTCAAACAATAACTATTATTTTACTGTCAAAAGTAGGCATTCACATTTCAATAGTACTTAAGCTTAACAGTGGGACATCTGTTTAGTGAATGCAAACACACTCAAATGACCAACCTTAGCCAACAATTGTAGTCTACATTATGTATATGCCCTGCCCACATGGTCAGCCATTGTTATTCAAGCAATTTGTTATGTAATCAGGGATGTCAGATTTGGGACTTTTTGGCTGTCGCTGACTTCCTTATTTTTTGTTTTCTACCCAACTGCCGGCTCTTGCTGAGTTCACAAGACAGTCATGATTTTATAATAACTTGCAATACAAATCCCACGTGATGGTAGTGAAACCAGAATTATAAAAGAGTTTTGCTCATGCTGCGGACAAGAGTCAACCTGCTGTTTGTGACTGTGTCAAGATTGAGATAGAAGTTTGTAGAGCTTAACACCTCATGCTTGACAAGATGCAGTCAAAGTGGTCATGAGAGTTGGTTGACGAAAAATCAGAACATCGGAGTACAGACAACAACAAATATGGGCCTATGGGCCAAGAAAGACTAATGTGAGGGAGCAGTTGTTCGCGATCTAGATCTAGATGTAGGGCCTGAAAATAGATCCAATCTAGTTTGTTGGTAATCATGATGACGACACTGCTTGTAAGATCTTTTCAGCTCTTGGAATTTCTGCTAGTTGTAAAAATTTAAAGTCCCATCCCAGGATCTTGTCAAAACTTCTTTCAAAACAATGCAAACTTCTCCTATCATAAAAAGCAAAAAATTTTAGAAGTGTCTTGTGTAACCACACAGTGCTAGGATTAAATATCAAGGTTGGGGAGGGCAGAGGAGGAGGGAAGCAAAATTTTCAGACTTTTTTGTGCAAACAGTTTGACATGCCTTTGTAATTTATAAAGCAAGAAAAAGAGGGATTTTAAATTTTGTTATTCTAGTTTTTGATATTGGCTTGGTGAGTACATATGGATTTCTCCTTCCCAAAGAAAATAAATTTCACTATAGAGGGACATTGAAATACGGTAATTAATTATTATTATTTTTATTTCATAATTGATGTCCAGTGGGTGTATCGAACTGGAATGATGGCCGAAGTCAAATTAGCTCCTGGATTTTGCTGAAAAACCTCAACCCACAGGTAAGGGTTCAATTGCATACTTAATTCATGAACTGCAAGGGGCAGATCAGAAATCGTCAGCAAGTGGGTCCTTTCTTTAATAAGGAATTTTGGCAGATCATTTTTTGGCCGAATTATAGGTAGCCTATGTACATTATAAAATTTCATCTGAAAAACATTTTTTTTGGAATGTTGTAAAATTATGAAAGAATGTTTTGGTGTTCCTTTTATTTTGGACTAGACTATGCAAGCCTAGTGCTGACTAGTATGGCTTAGATTTGTATCACATTATATTTTCAGTGTACCTAGTTTTGTGATGTGTTTTAATTTTATCTTTGCTAGATGGATTCCAGTACAGTACGTGCACTGTGTGCCCAGCATGGAGCTCTGGCCAACTTCCATTATATGGCTCAAAGTCAAATTGCTCTTGTCCAGTACAGCAGTCGAGAAGTAGCCTTCATGGCTCAGCAGCGTCTGAACAACTTCCAGATGGGCTCATCAGTCATCACAGCTGATTTCATCAATGAAATTGAAGCTCAGCGAGTTGCATCGCAGATGCCACCCCCACAACCTAGTGCCATGCCACATATGAATGCTGCAAGTCCCTGGTCGCAGGCTCCTCCAACTTTCCAGACCACTATGCGTGGTGGAGATCCATGGGGCAATTCCTTGCCAGGGGCTCAGCCAATGTCCAAATTTGGTTCAGGAGATTGCTATGGTATGTTGTGGGATATACCAGACCACAACTCAAACCCTCTTCTCAGCAATATTCTCGGAGGCGAATCTATGTAGATTATGAATGATATTTGTTACATTTTCAACACTTTTCTCATTTCCTCATTTTCTTGACATGCCAATAGAAATGATTATTACACAAAAGAAAGAATACACAAAGCTGATCAACCTCTTTTTTTTTTTAATGGTCATTAAATGTTCCTTATAATATAGAATGCTCTGATAAATGCAAAGTATTTTGATGCTCTTTCTATTGTGTGCTGTAATTTATCGTGTAAACAATACATTTTTTTTGCCACACTTTCATGTGATCTCTGGAAATATACCTAAATTGTATGCGGGTTAGGTACAATTACATGGATTCCATATAATGCTATCCATTTGCGTCAAATGTGTTCCATGGTCCCAGCTTCTGGGCACTGCCTCATTACCAAAATGATACATGCAAATTTTGATGGTGCTCCCTTCATGGAGCTCAAAAAGTTTTGCACCTTTTGTATTTCCCTCCTTTTGTAACACTATTTGTACGAAGAGGTGTGGAGCCACAATGTTTGTAAGCTGTGTGTACTTAGTGTCCAGGATCCGAGTCTTTCAGAATTCCTGTGGTCTTATGTGGTGATGGGATGGCCACCCCTCAAGCAGTACTTGATTAGAGCCTTTTTAAACATGTTTTAATACCAGATTTTCAGTGTTTGTTGATTTTAAAAGAATGCATTCTTATTAACTAAACAATGACATGTTAGATATTATTGTTCTGTGTGCTTATTTTGATTCTGATAATTTACTCAAAAGTGTATAAATCATGTCCATGTAGGAAGAGAAAATATTATTGCACATTTACCTGCCATTTTATGTCAAAACAATATATATGAATGCACAACAATGTGCAACTATTAATTGTGTAATCAGCAAGTTTTTTTTTTTATGCTTAAGCATTTTTGTTATGATGGTTGGTTTTTAAATTATTTTAAAGATGTTATTGGTTATAAAATTTAAAAAAAAAAAAAAAAAAGACAATACAAAAATTCTCGATTGGCAGGATGCCTGCAGCCTGTGATACTTTGTCTCAGTGTGCCTGCCATGTTAATGTATGCATGTGTCATATGACCAAATAATGCACTGTGGTGCATGTGATTCCTGCTTCCATGATAGCTGCAACATGAGATGGCCATTGTTCCACTTAATTTGTCAGAGCATGAATCATTTATGCAACATCATATTGTTGTCAAAATGTTCAAGAAATTATGATTGGATCTTACTGCTGCGTTAAGTGTTTCAGATATCATTCATGTTAATTTATGAAATAACGAAATTTGGTCAGAGAGCCAGTCTACACAAAAGAATATAATTTTAGTCTTTCGGATTAGGTTCACAGTTTAGCTGGCATGTTAAGACTATGGAACCAATGTTGTTGAACAGGAAGACATCAAAACAGCCCTCCTGAAGAGAATTCTTTTCCAGGGGCAAAAGTACATGCTGAGTGATATTATTTATTTTCTTGCATAAGTCCTATCATATAGTTTTCATCCATTTTGTTGTTAAATTGTTTGTCTCAGCAAATTTGCCATATTACACTTAATTTCATAATGCTACAAGTCAAACTAATCAAAGATATTTTTTTTAGAAGTAATATAAAGTATCATATCTGTACAAAAAGGAACATTAAATCAACTGCTTGTAAAATTTCTTGTTTCTTATACTGATCTTGATCACTGCATATGAGATGACAAAGCTGTTCTGACCATACCATTTGTTAATATTGCCTTTCCTGAATATTGTCTTTTGTCTTTATGTGTATTTGGTCATTGAAAATATGTAATGCATATTCCAAAGATAGTCAGCTCTTAGTGTTGTTATATTACTACTACAGATATATTTGTTATTCAATGCGCCATTGTCTGTTGTTGCGTGCTCTTTAAGAGCTCGGTGATCGACCCATGCAGTGTTCCAATGAGTATTACAGTAGTCTTTATGATTTTTTTTCTTTTCATGCAGCACATTTCCTCCTTGCCTTGCACTCATCAATACCCATCTTCCATTTTTAACCGCCATCTTTCATTATCCACCGAAGATTGTATCGAAATAACATACTTCTAGAATGTTATACCTGCAGAGAACTTCAGCCCAGCAGCACAGCTAATCATTGGAATAAATGGCTGCAGAGGAGTGTGTAGGGGTGATAATAGGCCAGTTCTTTCAGAATTGCACAAAAATTTAAATTCAATCAAACCATGTATCATTGTGGGATATCAGAAAAGCTGGTCTTGTGATAATAAGACGGAGGTCTCAACAGCCAAGTTTTTCCACCCAATTAAAAGCATTATTTGTTCTACCTCTAGAACTTCTGACATGGCTAACATATCATTTAGTACAAACTGAAGCAGAAATCCACACATTTATCATTGCCAGTCTCTCTCTCTCTCTCCCTCTCTCTCTTTTTGTTTTTAAAATTTATTTGTAATAGTTTTTTTTTTTTTTTTATTATGTATGATGGATAACCATTATTGTTCAAATCATGATGATACCTTGGATTTTGTTCCTGTTGATTTTTTTTTTCCAAAATGACATGCCATCTCACCCAAGTATTGTGTATTAATAATGCCTGTTTATGAGATCTGTCTTTTCTCATTTGAACAAAATATGTGATTTATGAACTCCGCCCTTTCACTGTTAAGATGTAATGCTGTCATAATTCCTCAGAGGTAGTCATTTGATGATGAATGTTGTCATTGAAAAACATATTCCATGTATAAAGAAAAAAAAAAAAAAGAAAAGAAAAAAAAAAAAAAAAAGAAAAATACAAACCAAAAAAATAATATGATTCATAAAATCCGACCACATAAGTTTAGTTGACAATGCAACTTTTTTTCCCCTTTTCACCATGTTAAGGCAATACTTTATAGTATTTTGTTACAGCTTTTGCAAATTAACTTTGTAAGTTCCAGTCCCATGTAATGCTATTTATTGATGCAGATAGTGTGAACAAATTGAAAGCATTTCAATTCCCCAGTGAATTTTTTAAAGAAAAAAAAAAAAGAAAGCACTCGTTGTTGTATGGTTTCTTTTAATGGCAGGAATGTAATCTATGAAATGTAATGATATTTAATGTGAATGCCGCTCAATAAATTAACACATTGTCAAATATGGTGCAATGCTCTCTCAGTCTAGATAATCATATTCGTGTTATTTAAGTAGCTTCTCCCATGATTGGCATTGACTTTTTGTTCTATGCACGGTGCTGATGTGCTCATCTACTCTTTGTTTTGTATTTGCTGAATATGCTAACGAATTCAAAACAACAGAATATTGTTTTATTTATTGATGGGTAACAATCAAATCAGATGTAAAGGTGTCTCATTGTTGCCTAGGATTTCATGCCGGGAAGCAAAATATTCATCTCACTGCCCCAGCCCTATAGAAACCGCCTCATCCCTCTATCAGGTAGCTTTTTATTTGACGCAAGTGATGGAACACTTAAATCTATATGTCTGTATTTGACTATACTAGTAGATTTTGTGTATGTGAAGTTAATAATCCTTCCATGAATCCCTATGTAGAATACTAGTATCTTTAAAAAAAAAAAAAAAAATGGAAAGGGGGGAGGGGGGCACCTGCAACATATATTATATTAGCAGGGGACTTAACAGGCAAGCAGGCTAAAATGACCAAACTAAAGGCAAACTGAATCCTCTAACAGAAACGGCAGACAATACAGTATTTACTAGCCATACAGACTTTCCATCCTCCAAGCAAAACAACTTTCAGCAAATTGCTTTGCACTAAATGTCAGTAAGAAAAATCCCTTCTCCCAAATGTAAGTTGAATGTGAAACTTGTACCGGTACTTGGTCTGTCTTGTTACCAATTTGAAAGAACTGCAAGTTTAGTATCTTGTGATGAAAGAATTATTGGTGCCAGTAACAGATATCACATTATTCAGCAATAAAGCGAGCTCATAACAAGTGGAGGATTAATGATCTGTGAACATGTGCAATCTGTGTGCCTTCATGTAATAGAGATGTTATATTTGTTAAACAAAAATTAAAATTTATTGCTAGTTGAGCATGCCATAGCCTGAAACATTTGCCTTGTCTCTAGTCATTAATGAATACCATAAGATTAGTGTGGGTAAAGAATATTTCAGTTTGAAATCTACTGGATATTCAAAGGATTCTAAAACCACATTTTATATCAGTAGGTTTGTTGATTATATGCAACTTCACTCTTGCAGGGGATCATATGAGCACAAATCAACACACTTGAGGACAGAAAGAGAAAATTCAGTTTTTGTATAGTAGAAAGCTAGTCCTCCTTTCTTGTTCTTTCCCTTCACACTTGAAAGAGATCCATCACCCCTATGTTCATTCCCCCTCCCTTCAGAAATCAGTGGAACTGTGATGGTGTTACTTATTACTTATCTCATCAAAGTGCATTCCATTATGTATTCTCCCTTATCCCTTTCCCCTGCCCACCAGCCCAAATCAGTCACCCTGCAAGCATATCTTTCAACATTTCTTTCTGTGTTTTATAGATGAGCAGTATTGCTCTGTGTCTGCATCGATCATTACTTGGGCACATCAAAGAAAGCATTTTATGACCATGACAGTACACTATTTTTTTTTTAAAAATATAATTTGGCAGAGATCTTGTCACATCATTCCCTCCCACAGTATTACTAGCTGTACTAACAGTTTCTCTTCCTCAAGGGTGAGAAAACTTTGAATTTTGTGGCTTTAAATATCAAAGCTGCTGCAATGTTATATTAATATGTGTGTATTATTAGGAGGGCCTGTTATCAGTCAACTTGTCTTGTGCTTGTAGTGAATATACTTGAAATGTTTAACATATTTTTTGCAGTCCAGTGCAACCCTAATGCTGTCACCATATCTCACGTATAGACAACATTAGTGACTATCAAAATTGGGCAGCCTGGTTTTGGTACTTCAAGATATAACATGTCATTATGTTTTTGACTTGTGAACATTGTTACAACTCAATTTCTCACGTTTAGCTCTCCTCTTGATGCTCTGTACATACTGATGTTAATGATGTTCATGGCTTATTGAGCTAATTTTGCAAATGACTACTGTGAATCACTTACAATTATTTATTGACTCAACTGCATTTTAAACATTTGTATCTTTTGTGTACAACAATAATTGGGTTGTTTGTGATGCTTTAAGATTTTTATTTTTGAACATGATTGTGGTAGCTGGAATTATTTATTTGTGTTTCTTTGAATCATTGCTGTGGACTTACATTTTCTGAAGTGGTAACTGTATCAGTGAAGTGTTCCCATAAAATTGGTAACCATCCTAGTCAGGAAGAGTGCTTAAAACCAAATAGGTCTACATCCCCATAACATGAAACCTTAGACTGAAGTTTTCTGCTCCACCCACATCCCCCCTTTTTTATTGAGAAGCTGAGATGGATGCGAAAGTGCAGACCATGGAAATTTCCAGTATTTGCTCAGGAAGCTTGTCAGTTTATGTGTAGGCCAGTGATTGTAGAAACTGGGATGCTTCCACTTGTGATGATTAAGTGGATGATAGTGGCTTATTCATGATTGGGTTTAGCATTCCCTCGGATGAGAGATGTCAACAGAAATGATTTTGTTTAGCTGACAAGTAATTTTTTTTTCCCCAAACATTCAAATAGTCTGCTCAGTACCATCATAAAGCATATCTAAGATGTTACAGATTTAAATTTTCTTGATTGTGGTGTATGTTTTTTTTTTCCTTTTCGTCAACTAGACTCAAACTGAGACTTCCCCAATAATGAATGCACCTGTTTTTCTTTGCTTTTTTAAAATTTTTTTTTTTTTTTTAGTGATGGAAATCAGGTTATACTGGTTGAGTTTTTAAATTTTTTTTTTTTTAAATCCAGATTTTTTTTGTGAGGAGAGTCTCAATAGTGTAACCGTATAAAAATAACTAAAGCATTAGGTGATGTCCACCCTTAACAAAGACATGCATTTATTTAAAAAATGTGCTCATTGCCATGGTGTGCCCTTTTGTTTTGCTCTGGTGTCATTTGTAATAAATTTTCAAACATACAGTGGCTTTTTCTTTCATTTGCTTTGTTTTGTTCTTTCTCTTGAGAAGAATGGGTTATGCAATAAGTTAATCCACAATTCTTTCAAATTACTCAGTGGATACTCATTATAGTGAATTTACAATGTGCATACTAGTCTGCATGGAGCCAAAATACCATCTCCTATACTATGTTTACTTGGGCATGTTTTGTAATGCCAGAAATCTACTTTGCCCTCACAGCAGTGGCATGATCATGAAAGAATCAAGATGACCAGTTAGCCATGACGATCAATTATTCATCCATAAATGGGAGTGGCATTTCAAGTTCTACAAGCAGCATTTAAATGATATTGGAATTGTAGATTTCACCTGAAACACTATAATGTGTAATGCCAACCAAGCAAATTTGTTTGAAGCACAAACAAAAATTGATAAGTGCAGTGATGGAGGAGTGCTAGGATTTTGGACATTTTGCAGCTTTGTCAGCAATGAAATATATAAATATATCACAATGAACACTATCACATGACAGTATGTGTACTAGACCAATGAAATCGACTGTGCCACAGGTGTCATTCCTTTTTTTGTTCTATTATTGATTATGTACATAATGATTAATCTAATGTTTCTATTATATATGTAAAACTACTTGCCCATTGACTTGTATTATATGCTGAACACAGTGCAAATGATTATATCCTTTTTTAATGTTATAACTTGACCATGTACTGGTAGTGACATCACCAATCCGAAAGGACTATCTTAATGCACCATGCCTTTTGTTTGTATGTATGTTTGTTTTAAAATATTCTTCCAATTCCAAAACTGGTGGGTGTGTAAAGATGCCCAGGTGAATCTTGTCAGTAAACTATTATTTCTGGTTGTTTTCTGCATCTTTATCATGACCTCACTTCTTCTTCCTCCTTCCTGTCCTATTTTGCTTTCCAGTTATGTTGACAAATTGTTCCACTGGTTTGCAAGTGCAGACAGTTCAGATTGGTACTTTGAGATGCAGAGGTGCTTCACCAAATGCCTTGGCAGTGAAAAAATATTGATGTGCATTTTTTGTTTTGTTTTAAATTATGGGCTATTGGGCTTCTCATTTGTTATGCTAATCAATGACCGGATCTCGAAAGTTGAAAATCTCAAGAGATTGTTTGGCTGTTCCTAGTCCTTTTGTCTAATTGAAATTGAATATCATGGGATAAATTCAAGTCAGAGTATAATTCTATGTTATTTGATTATGTAATTAAGTCAGCGCGACAACATGCACAGTTGTTATATCAGCCTTCCTTTGCTCAGCTTCAACCATTCATTAACTTTGAATTGGACATTTTGATATACTACAGTGTGAAGTCATCTGAGTCATCTTATCTCATGGGGGGGGGGGGGGGTGAGTGCATTTATTAGACTATAATTATACCTG
>JBCAUA010000012.1:43374-58152 GCA_038406235.1 Peronia verruculata | reverse complement strand
TAAATCTGGTGATGTAAACAGTCAGCCTTCAATGCCTACCGCGGGTGTTCGGCCTGGTATAGGGACGCCTAGGTTTGGCCTTTATTTAAAAAGTCTTCCACGAAGGCTGTGAGCTCTCTTCTAGTAACTAGAACAAGCATAAAAATAAGACGCACGTCTAGGTCCACCAACTCCAAAGCACAGAGTCTGTGATTGAAAACGTCAATCTTCTCAAAACATCAGTCTCATTACTGACGACCGTTTACATTTGCCTTTATGCACGCAATGTTGGACACAAGCATGACCTTGACACAGATTTGTGTTTCTCTGAGAAAAGCCTTGACCCTGTAAACAAGAACAACCACTGAGCCTGACTGACTAGCTAAGGCTTCTCTGACTTCAAGATCGGGCTGTCTTGTGGGTTTCCACCCATTTTTGTAATGAACTCAAATCCTGCTAGGCCTGGCGCTGCCACAGATTATTCTCGTTATAACACTACATTTCAATATATAGTCTTCATAGCCTGTGTTTTCATATTTTGTATCCCTTTTTCCTGATTTTTTTTTTTTTTAACAAGAAAATTGGATATTTGGTGGAAAAATTAAGAAATACGCACATCTTTGCTCCCACATATTTCCAGAACTTTATGACAAACATTGTGTGGCACATAACCAAAACACAATGCTTGTTATGTTTTTTTATGGAGCTACTTTATTACTTTGCAGAATTCCACATGATTATACAAAACTCTGAGAGCTTTACGCTTTTGAAAATGGCTAATTTGCAAGACATAAACATTCAAAATGGCGGGGTTGTTATGGCAACCGGCTACAAACCTTTTTTCGTTTTACGTTCTTTCTCTAATTTGATCTTTGGGCATACTGATTCCGAATTTAAAGTTTAAAAAATTTGTAGTTCATGCATTCAAAAAAAAAAAAAAAACTCACACATTCTCAGGACCTGTGTGGGTTTTGTTTTTCATGATATGCTGGCATTGCATGTATTTAACCCCAAACATGTCAAGAAAGAAGAAAAGTGTTAATGACAGCAGCTGTAAGAAGCAGAATCGCTTTAAAATTTTTTTTTTTTTTTTTTGTCTTTTGTTAGGCATAGGCGTACTTGCATTATAACTTAATTGTATATCCATGTAAAGAAAACACACACACTGTTCAGTTAGTTGCCGGTGAGATCGTCTTATTCATTTTATAAGATGATATTGATGATGTTGATAATCAACATCATCATCATTTTTTTTTTCTTCAGACAGAGGACTGTTTAACCAGCAACGTATTAAATAATACCAGCAAATAATTAAATAAATAATTAAAAAGAAAAAAAAAGAGAACCAACAACAAACAATATATTTAAAAAACTTGATGATACTCTGACAAATTTTCGGGTCAGCTTGACTCTTCTTCGGGGCAACAAAATAAAGATATAAAGATCACCATCATCACCGTCATCATCATCATCATCATCATCATCATCATTTTATAAAATAGAAAAAGACTGTCCAACCAGCAACTAACACAACAATTTAGAAATTTTTTTATCATCATCATCATCATTATTATTATTATTATTATTATTACTATTATTCATTGACAATTTCCATGCCAGAACCAGAGAAACGCCTGTATATTTTATTAAAAAATTTTGCACACATTATCACCAATATCCTGAAGCTTTAAGCGTTGCTGTCTGCAGTTCACGAGTTTATGCGACTGTTAGGCGTACTGCATCGGATTAACATACTAAAAATTAATTAATAATAATACAAACTCATTATATTTTAGATCGTATCAAAGAAAGAACATATATATACATACAAAATATAGCCATGGTGCTGACTTTTTGACCAAAGTCCCACCTAGGCCGAAACTGAATGTACTCATTACATTATTTCCCCAATCGTGGATCATCCAGACTCAATTAAAGTAAAAACTATTCAAAACTGCGATTGCATTATCTCAGTAACAACATTATCTATAATAACATAATTAATGACATTGTAAGAGAATAATTTCTTTTCCGATTTTCTCAAAAGTGAAAGAAAAAAAGAGCGAAAGGAAAAGGTTTAGGCCAAAATGTAAACACCATGACAGTATTAGACATAACTTGCTTCAGGAGAAATGTTTAAAAATTTTATTACAATGAATCATGTCAATGGTTTCCTTATTGTTCTGTTACTGTTAATTGACAGTTACGCTCTTCTCTGAAGATGAAGTGGCTAATTCATTCATACTGTAAGCCAAAATGCCAAAGTGTTGAATATCAACATCTTGTGGTTCACAACGCCAACTATGATAAGGTTAATCTTGTGATTTTTTTTATCCTATATCTTGATCTTCAGTACTGTATATATTCAAATGTCTCGAGCACTGTGAATGGTAAAGGATTGACTCACAGACCCAGGGCCTTACACACACAAAAAAGTCGAGGCACTGTCAATACAAGGTTCAAATCTATCTCCATAATCTTTTGATGACCCTCTTTATGTGAACAGCTGGCCTTGTTTACAGCGAAGGTACATCAAACTACAAGGGGATTGGCCAGGAAGAAAAAAGACAGCAAATGAGAAAGGACAGGCAATCAACGAAACTGCTTTTAATGAAAATAAATTCTGGGGTGTGTCTCTAAATTAATTTTATTAATTAATTAATTAATTAATTAATTAATTTATTTATTTATTTATTTATTTATTTATCCATCTTTCTTTATTCATTCATTTATCCATGTATTTATTCATCTGTTTCCTGATTTATTTACACGCTAATATATTTATTTGCATTATGATAGTAAATCAGCGGCTTCAACAATACCTAGGGATTTGCTCTAAAAAGAACCAAATCTGATAATATGCTTTTTTATTTGGGGTTAAAAATAATAATTGTGGCGAAGAAAACCCAATTTTGACAATAGCAAAAATTGATTTAAGAGGTTAAAAAGTGTACTACAAAGAGGAGACAAGCAAATTTAACCAGAATCTGACGGGTGAGATAGAGACGAAACGTAATATATTACGATGTTCACCTTGTTACCCTCGGTCCCTTGTCGCATGCCTTTGTCCAGACTTCCCTAATGTGGGACTGATAATAATATCGAGATAACCACCCAGGGTAAATCCTTCCCAATAAATAACATTATAAGGGGGCGGACGATGATTTATGAGGGCCGTGGGGCAGAGGGTATCGAGACACACTAGCTAGTGACAGGACAGTGGGGAAAGCACAGTACGTGTTGCTTGGGATTAACAACGTGTCTCTGTTCAAACTTTACCACTGAATGTTATCAGACCTCGGCAAGCAGCCGAGTAAATACTTATGCCATCAAAAGGCTCTTCTTTTTCGGGTCTCGTGTTTATTTTCACTAATCCCGCCTCCCCGCGGTTGAAGTTGCATTTTCTTTCTCAATAGATTTTAGATAAAGTTTTAGATATTGACCTGTCTGGAATCCGTCAAGTGTTTGAAAAAACAGACAGCTTTGTGTAGCTTAACAGCTTTGCACAGTTGACTGACATTATTAATTATGGCGCCAGGATTAGAGATAACTGAAAGATTTGGACAAAATGGGCAGACAAGTTAGTTAGTTTATAAAATAAACTCTTAACTTCCTGCATTATAATACATATGATCTTCAAATTTCACATAAACAGCAATAATTAATATACAATGAATTTTCAACAATCTCGTTCAGCTTGACTGATCAGTAATGCACGACTAGTCTACAAACACACGAACTGAGGCTTCTAATATTGTTTCCTATAATATTGTGAGAGAAAAAGTGTGCCTCTCTCCACTGTTCACCCCAGATCTAACGAACCAGGGATAGATTTCAAGGTAGTATTCGTTAGAAAAGCTTCATTTCTTGCAGGGTTTATCACCTAACATCAAAGCATGGCAGAGATGTTTTAATGTGCGTGAACCGATTCGGCGTCAGACTGACTTCTTCAAGTTCAAAAGCTGGACCGAAATGAAAGTGGGGGCCATATTGGCTTGGGAGGGCGTAATGAACGAAATGATTGATTCTCTTTCTCCTTACTCGAGATTGATCTTTCACAGCTTGAGTTTAAAACTGCTCCAGTTTTATGTACAAGCTTTAATTGTTTCACCGCACCAAGCCTGTTCAATCACGTCTTTCAGTTTTCATTTTTTCACCCCCTTCTGACATGCAATTAAATCTGAAATCGTTTCAAGCCCAAGCATTGCCAAGTGTGACCACTTCGTTGTCTTGACGATGGAAAGATTGGGTGGAAATGCAGATCTGTTATTCTCATGGTGAACTTTCACGTAAAACAACTTTGACAGGTCATTATGAAGTTTCTCGGTGGTTTACTATTAATTCCGGTAACGGTACTAGTGCTATTACTTTGTATTTGGATTTAAAATTAAGCTGCATGCAAGTGAGAAAGCTGAACCGTCAGTTTAAATAAGATTTGTCAATATCGTTATGCAAGACAGTGTCAGGGAAGAAAGAAGAAGGACGGATCGGTAGGGTATGTCTAAGACTAAACAATCAGTGTTACTTGTGTAACTTAATTATGTGTTGTATAGCACACAGCAAGCGGGAGAAGACCAAAATAACGACATTACGAATTGCTGAGATCACAAGCAAAATAAGAAATCATCTTCAGCATTTGTCACGGTCTAATGCGTTCCATTATAAAAGTATTTCAACTGGGTTTCAACCTTATTTATTTATAATAACATTACATATGTGATATCAATGAAATCAACTTTAAGTAAACTGTGTTTTAAAACAAGAACAGCGCTGTCCAGATTGTTGATGTAAAACTGGAATGGTTTGTCTCTGTTGATTCTCGGCAAATTCAAGTGAAAGTAATACCCGGTAGGAGTAAGAGTACAATGGGTATCGACTTGAATATTTGAAGCATGCGTGTTCTCCCCACTAGTTAAAACAACATGGGAAATCCAATCTCAATACGATCTTCGGTCACTGCGTTTTCACACAGAACACAATCCGGTTCTGCAGCTCACTGGGATTTTTTTTCCATCTCGGTTTAAATGCTGCGTCTTTGTAGTAGTTGTATCGAGCCAGTCATTTCCTTAAGCTGCAGATAAAAGACACATTCCGACCAACAATAACACGGAGACGGCGCTGAGAGTTGCTTTTGAAAGGGAGCGGTTTGGCCACAGCAATTTTCTGGCCCTGGTTTGGGAGGCCCAACCACAGGCAGGCAGGCCACAGTTGGTCTGAGTGAAAGGAAAATGTAGAGATGTGAAAACTGTTCGGTATGTTGTGTGCGAGCTCACGGCTTTTCTTCCGCTCTGACTACACACTGACATCGGCCATCTTGACACGGGCACGCCTTCGTTTTTGCTAAACAGTTGATTTAAAGTCATACTAATATCACAAACATGTCGCATCCACCCAGCTCCCTCACCCCATTCCCTCCCTTCACATCACTCGTTCACAGAAATGCGCAAGTTGTGGTAGGATACATAGCCGATTTCAGCATCGCGATCTGTTAAAATGTAACTTATCAAAACTGCACTCGGTCATGCTGGTCGGTTAAATCGATATTTTACCCGACTAGTTATTTCTGTTATACTTACTTTGGTCAAGTCACCCATTTTTGACTTTTGAAGATGGTTGTTGTTGTTTGTTTGTTTGTTGTTTGTTTTTCACGAGTACAATTAATTCGAAAAGTGGAAAAAATCTAGATCTAAGTTCACATAACGACAGTAGTGACAGATATTACAAGTTCTCAATCATCAAACCTACAGTTTTCAGGTTCCGATGATGACAATTGCCAGTGTGACGTGAAAGACAAAATTATTACATCAAACGCGAAGTGGAAGGGAATTGAGATGGCAGAAATGATCCGGCGAGACGTGGGTGGGAAGATCCTCGCACTGGTTTGGGCACCTCAGCCATTGTCCACACATTCTAATTGAATCCTCCCCTCGTAAATAATACAGGTCGGCCTCCTCGCTCGGACATTACACACAAATCTTTGTGTCCCCGTTCTGGAGTGGGAGAGAGTGAAAAAGGAAAAAAGATACACTACATGACCACGCGTTTTGGCAGACTTGGATCACTTTGCACTATGCGGAGTTGTCGCTCAATCACTATGGCCCGCACCGATCTCTGCCCTATACGGCGTATCGGGCGTACAAACAGAGAGACAGTCACACGGGCAAAAACTGAGGGACAGTCACACAAAAGCACCAATGGGCTCGTCCGCTCGACCATGAAATTTTTTTACGAGGACAACCGAATCTCAACACCGGTAACTTGTCTGAGGCTCTGAAGCAGCAGGACGTCCATAGGCGAGAGGCCTGGGCAGATAGGAATGGGAAATCCGTACAACTTGGGGGAGAAATGGAAAGAAAGAAAAAAAATAAGAAAAAGAAGAAGCAAAACAAAACAAGAGGAAAAAAGAAAACATCGCAAGAGGTGGCGGAAGGTATAAGAAATGTTCACAGAAGTAGAACTGCGTTGCTCCCTCTATCAGTCTTTACAGTTTGGCAAAAGGAAACAAAATATATCATTCATGAAAAATGTCTACAAAGAAAAGATCAACCCATGCCTGAGGACCAGCAGGATGTCCCCCCTCAATGCTGGCAGACTAGTTCTCCAGCTGGAAGAGATGAAAGAGTCACGACCGACAATCACAGTCGTCGTATCTGTCGTTTGTGCTGCTGGTTTCCATATCACTATGCGGGCTTAGCTATGTCATCTATACCAGCACGAATGTCTGTGGCCTCGGCTTTGATTATTTCAAAACACTCAGGATAAATGTCGTGTCAACACAACAAAAGCAACATGGCAAACTGGGGGAATAGTTTCCATTCATTTGTTTAAACGATGCCAAATTCAAATCCTGAGCTTTCCTGTCCACATTGTGGGTTCTCCAGGCTACATGTGACAAATGAAATCATATACAACATCAAGAGGACTTACATAGGTCTGCTGACAATTTTTTTAATTTACTGGTCATTCAGTTCTGAAAGAAACGGACATAACTTTTTCTAATGGACAGCTACAATATAGGAACGGAAGGTCATTTTTTTTTTTTTTTAAAGTGTGAACCATATTTTTCCAGCCTGGCCTGACCGTCTTGTTCATGTCGGATGTTGTTTTTCCAGTATAACTGGGCCTACAACGGCACTTGCAAAAAGTAAAACCAGTGAAATGCCCAGGTGAATGAGGAAGATTCACACACTATCTAGACCAAGAACAGAACAGAACGAAATTATGGCACTGTTTACAGCTGCTGAATCGTGACCATCTTACAGCAGGTTGAAAGGGAAAACCACCACAATACTACAGGCTCTTTGATGGCGATTTTACTAGCTTCCCTGCAAATCCCGAACCCTATGGGTTTTTATTCCGGGCGACTGTGTTCACCTTGAAGAGGCACAGCCCTTGTTCAGTTTAGCTTCAATTATTTAATTTGCTCACTAACCTGTGACGCTATGATTTCCGAGGTTGATGAGGGCCCCAGTAAAACCGTTTTTTTATACGCCAATATCCCGTCCCCCCCCCCCGCTCCCCTTTCCTTTTCTCTTTGGCCCTTTTTGCTTTCCCTATAACTTTCAGAGTGTGGACGGCTACTGTGGTCCGACTATTAACTGCCCTCTAAATCCACGCGAACGATCCTCTGTCTAATGTTTATTACACAACGCCCCCGGAAAGGTTTCAAAGTTTGCCCGGAAAATGTCTGATCCTCCAAACTGTTTCATTTCGCCGGTCTTAAACGCCGAGCGAGCGAGGACAGATCTCCGCACTGAGATTTAATGACCTCACGGAAAATCTCAATCGGCAGCCATTTTCCACGGGGACCCAGAGATAGTGGCCCAGAATGTGTGCAGACTTACACCACTTGAGTATTCTCACACAGTCTCTGTTGGACGTCAACACACGCCTGCGTATTTTTCCTTCCTTACATGATACATTCGCTTCATTTGGATTCACCGCACTTAACTACTGCGCTCCAGATATCTTATTCGTTATTTCCATTGAGATTTGCGAATATTTTTTGACTCAATATAGTATGTGGTCTTTTATAGAATCCCGTGTTTAGAAAAAAATGTTTGTAAATTCGATATCCAGTTTCCCACATCTGTTGCAGGTGTTGGTTTTGTCTGTTCGCTTTCTTGTGTGTGTGTTTTTCTTTTCTTTTCTTCTTTTTTGTGTGTGTGTGTTTGTTTGTTTGTTTGTTTGTCTGCCTTTGAAACAAATAAATGGAAAGTTGAAATTTGGGTCATACTTTTCTCATCATCAGGAATTCTCGGCCTGTGCACTATGTAAACCGCAACCTCCTAGAAATGCACGTGAGTTGTGCTGAGGACTGCCCAGGGAGAGATGATATGGTTCAGAGGCTGTGAGGTCGAGTGATGACGACACCATGAATTATCTCTTTTACCTGGGGATCATCGTCCCCACCCTCATTACAATCGTCCTTTTCCTCATCTTCATATACTGCTGGTTCGTATATGTACTTCTTCCATATTTAGAAGATTTAGTTTATATGCCTTCATGTTGAAATTATTACATTTGTATATCTGTTGCTATTGCTGACTGCCACTACTGCAAATCATTTCTTAACTCTGGTTTGCTCAGGTATTTCAATTTACACTGATAGTTTTAAATAAATAAATTTAAATGAATTTTTTTAAACTTTAGAAATAAAAACGCCAAATTATGACTACACAGATGGATAAAAATAAATAAATAGTATATAAATAATAATAATTAATAAGTCCTTGCTGAGTGTGAAATTAGGCAAAAATATAAAAACAATCAAGACTAACGACTGGGACCACTTAGAAGCGGTGACAGTGATTGACAATATACATCAATCTTATCTCCTTGTGACCAGGTTTCTCCAAAAGGCACGGAAGGAGGTACTCACTAAGAAATACGACCCGCATGGTAAGATGAGACAGATGGGTTTGTCTATGGACCCCCCGCCCCCACCAGACTACTGTCGCATGGATGATTCGCTCCTGCCTGAGATTGGTGAGGACAACATTGCCTATGACGTCAGCCGGAGCCCGTCCACAGAACAGGAGGGGCGTGGCCGGCCTTTGTACCACACCTACCACGACAGTGGTATCTCTGCAGGCCTGTCCCCGAGTCAGGAGAGCGAGCCACGACCAGGTCTCATTTACCGGACCTGTCCTGATTCGGGCATCTCGGGCTTTGGGCCTCAACCGACACAGTGTTCGAACTGTTGTCATACCCAGGAACAAGTCAACAGACCACAGCAGCAGCAACAGCAACAACAAATACACAGACAGTTGTATGGAGACCAAATACAGATACACGCCCCCGATCTTCAACGACAGTATCACCAACAGGCACAGCCGCAGCCACAACAGCTGCCACAGGCAGTTCTCCACCACAACCTGGTGCAAGCCTCCGTCCATCCTACACACGGCGTGTGTTACGGGGACGATATGACACATCCTCAGAGTCCCCAACATTACAGTCACCCGCCCATCCATCCCGCTACACTTAGCCTCGGTCTTGGTCACTTCGTCGACAGGCAGAATCAAATCATGGCCTTGGCCCAGGACTCTTCTCTTCAGACGCCCACTGTTCACACCCTGCCTCAACTGTCCACTTACCCCTGCAGTGCTGACTGTGAGCCACACGGACGCAGTGATCCGCCGTGCTATCATGCTAGCCAGGGTATGGACCATCCACATAACAACGCGCTTTCTCCAGTCTATGGCGGACAAAATCAGGACAATGTCACTATGCCCACTGACAGGGATTCCCAACCTTTGAGTCGAGGGATTCCATTGTCTTCCTCGGGCAATTTCCAGCAGGCCCAGTTTTCTCTTCCTGCGCCCACAAACAATCACACACACACGCAAAACAGTTCGCCGTCTTCGTCGTCCTCGTCAGCCCAACCCCTCAGACATTCCTACAGAGACAGTGGAGTTTCCGATGTGGCGCAGTCGTCAGCCGCCAACAACAGCAATAGCGCTGACCGGCCGGACTCACAGGCCTCACATTCATCTACCACAGACTCTGAAGACTCCGGTTTCCGGAGCTCTCACTGCACAGCCCATCACAACGCCCGGCTCAGCAAGCAGGGGAATCCCCTTCTGAAACCGCTCAGGCGGACTAGAAATAATAAAGCCAAAGCCAAACCACCAAGAACAGCGTCATCTAACTCGGACGACTCTACAAGTAATGGTGCTACACCTCTCATCACCCTTAACCCTCAGAATCTCCCTACTCATGTGGATAACTCCAATGTGATACAAAATACCACACTGATGGAACTGGACTTAGCCCACAGGCCGCCTAGGGTTCCTAGGCAAAACTCCATCCCCAATGGTGCCGCCTCTGACAGCAGGCAGTTTAAGTCTAGCCCTGGGTCGTCACCAAAGACTGGCCCACCAATGACTTTTCACGATGGTTCTCCAGTCCACGCCAGTAGTGGGTGCCAGCATTCCCCATCACGCGAGAACTGGCCACCCCAATCTAACAACGACCAGGAGAGTGCCATCAAGCAGAACATTGACCTGAGTGACATCAGCACCCACCTGAGCTGGAAGTACCTGCAGGATTTGTCCTCCACCAACACAAACGGTCAGCCCAATGGTAGCATGCCGCTCCAGCCCTGCCATAGCGGCCTCCGACAGGGACAGCTACATCAGCTGAACCAGGAACAGCACATGGAAATGTTTGGATATTCTGTAGTGTAGGAAACTGTACTTAAAAACCCAGCATTTTATTCGTGATGCATTTCTTCATGTGGTTCATATTTTGTCGCATCGTGCACATGGACCTGTAACAGCATCTTCTTTCATGCCAATATTTTGTGCTAAGGATATTGACCTGCAGACCGGGTTTTGGTATCCTTAATTTCCAAGCTGTTCTTACTCCCTCTGAAGGGGCAAAAAGAGGATTAATTCAAGCTGTAAATCAACATTTCAGTAATTGTCAGAGAAAATCTGTTACGGTGGGGGGAAAAAAGGCCACGTTACTGATTCAATAAATTTTTATCACTAATTAATGTGTGAGGAGTACTTCAAACTGGCTGATACATTATGGAAAAATGGAAGAGTCACAGACAAATTTACCAGTATGTAACTGTATGTGACCCTAATAGTGATTGTTCATGAATGAACATTTCCAAGAGTTTGACTCTAATTAATGTTAATTATATTCATTTTTATGTGTCTAACATAGATCAAACTAGACCAAGTGGTCAAAATTAATCTGTTGTGCGGATAGATGTTTCACAGTTATTTTGAGCTCAAAAGCTTTAAGAATTTTCAAAGAAAGCAGCCATGATAACAGCAGTATCTGATGTTTTTTGCGAATTAAACTGATTTTGCCAATCGTGAGGCTAATAATCTCTGTTCTTTATATGGAATATGAAATTTCAAACACCAGCATAACCTATCGAGGCATGCAATTTACAATGTGCTAATAATATCTGATGTCCTAGACAAACATGTGGATCATTTAGGACTTAACAGCATTTCTGAATTCGGACGAAAGCGCCCAGAATTTTTTTTTAAAGAGAGAGAGAGAGAGATGAAGACCATATCGACCTAATATGTAAATTGTATTCGCCCTCAAAGGATAAAAGAAAAATGTTCTTTTTCCCGCACAATCTCCTTACAAAATGCCGAAATCTTATTGTCATGAGCTGATTTATTTTTGGAATGACTTTCTTTTGCTTTTGGAATGAGGTGATTGATGCTATTTTTGTCTCTCATTTCCATCTGTGCGATCGATGACGTGTGAATAGCTCCTAGCCGCTTTGCATGCGTAACTGTGGTACTAACACAAGGCCAGTTGCTCTCACTGTGGATAGCTTGAGACTGAGTGTGTGATGGCAGCGAGCATGACAATGAATACTGTGTATCAATGGACTGTTCGTGCGGAAACACTGTGCATGCATGCGCGTGTGTGTGTGCCCGCTCGAATGCATGTGAGCCTGCGTGTGTATGTGTTTGCGTGAGCGCGTGTGTGTGTGCGTACGAATTACAGACAGAGAGAGGAGAGAAGAAAGAATTGTGAGAAGGGGCGAGGGTGCAACAGAGAAGAGAGAGATTGAGAGAATGAGGGAGAGGAGAGCGGATGAGTGGCAGCTGAATGACAGCATTATTAAAATTTTCAGATGTGCATTAGTGTGCATGAAAAAAAAAAAAAAACGTCATGACAACAAACATTATTTTGTGTGCCATCACTGGCCCTAGGAATGAAGTCTGATCTTCAGTGCATCATTAAACCATTCCTTCTCCTGGCCATCTGTTATCGTTTTATTGTCTTCACTCGCGTGTTCCTATTTCTATACACGTCCTGGCATGGCGGCGTTCAGCTCTAATGAAAAAAAAAATGTACTAAATTATTTCAATGCATTTTTTTTTAACATGATGAATGTAACTATGCCTGTTTATCTCTGAGATTCAGCAACAATGAAACTCTTAATTATAGATACGTCAATGTAATGAATTTGTCTAATAAATTATATAATTGTACAATACAAAACGAATAGTAGGCAGTTAATGAATGTTTGTTGTTCTGCTGTTCTATATGTTGGCTAATTAGATTCAACGTTTCTTCCTAGACCTTATTGCTTATGTCCGTATCTTTAAAGGAGTTATTGGCCAAGAACGTTTGCCACACTGACAACAAACAAAGTGTTCCCCATAAATTTCGCAGATTACAAAAACGAAGTGAAAAAGTGGAAAGATTATTTCTTAGATATAAACAATTTCGGTTGAAAAAAAAACTCTTTCTTTCTTTCTTTCTTTCTTTCTTTCTTTCTTTCTTTCTTTCTTTCTTTCTTTCTTTTCTTTCTTTCCTTCAATCTTTCTTTCTTTCTTTCTTTTTTCTTTCTTTCTTTCTTTTTTCCGTTCTTTCATAAAGGTGCAGAATTAATGCATCAAATTAAAATTACCCTTAAAAACAAAACAAAACAAAATAACAAGTCAACAATGTCTCGATATATACGGTCCACAGATCACAGTCAGCGACCGCGTATAACTATCAATTTTTATATCGCTGCTTTCTAGAAGTAATACATCAAAACGGCTTCAAAAATGTTCAATTAAATGTGTTTTACCTAAACGATCAATTAATGTAATCCTTCCCTCTGTAAAAATAGAACAAGCTTATTGTTATTATTTAGCATCCATTCAACATCACAAGAGCAGTCTATAAAATTTTATCTACAATATTTGTTTATTTCTTTATGACATTGTATTTGTTTATTACTTGTTTGTTAGTTTCTTTATTTATATTTTCTTTATCTGCTTACCTCATTTTACCTATTTATTTATTTATTTATTTATTTATTTATTTATTTATTTAACTATGCATTTATTTCAAAGTATAGTGGAATGCACTAAATGAAGGGCTTGATCATGTCGTTCTTCCATCATGAAGGATCTCCGTGGCAATCAGTAAGGAAGCAGTCGGCATATCCCTGTAAAGCTTAATTTTTTTTTTTTTTCCCCCTCTCACTGAGATTAGTGAAAGTTTAGGCATTCAAAATCTGATAAAACCTTTTTCTTACCAGGTGTTCGCAGTTTCAATGAAAAGATGAAATAATAATAATAATAATAACTAACCAGTCAATGTACTGCCAACACATTGTCACTGGATAGCCCAGCAATGTTGGTCGATTTGGTTTTGACCAAACATAATAACATCTTCCAGACAAAACCACACAATCTGTGCATCAAAACTTCAATCCGACACATAAATTCCCATGATTTGTTGTCATTATAGTGAATGTGCAGGCACTCACCAACGTCGACTGATTCTGGCCTGTTGCATGTATGCAGACACTTACTAGTTTATGTCTATTGCTTCTCTCTCTTTCTTCTCTTTCTCCCTCCCACCGCACTTTCTCTCTTTCTCTTTCTCTCTCTCTCTCTCTCGTTTGGAAATGTGACATCGTATCACTCGTACATCGACAAACTATCCGTCTATTATTATCTACTCACACATTCCTATACACGAAATCGCAGAATAAATACATATATAAATAAATAAATAAAAATGGGTTTTTGTGAACGTGGATGAAGATATGCATAATAACTTTCCTAATCTGCGCATTCAGATACACTGCACTAAGCCAAGAAGTAAGTGTTCATATAACGTGTGGAAATCCTAGGCTGCATGTCTAAAACTGTCGAGAAATCACGAACTAACTAGAAGAGTGTTGAGTTGGTAGTTGGAATTCTACTCATGCTTGACAGCACTGGGCGAACTCAAGAACTAAAGAACTGGGGAACAGTAGAACAAAAAGAGGGGGGAAATGGAGGAAATTCCCTATCTTCAAGACAGAAAGGGAGGATAAGAAAGAAAAAAAAAGTAATGAAAAAAAAAAAAAAACAAGACAAGGAAGGCTTTTAGGAACAAGAGGACAGGAGGCTTTGAGATTCAGGAGAAAGTGAGAGATAGCCTGAAGAAAGACCAGTAATGAGCCCGCGGTTTTCGGGGCTTCTCCTCTTTCTCTCTGGATGAGGACCAGCTTGGAAATTCTGGCAGCCACAACCCCTTATCAAATTAAATTTATTGATTTTTTACTTTTGAGTCTTTGAATCTTTCCCTCCGCTTGCCTTCCTCTGACAGATCCCCATTTCCCTTATCTCTACCTACTTACCCCGTCTCCCCTCCCCTCCCCCCCCCCTTTCTTTGTTCAGACGGGAGTACGGAAAACAACAGCTTCTTACTCTTACTTGCTGAAGAACAACTGCTCATGTCAGCTTTGTTTCTAAATTTCTGACGTGCAAAATTTGATTTCTGCAAAGGTTTCTCTCTCTCTCTCTCTATTTGTGTAAGAAGGGG
>JBCAUA010000012.1:31610-43274 GCA_038406235.1 Peronia verruculata | reverse complement strand
GTGTCATTTTTATTGCCATAGGAAGCAATTTTGTAAGGTATATGAAAAAAACCCCACCTATTGGCAAAGGCTCATATCTGTTTCTAGGTTTCACTGGCCAGGGGCATATCAAGCAAAGTTTTTAAATTAAAGATATTAACCTTTTCCGTACAGAGATTAAAGAAACACCAGCAGCTCATTCCCAAGTATGGAGAAGGAAATATAAATGGATGTGTCTTAAAGTGATAACCTACTGGTATCAGTGTTTCAAGAGGCGTTTCAAACATGAAATGACATTATAATAGTTCATATTTTTTTGTTGGGGAGTGCATTCTGAAGGGGCAAAACATCATCTGCAGGCAAGGGACTAAACTATATAACCAGAAAATCGGAGCAAATGGGAAGAGAAAGATTGAAGCAGTCCCACAGAAAGAGAAAAAAAAAGAGACTAGTATATAAAGCAGGAGTGTCAAACTTCCGACTTAAGTTGGAATTCTAACTTTTTGGTCATCGCCGACGTTCCTGCTGTTGGCTGATCAACTGCTGACGCTTACTGAAACCAAAAGACAGTTGCGGTTTTATAATAATTTGTGATACAAAATTTCCCACATAGACTGTGAAAACTGGAAGTATTGTAGAGTTGTCTTTGTACCTTGGGTGATAGATCTAGTTGGACTGTCTAAAGATCCAGATCGAAGGTCGTAGCGCTTATACCTCATGTGCGACAATATATGGTTGTATAAGAGTTATTGATAGAAAATAACATATCAGAGCACTGACAATTTGTATGACAACAAAGAATGGGCACATGATCCAAGAAAAAACTAGTGCAAGAGGGCAACTGTTTGCGTCTAGTTTTAGATCTAATTTTTCAACTTTTTTTGTGAAAACAGTTTGACATCCCTGACAAAAGTAAATCTTATGAAAGTGCCTTGAGGCACATATCCACCAACTAACAACCAGATTATGATATGGTCTTTACAGCAGGACTATCCCCATCATTTTTGAAAAAGGATTTTGGTAGCCATTCTCTGCTAAGACTAAGAGCATTAAGTTGTGGGAATATACAATGCTAGGAACATGAAACAGTACTGTTATTAACTTTGAAATCGGTTGTGAAATTATTGAAAAATACCTTGTCTAATGGGTTTTTTTTTTTTTTTTGCCTGTTAGAGAGAGACAGCATCCCCCTAATACAATACTGGCATGGCCTTCACCATTGTTTAGTATTTAATCTACATTTTATTTACATGGGATGTTTTTAAAATAAAAAAAATGGTAATAATAACTAATTATAGTGTCAGATCAGGATTTAACTTCAGATCAGGATTTAACTTTGCCAGTGACACTCTGCCAAAATATTATCTATAAATTCTTTAAGGATAGTTTGAAAATAATGATTGGGTTTTTAAATGTGTAAATCAAGTGGCGAGAAACTAAAATAAAAAAAGGTATTCATTAAGCTCAGGATATAAAGCGTGTAGATCTATATGTGAACAAAGGGATTACAAACTTTTAAAATGCGTAAATATTGTCCCAGTATTGTTAACTTGAGATGAAAGTACATGTTGTTCTTGTAAAGTCATGATATTACTTGTCTATTTCTCACTGACTTATTTATTTCTGTTTGCAGGCAAAGGAGATATTGTCAAAGGAATCGAATGTGCAGGAAGTGAAATGTCCTGTGACAGTATGCGGAGATGTCCATGGTCAATTCCATGATCTAATGGAACTATTCCGTATCGGTGGAAAATCTCCTGACACAAATTATCTATTTATGGGAGATTATGTAGACAGAGGCTACTATTCTGTAGAAACAGTTTCACTACTTGTTACACTGAAGGTTGGTATAAAGTTATTTAAATGAAGACCAGGCTAATGTATGGCTCTTTACTTTGCATTTTTGTATTCGTTTGTTTTATTGTTTTTTAGTTTTTCAAATAACGTATATTTGATGGTACAATCTATGAAATTCTATACAATTTATGAAACTGTATATGTTGCTTTGTTGATCAGGTTCAGATTTAATTCATTTTTTTGTTTTTGTTTTTGTTTTTTAATATGGTCAAATGAGTCTTATCTTATTTTATATATTGCTTCACTCACACTTGTTCAGACACCCTCAGAGCATTCTTTTAGTTGCCCCCGGTCCATATCATAAATCAGGTCAAAGTGACAGGCTGGCATGATTCCCCTTCAGTTGGTGTGCATATGAATTTCCCTCACTACTGGTTGATCCCCACCTTGTCTTATCCCATTAGCCTGTAGTATCCATTGCAGTTAATATAGTTTGTTGACCATCTTGAGGTCATCATATTTTTCATGTGTTCAGCCATATACGTTTTGTTCATGTGTTCTTTTAAATTATTTTGCACCAAATGATTTCATATTACATAGTGTTGTCTCTAAAATCAATAAAAATAGATTCTGTTTTTTACAAAATCACTTTTTTTTTGCAGAGATGCCAATTTTCCTTAAAAATTATGGAACTTTGTAAATTAAAACAGTTTGTAAAAGTCTCAGTAGAATACCTGGTCATCGTTTATGGAACGGAGTCACCTGAGTGGATGAAAGAACGCAAATAAATTGTATTAATAGTATTATGGAAGAACGTTAACTCTTTTGTCAGAACCCAAGGACCCGTGTAATGATAAAACTGCTCAGGTGCGCTCAATAACCATCTATTCAGCATGCCTGCTTTAGGTGCAGCCTACAGTTTGAAATGCAAATATTTAGTTAAGTGGTGATTTCATATTGTATTAGATTGTTACCAGAGACCCTATAAATACACACACGATACACAAATGAAACATACCAGGAGAATGCCAAGGATTTTATCTTGTTGATTGGCTTATTTTTGATACAGTACAATTCTGTCCACTCATGATTCTCCTAAAAAAAAAAACAAAAAACTTTCATCACGTTTGCTTTGGCATGCATGGGCATCAGGGAGTGACTGACCTTTTCCTCTAGGTCAACTGGGTAGGGTGGCAGAAATCGTAAGAACGATGGTGAACAGCTGTGCACTGAATGCCTGTGGTAAACAGTTGTACGACAATCATATCAGTTATTGCTGCTATTTACTTTTAGTGTTTAGCAGATGTGGCAGACTTTGTTAAATCTAATATCTTGATAATCTGCCCCCTTTCTAATATTAGTTGCTGTTTCCATGCACATTGTTGGCATTTTTTTTCCATTTTGTTTCATTGCTTACATGAATTTGTTTTTGTTTGTTTGTTTTGTTAAAAGTGATTATGAAGAAGATTTCTGTCAATAATTTTCAATAATTTCGATGATAATGTAGTCATATCCATTGCATTTTTCATTTGCATTTGAGATTAGAAATAGAAATGACTGTTCTGTGGCTCTGGACTCCATTCGGAATAGGGCAAAGAAAACACATTGATAAAGGGGATGTCAGATTTCAAAGATTTTAGGAAAAAAGTTTGGTGATTTGGTTATCACTAGTTAAAATATTTATGGAAATTTTTCTTTTTTTTTTTTTTTTGAGAGGGAGATTATCAAATTGCCAATTTGTAATGAGCTACAGTTAACTGATGTTTTCATCAATGTGATACAAATCTTGGATAAAGAATGCAAAAAGGCATAGATGGCTAATAGAATTGTATGCATTCAAAGATTGAACTTTTGGGCCTGTGTTGAGTGTGGCACAAAAACCATTATATCTGAATTGTAAATGTTTAGGTACTTGTTTAGAGGAGATTTTGTGGGTTGTATCAGAGTTGCTACTCTATTAGTCAAGTTTAATTTTTTTTTCAGTCATGTTTCAATTTTTCCTCCCATTGCAGGTGCGCTTCAAGGACAGAATCACAATTTTGCGAGGCAACCATGAAAGTCGTCAGATTACGCAAGTCTATGGTTTTTATGATGAATGTCTGCGCAAGTATGGCAATGCCAATGTATGGAAGTACTTCACAGATTTGTTTGATTATCTCCCCCTTACAGCACTTGTGGATGGCCAGGTGAGTAAGAATGAAAACAGAAATGATAACAAATAAAAATACACACAGGAATCAGCAAAAATAGTTTGGAAAAAAAATGGTTCTATGCATTGTAAAATTAATAGTGATGGTGGTTGTTACTGTTGCAAATAAAAAGTATTTTTCTGATGCTGATGAGCATGCCATATCATCGCCCAAAATTAAATTGTCTGAACTGCTACAGTTTTATGTTGTAGATAGGACAGTTTAATTCTGGGCGATGATATGTTGTAGTGATCAGCATTTATGAGAACTTGAAGTTGAAGCAGCCATACATCCAAAATATGGCCTCTCATATATTTTTTTCTTATCTCAATGAAATTAGGGAAACAAAGAGAATGTTAACAGAGTCTCTTGCCTATCAATGAATCTGCCACAGGGTACATCAGTAGATACTTGCTATCATACATAAGGTGGCGAATTCACATTGGAAAGAAAAACCCCACAACAATAACTGAAAGGGAGAAAAAGTTCTGTGTTATTTTGTTTGTGTCACAGTAATATCTTTCTGTGTGTAGATATATACTTGAATGTGATTCTCATTTTTATTACAGATATTTTGCTTGCATGGAGGATTATCACCATCTATAGACACGCTAGATCATATTAGGGCATTAGATAGGATTCAAGAAGTTCCTCATGAGGTAAGGTTTTTCATGTCATTACACAATTTATTTTTTTTTGATTTGCTATGTATACAGACATGGCTATGGTATTCATCTGCCTTTAATTACCATATTCACATGAAAGTTAATCAGACCAGTAGATGTGATTATAAAGAAAAATCTTCCTTGTTTTTAGTTTCATGCTTAATTTATTTTCAGGCATTAGCATTACAAGGATATTCAGGTGTAGCTATGAATTAGGATACTTTAAAATTTTTTTTTTTTTTTTTTTGTGCCATCATCACTTTTATGAAATTAAAAGTGTAATCTATTCCTTAGTTTCGCAGAAATGAACTCGTATTTTCTTTGAAATTACAGGGTCCAATGTGTGATCTGCTATGGTCTGATCCAGATGACAGAGGAGGCTGGGGTATCTCTCCTCGTGGTGCAGGCTATACTTTTGGTCAGGATATCTCTGAGACTTTCAATCATAGCAATGGCTTGACATTAGTCTCAAGGGCTCATCAACTTGTCATGGAGGTGAGGTCGTTGGAATGCTATTTCTGTTGCTGATGCTTTCAAAGCATACTAGTTGACCACAATATTCTGAAAAATGTACAGTTGTTATGCAAATATGGTGGCAGCAACTCATTGTCTGGGCTGCACTTCTTTCTTTCTTTCTGTCTTTCTTTTATCTGTCCCTTATACCGTCTAGGGCATTGAGGGAAGAAAGAGCCTTCGGTCTCTGGCAAGCTGGATGGCCTGGCTGGATGGGGTTTTGTGGATCTTCAGGTTTTCCCTCACACCATCGATCCATGTCTTCCTTGGTACCCTGATATTCTTCTATTGTGTGCTTTGCTAGCAAGCTGATGGGGTGCTGTTTGTGTCAGATGTCCAAACCATCTGATTGTCTCTGAATAGGATTGAGGACAGGTGTTGTTCCCACCATTTCTCTGATCCTGGTGTTTCTGATCATATTCCATCTGGTCTTGTTGACGGCTCTCCTGAAGCATTTCATTTCACAATTAGTTATCTTGCGTTCCTGACTTATGGTCAGGGTCCATGTGTGGCACTGATAGGTCAAGGTGGGGATAAAGGTAGAGCTAATTATGAGTGTTACCTGGGCTGCATTGTGTTCTGTTTTCTCTCAGTTGTTCCGATTTTCATTTTCTGTTACTTTAGATTTGTAAATTTTATAAATGATTATTTGCTATATTGTCTATAGCCGAATGCCTGCCTAGAACGGGACATAGTCAGCCTTGACACGGGTACAAAGGGACCCTTGCATCATGCTTGAGAGCAGGACATCTCCCTTCGCCAATGACTGTTTAGCGAATTCTATCTATGTATCGTGGGTCACTGTGTGTAGGCCTACAGTATATGAGTGAGAGTGGGGTTGAGAGGAAGAAAATACAGATAGCATTGATTAAGGAAGGCAGGGAGTGCCCGTGGGCCTACATTTAGACAAACACACTGTGGCCACAGGTGGTTCGCTGCTTGTTTCATTGGTCGCTGGGTTTTGAGACGTTGGTTTTTCTTGGCTGGGCACAGGCATGGTAAAACAACTTGTTAATTCACGAGCGTATTCTCCACTACTGTCATACTCTTCCCTAGACTGATTAATCCCTTCATTACGGCAACGCCCGCTACCGATTCAGTACGGCAACGCCCGCTATGTATTGCCTTCACTTTCGTTTCTCTAGAAACGGATATCCGGCCCTAAGTACGAGATCTCGCCTGAACATGGTTTAGAGTACTTAAGCGAAGTCACTGCCGAATTTCGCCATATTGGAATGATGCGTTTGATAGCTATAATCACTTGAAGATTGCATTAAATTTTTGAACAGTCTGACAAGCAGATGGAACAAACACACGTTTTCGACGTAAAATATGCAAATGATAATAAATCAGACGTAGATCAAGAATTTAAGCAGTTTTGAATAAGAAAGTCACAGTGATGACGACAAAATTAGATCTGTATCTAGACTCGATCTAACAGTAAAGATCTAGAGGTCTAGATCTGTGTTGTGAAGCCGGGACGAATGCAATCTGAATTTTATTGTCTCTGTTATACCCGAAAACAAGTACATTTATGACATTCAGCTTTCATTTCTCAACAGCCAAAATGGTCAACTGCATTGTTATTGTTAGTGACTAGGCCCTTTCCAAGGTGATCTCCAATCAAAGAAATAATTTAAGGACCAAATTTATTTTCATGGATTACTTCTCCTGTACATGCTTGCAATGGGACTTTCTGTCGAGCCCTGAAGATGCCGTTGTAGCCAAGTTCATTTGTACATGTAAAAGCTTCTTCTGGTCTGAAAGATTGATAGGCTGGCTACTCAGATCAGCAGAAATGAAATGAATCATTATTCCATTTACATTAAAATTTTAAAATGTGTTTATTTTCAGGGTTACAATTGGTGTCATGACCGCAATGTGGTGACAATATTCAGTGCTCCAAACTACTGCTATCGCTGTGGTAATCAAGCTGCCATCATGGAGTTGGATGATGCGCTTAAGTACTCATTGTAAGTATTGCATGTTTGAACTACACTCTTAAATGGTTATCACGAAAACCCTTAAAACAAACCATGCGTTATAATGAAACGGTCTTTTGAAACAGTCAGTTTGCTATGTAATTTGTCATTCTTTATATGAAATACACTTACAGGCTGGTATGAAATCTACTTTTATTATGAGAGACTTTCGCTTTCTCGATCACACTTTTCTTTTATATTTTAAAAAAAAAAATCACCTCCAGGCCATGCTGGCTTCATAAGTCGGGCATTGAAGGAGTCTATGCTAGGATATTAGTCGATTGTTATTATTAGTCTAAGTTTTATCTATGGGATTAAAACAGCTTTTTCTTTTGTGTATGTTTTCTAATTAGATTTAACAATTTGTGATCCTTATTGACATCTGGGTTTATGAGTAGGTTCTCTGCTTCCACCTGCTGGCAATGTAAGCCCTCCATTGATAGGGGTGTCTCCCGTGGAATGCCATCCTCAGTATTCCAGGGGAGACATCTCTTCTCACTCTCTCTCTCCTTGCTCCTGCCTTCTGTCCCACTTTCTTTCCTCTTTTCTTGACATGTAACATACCTTACTGTATTTGACACAATATAGCCGTAATCATGCTGATGTGTCATTAAACGCCAGCACAACAACAACATTCTTATTGGCATATGATTTCATCAGTAATGTCCAACAGCCAAGTATTGAGTGAGTTTCCACGTGACAGAAAGAGGAATTTGCTATGTTGCTCTAATCATACCAGTGTAAGGAAATAAATGACCAGTCAGGAGATTAAACTTTATTCCCTGTTATACGCAAAGGTCGAAGCCAATCACAAGAGATGTCCCACGTGTTATCAAATAAAGAAATGGTTATAGGCTAGTCAGCATGCTGCCTAATTATGCAGTCCTGCATCAACCATCATTTTCCCTCCTCGTGTTGCTGTTTTCTCTACCCACTCCCCATTTTACTGTACACTTAGCACTGTGTTTCCCTCAAGTGGACAGTTTGATATGAAATACACAAGTACTCCTGTGTCTTGGGCCAATACTTGGCTCTAAGTTAGATTTTTTATTTGGGTGCAGGTGTTAGAGGGGAAGATTTTAGAGAATAAATTCTGCTTTGTAGCAAAGGCAGGCTCTTAAGCAAACCTGGCTCTTGGGTGGCAGCTTCTTAAATGGAAACTATTGTACAAATCCTAACTTGTTCTTGATCTGTTTGCAGTTTACAATTTGATCCAGCCCCAAGAAGAGGAGAGCCACATGTGACCAGAAGAACTCCCGACTACTTCTTGTAAGCAAGACTGTGTTGATTCTACTTGTTCTCTGTTATGTCAAGGAAGGGGCTCGCTCAGTGATCGTGACTGGAACAGCACAATATGAAAGTCAAGATAGGGGCAGAAACGGCAGACTTTTTTTATTTTTTTAGCGTGTACTTTTTTTTGATATTGTGAGTTAAATTGTGAATGTCAAGTAAATAGCCCCATACATTTGTTTATTAGAATCTTTTCTTCTTTCTTTATTTCTATTTGTCTGCCATATTTGAGCATAAAAAGAAAATACCATGCATGTTATATTATTAATACTAATCATTTTTCATTTCTTTTATTATTTTGTTAAATTAATGTTACCTGATGATACATCACAATAGAATAATGATATATCTTCAAATTATTATTTTAAATATTTTTTTTTTTTTTTTGTTGGTTTGAAAATGAAATCGTAGTATTTGAGAGCAAGTGGTTTTGTGTATATGAGCATTAGTTTTAAAAATGTGCAAATGTAAATGCAGAATTTGTTTTGCATTTGTGGAAGCTGCATGAATGTGTGAATGTGCTCTGCATACTTGTATCCTTTTGAAATCAAAATAGAAAAAAAAATAAATAAAAAATGGTATGATCAGTCCTAGTTGTCTTTGATGTGATGTGTTAATATGTCAGCCTCAGCTTAAGGCGTTTTCACAATAATCTAGAACAAAACTTCTCATGTGAAAGTCTTGTAGGGGGCAGGGCTTTAAAGAGAGGCCGCCTCATTTACTCGTGGTTGCATTCTACATATTTTTTTTGTGCATGAATCTCCTTTTTTTTTTTTTTTTGTGGACAAAAATGAACATTAAACTTGTCTCGGGTAATCTCTTGTCATTTTTTCTGCAATTTTATTCAAGATCTAATAGTTATCTTTTGTTTTCTTCATGATGAATTTGAAAGACATGAAGTTATATCTGCACCACTGAACTGTTAAAGCACAAAATAAATACTCCGCAGGTGGCCATAGGAATACACTAAATTTCAAAAGAAGTAAAAGAAAAGCCAGCTTAAGAACTAGCAATCAGTCATGTTAAAATAAAATTAGATTAAAAGAAGTGCATAAAAATTTGAATGTTATGAGTGATGCCCATGGGTCTTGTAATTTAATACATTTTGCCGTAGGAAATTTTTAAAAAAAAGAACACTAACATCATCGTAGTGATTTTATCATTTTTCATTTTGTTTCTTGCTGTACTTTCTCATACCCCTCTAATCTTCATCAATTTCAACCACTTTCATGATTCTTGTCTGAGACTAAAGCTCAATGTGGTCATGTAGATCTACGGTGAATCAACTTTATGATTTAAGCACACATCATCCGCTTGTATCTGATGATATGACATGATATGTATTCCTGTTTTCTTTTGTTTTTCAGTATCACCTTTTCTACTGTTTGTTGTTGTGACCAAGTAATTTTTTTTTTTTTATTTTAACTTTTTCTGTTCAGTGTTAGATGATTCTGTTTTTATTTTGAACACACTGTGAGAACATTTTGAAAAGGACATTTTTTTTTTAATTAGCATTTCCCATGTAACTCTTTCCCATTCTTTAACAGAGCCCTTACATTTCCAAAATCAGGCATAAAAAAGCAAAAGCCTCTTTTGATTTGGTAACAAATGCAACCATAAAGACATGCTTTGCTTAACTTACTGATTGCTTAAGTATCAGTATCAGTGCCTTTTTGGAAACATTTCCAGATGTGTTTTTCTATCTGATTTATTTTCTTCAAGGCTTTCTCTAAGTCAAAAACTACAGTACCGTTGGGAAAAGATGTACATATATGATCAGAGATTTCATGTTTGTAATCCTTGGTTCCCTGTTAGATCCTTCTTTAGGATCACAGATCATGTACACTTGCCCTAGTCTTTTCAATTTCCTTTCTGATTTTGAACATTTCTGTGCACATTACATTTTTAAAAAAAATTATCTTAAACAAAAACTGAACACATTCAAATACCTACATAGATTATTTGCTGCGGCCACTAACAGCTTTAGAGAGGTTAAAAGAATGTATTACTTAGTATTATTTATTGTACTGACTGACTTCAAATGTTTTATGTTGTCGTTTAGTTGCTTTGCTAGAGCAGGTGCCCCCTTAAGACCATTCTTTTTTCTTGTCTAGTGATTTAGTCAAAGGTATTCACAACACAAGAGGCTGTAAACATTATGTACAATAAAAACCTATTACCAAACAACAAAATAGTTTTTGAGTTTGATCTTGTGTTTGTGTATGACATTTCGGAGTTTGATGATTATGTTATGAATTAGTCAGTGGAGCACATGTGCACATGCAGTTTACAACTCACAAAGCAAACATTATTCCTCACTATATTATTTTGAGGTTGGTCACATGACAAGGGGTTCATATTGGTGCTTACATGCTGACTTGTACATGTTATGTTCTGTGCTGATAAGCAGTATAAGAAAGAAGGTGGGCTCAAAATATACTTGTCATTTGTTCTGAAACATTTATGATGATACACATGTAGACTACATGTAGGATTTGACTATTCAAACAAAGTAGTAGTTTCATCCTTTAACTGGCGAGTAACAGTTGTGTGAAATATGCGCATGATGCATTGTGATGCGATAAGCAAGAAATGATCACAATATATGTGTATTATTGGTACCCTGAGAGCAATCTTTTAAGGGGAAATAACGCATGTTTTTTTTTTCAATGCACTCCGATTATATCCCTTGCATGGCAAACAGAACGACACTATAATACATAATAACGGTGCTGTTTTTATTGTATGGACATTGTAAGGAAAATGAAGGTAGCAGAATGTTCAGGAAGTTAAGGGTAATTAAATGCCATGCTTTCTGGCTATACAAACACTGTATCCATCCAAGGCTAATGCAGTTGAGCTGGTTATATGCCTAACCTGGAATTTAGACTTCAATATAAAGATAGTACTTGGTATACATAATTGTTAACACAAAAAGTACACATGTACATGTAACTGTGTGTGTGTGTTCAAATTATTCATGATACAGTCAACAATATTCCTAAACTTAAATAATTCAGAACTGAAGTCGTCTATTCTTTGCTGAATTTTTACTGTGTCAACTGACGAATGATCACTGTGATACTGAAAACACTGCAGTCACAGATTTACAAAGGATCACATCACTACAATTAAGAGTTCGGTACATCCCATTCACATTCACAACAGCTCCTACAGACAGTAGACAGTCTTTTCTTTTTTGCCCTCACTTCGTTAAGGGGGGGGGGGGGGGGGGGGCGCCTCCGGGAG
>JBCAUA010000012.1:19778-31510 GCA_038406235.1 Peronia verruculata | reverse complement strand
TAACTGGCACAGGCAAGCAACTTGTACTATGGGACCAAATCTCCCTCAGTAGGAAATAAAAAATAATCCAATACCCATTGTTAGCCAGTTGTAACTGGTCACTATGGATATTAAATCAAGTTTCCACCAGGTTTGGGTTACTTTATGTGGAAAATGGACTTTTACGCTCTCTGTCTGTGAATGTTGGAATGTGGACTCTTTTAGTGTATTTGTTATGATTTTTTTTTTAGAACTGACCTCTTTCTGATTTTGTAACGATTGCCCTTTCCGAAACTTTTCATACCGTATATAAAATTTATATCTCCGTGAAGCTTGTGATCTTCACTTTTTAGCGATGATGTTGTATTCAGAGTGTTGTAATACCTTACAGTAAGGACACATAAAATAAAAAATAAAGAATTGACCCAGGAACACACTTTACGCTGCCTCCCAGGGGCAGCCGAGCGTGATGAGGTCAAGGCGGCAAGGTCAGCCAAGATGGGGCAGCAAACGAAGTGATCCGCTTCAAGCTGCTGTGGCAGGATCTTCGTCAAGCAGCCATTCATAAAACTTTGTAACTTGTTGGTCCAAGTTTGAGTTAAGCTCCAAGTTTCACTTCCAGGTCAGGAGAATTGGTGGTAACAAGGAGGCACTGATATTCCAGATGCCAAGTAGGCATCTACATGCCCACAACTCCTGGTTCAAAAACTTCCGATGTAAACAAATCTATTCATGCATAGTACTCATTAGTGGATAGCCCTGTTTGACCTTTCATTTTGTTTGCAACCCATTGGGGTTATTGTGTAGTAACGCTTCTAGTAAAGCAGGTGAAGTAATCCATTATAAAACTCAGATTTTCATGATAAATTTTTTATGAAGTGGCTTCAAATGCCCTTTCAAAAAGACTTTTAGGTGTTGAATTTAAGGAAAAGCTTTTGTGGTTGAAAAACAAAATACAAAATAATGTTTAAGGAATACTTTGGTTTAATCTTGAGTTTTTCATCATTGCTCGAAATGAATGCCAGCGAGATGTACTGTGTTTTTGCTGATCACCTCACATTTATCAGAATAGTCCACTTGTGAAGATATTAACTCTATGTAATTTATCTATGTATTTTATTTTGACATTGTGGTAGCATTTGCATTTTTTGTCTGGCTCTCAATGTTGTTTTTGTACCCAATAATTACTGTTATAGGAGAACAGGGAGAGCGGGCAACAAGGGTTTTGCATACACATTCATCACTGCTGAACAAGGCAGGTATGCCAACGACATCATAAAAGCTTTAGAATTGTCGGGATCACAAGTGCCAGAGGAACTGCAAAAGCTTTGGGATACGTACAGAGAGGAGGCAAAGGCTGTAAGTTCACAGATAATGTATTTAGGTGATGGCTTATGAGGAGTGGGTATGCAAAATGATACTAAGTAAATAGATAACCTCTGAGAGTGGAGGTTGTGTTTTTCATCCTTTGTATTTTGGTGTGATGAAACCAGACTCTCGCCATCTTTTTATTTGTGCTTTAGTTCTTTCTATAGGACAATGAAGGAAAAGCCAACACAAGGCTAGTCCTGTAAATGCGGCACAGTGAAAAAAAAAAAAAGAAAAAAAAGCAGCTTGGTATTTTATGCTTTTACACTCCCATTTATCCTCTCCAGTTGTCAGGTTAAGTGAAAATGTGAAGTACATCTGACATAGCTGTGAAAATGTATGTGAAAGAGGATAGCATTAGTAGGACTGTCTGTAAAAAGACAGGAAAATGGATTGTATTGGCCAAGATGATGTGAAAAGCCTGGCCTGTGCATCCATTGGTCTCTTATATTAATATGGCTATCAAAGCATAGCTGGTTTTCCATCAGTATTTGAAGTAATGTCTACTGTAAGCCAAGGGTGATGTAAAATGGTAGCCATTGATGGATGCAGGGTTTTGTTTTTTTCTCTACACAAATACATCAGATATGTTTGGTATTGTGTGATGTCCATCTCCATAACTATGGACAGCTTAAGTAATTCTTTCTTTCCCTTAAGGGCTATTTAAAGACACATTATCTCTTTTCCTAAAGGCTGGCAAAGTGGTCAAGAGTTCTAGTGGCTTTCATGGTAAGGGCTTCAAGTTTGACGAGACTGAGGCCCAGTTGGCAGATGAACGTAAAAAGCTACAGAAGGCAGCGTTAGGTCTGCAAGATTCGGATGATGAAGATGGAGGAGCAGTATCTGTAAGTCAAATTCTCTTGCCATTTACATGAAATAGAATTCAAAGGAAAGCATAGCTAGAAGGTTTCTAATTTCTTCTGTAAGTCAGACCCCACTATTTTCACATGCAAACAAAATCTGAAGAAAGGCATATTGGTAGCTGAGAATTGTGTCAGTGAAATGCCATATTTTTGTTTTAGTATGCTGGTTATTTGAATTATCTTGAATCTTACCTTCAATATCAAAATGCAAAATTAACTTAACATTGGCCTTGGCAGTAATTTTAGCATGGAATCTATTTCATAAATACTTGACAAGCAATTTATGTAGAGAGAACACGGAAATTTTGATGTTTTACAAAAAGAATTATTCATTTCATATGTGCCAGCCCTACAGATGAAATATTGGAGTTTTCATTTGGTTTTTGTTTGAAATTGACACTGGTTGTTTTCCAGATTGATCAGAAGATTGAGAACATGTTTGCAAGCCGCAAACGCGTGACTGATGTAGCTAAGCCCATGATAAACCAGACTGCGGCGACTCCAGCACCAGCTCCTGTTCAGACAGACAAGTCGAACCAACAGAAACTGGAGCTGGCACGCAAGTTGGCTGCCCGCATCAACTACCAGAAGAACCTTGGCCCTGAGGCGCAGGACATCAGTCAACAAGCAGCGATAGCTATCATGAAGGGAGACTCAGTGGTGGTGCCCCAGGTTGCTGTAAGTACACACTTCAGATTGCATTGTATGGTGGCCCCCATATGTATATCATGCCAATAGACATTCATATGGTATGTTTCTCTGCAACTGCTCTTTCTGCAAGTTTGTCATTTTTCTTATTTGTTTGAAAAAACAAACAAACAAAAAAAACCTATTCATTCTTTTCAAGTTAGTGTACAACTATTTTCTTTTTTTTTATATTTCTTTGTGTTTCTTTTTTTTTTTTTTTGTGTTGATGTAATTTGATTGCCAACAGAAGTGGCTCCAAATATTACCACAGATCATCACTGTTGTGATTAGGTGTCCAGCCTGTGAGTAGTGACAATAGAATTTCAGCAAACTGCTAATAATATGAGAATTTTTTGCGTTTTATTTCTGAATGTTGGCTCATTTGATCATATTGGTCATGGAATTTGATAATAGTAGATACTGTTGTGAGGAAGCACAGCTATTGCGGCAATGGGCTGCTGAGTGCCTGTGTACTTTAGTAACTGAGTGTGGGGCAACTGGAATTGGTGGCTGTAAACAATCACAAAATTTCTTTCATTACGCCCAAATTTCTTCTACTTCTGGAACTTGTTTTTGATATTTAGCGGACGTTTATAGAATCCATAATTCATACCCCAATTGCGATAGCATAGGCATTCGCTGGTTTGAAAATTACCATCTGAGCAAGTTTGGCACTATATTTGGCTACAGAAAATTGTTTTCATGCTTTATATATGACACCAAAGTAAATTGTGAGGACTAGCAATTAATATCAGCAGAATGACTTGCTAGTGTAGATCTTGTTAAGTAGATCTGTAAAATAAATAGGGTAGCCATAGTATTGGGAGAGTACGGGGAACAAAGCAGATAAAGTTTAACCCAAGAACTGCGAACTACGTATTTATATGACAGGTGAAGCGAATCCCAGCATGCGGTGCTCGTGTTTATTTGTGGGGGCTCCTTGACGCGCTGTGATATTTCTCACTGTGTCACTTAAACTTGCGATTTATCGGCCTCACTTTTATCAAATTATCACCATAATAAGTATGTGCAGCTCAACAGACACTCCTTCACAAGGTAAAGGGAACTCTATCTAAATAGAACAGTGAGAAATTCCATGCCCAAAGATGACATCCTCATGAACGGAAGAGAAGAACAGAAATCAAAGGCCACATGGCCCACTCAGGTCCTCTCAAGTGGTCCGAAGCTACAATCAGAAGAAACCATATGATAATGCGAGAGAGTATCAAATACATGCAGTCTCTCTGTTTATAGATATTGAGTATTAACACTGACTCCCCTGACCACTGGACACACTCAACAAGTTTCGCATTGACCAGGGATCAAGCTGTTGAGAGTACAAGTGAGCTATAACTGTTATGAATGAAAGCTAAAGTAGCCTTCTGTAGATTCTATAATGTAAATGTAAATACACTCTAATGTGAAGTGGTTTCGTCCAAGCAGTTACATCAGGTTATGAGCAAATCTCTAATGGGAATGGTCTGTGGGACGAGGGGTGATAAAATTGGCATCTATATGAAATTGACATGTCTTTGTAAATGCAATCCCTTCTTGTACCATTAACTCATTGCAAATATTATTACATGTGAAAAAAGGGTGGAGTTAGGGGAGGGATTAGAGAAAGACAGTGGTCAAACACCCTGAGGCTAAGTGCTAGCGCCGAGATCCAGATTGACAAGCCCAGCAAGGCACGCTGCAGGGCATTGTAGCCCTTAGGCTGGGTCGCAGTTCTAGAGTTGAAAATGCCTTTGATTTTGACATCTAAAAGGAATGTTCTACATGAGATAGGGATGTTATATTTGAAAGCAGGCTCAGTTTGTTTTTAGTGGTTAGTGGAGATCTAGAATGGTGGCGAGATAACCGAATGACAATTACTCGAACTGTATTACATTACTTGTAAGAGTATTATTTAATTTTGTTTAATTTGCTTCTTTTAAGCTCCCAAGAAGTGGAGACATAGATTATAAGTAAATTCATAGATAGACTTCCCACTATTAAACAGAAAGAATGGTTTATCACTTATGAAAATTGGATTATCGGAAGAGCAAATGTGAAATAAAATTATTCTTACAGTGTTTGGTGGGGCAAAAGTAGCACTCATTTTCTACCCTTTGAGAGATACATAATGATAAATAAATACATGTGGTTTCCTAGGGTTTTCAAACAATTGTCATATTTAGATTATAATTTTGTTCATCAGTATTATTCAAATTGCTGTGAAATTTGCAGACATATTGATTATAAGCAAATTTACAGTTCAGAATGTGTTTGTGCCCAAAGACTGTCACAAAATGCAGTGGTAAGAAATGGCTGGTTTCAGGGCAAGAATTAAATGTCAAGAAAAATATCTCGGGGAACTAATCAGTATATGGAAACAATTTAAAAAGCATAATCATCAGCAGCTCACGCTTTATCTCTTGGGGCTATTGTCACTGTCATACACAGACTTTGAAAATATCTATGCAGTGTCTAAGAACAGTATCCCATTCATTTTTGAAAGTTTAAATACAGAGGTCATGATATCTGTATAGCTATTTTGATACAGATGACGTAGAAGAAACCATGAAAATATATTGATTTATAGGTCATAGTCTCATGCAAAGTTATCACCATAATAAGTACGTGCAGCTCAACAGACACTCCTTCACAAGGTAAAGGGAACTTTGCCTAATAGATTAGTGAGAAATTCGATGCCCAAAGATGAAATCCTCATGAATGGAAGAGAAGAACAGCCCCCCTCAAGTCCTTTTATTTTGTTCGTTTTTACAGATATGATAATTTTCTTTGGTGTTCATTTGAATGTCATGTTGTCTTAGCTTATAAATTGTTTAGTCTTTTGATGTTTATACTCTTTTTTGTTATGAAGAGATCATGATTTGATAATGTGTTGTCAGGTCTTTTGATATGCATGTGGATGTCCTTTTTTTTTTTTTTTTTTAAATGTTCACAGAAAGAAATCAGTGTGTTTTAATGTACAAATGAAGTTTCCCAATCTGAATCTTTTCATAACTTCTATCTCATTTTTTTTTTTTTTTTATTATTTTCTCAGTCCAAAACTATAGCTGAACAGCTGGCAGAGAAACTAAATGCTCGCCTTGGCTATAGGCCACAGTCTGAGGAGGAGCAGATAACCATGGAGCCCACCAGTGGGGAAACCTTCAAGAGGTATGAGGAGGAGTTGGACATCAATGATTTCCCACAGACAGCCAGATGGAAGGTCACATCAAGGGTGAGTTATAACAGTTCTGTGATTCACAAATGTAGAAACAAAAAGAGAGATTATTATATGGTTACATGTTCTTAACCAGGAGTGCCTTTTTCTGCTTCTCTCTTCTTTCACTCTTTTTTTTTTTTTGGCCTTATCTTATCTGGTCTTATTTCTTCTCACCACCAGTGGCAGCCACAAGTCATGGCATGAGAAGGATGTTGACCTAAATTCTCTCTAAATTTTCAAAGAGATACACATTGCTGTCCATTTTATAAATTAGCATATATACTAGCTCAAACATTTTTATACAGGATGGTAGAAATAAAAATGTTTACAAATGCCGAAAAAGAGTTGGTTTTTTTTTTTTTCAAAGAAATGACAGATGACATGAAGTTCATTACAAGGAGTCAGTCTTTCCTTAAGTAAGACGTTTCAGAATAATTGTCAAAAATTAAACAATCATGATGTTAGGCAATTTCTTGTTTTCTGTGCAACAGGTGAAAACAAAACATTACATAATGTTTAGAATAAGATTTCATAATAGGATGGAATGTGAGAAATGCGTCTGTATTGCATGTCGATAGAGGTTCACATTCTGTTGTTCATGAATAGAGTATTCTGTGCATATTGTTTGAAAACAATAGTCTGAATTCAGGAGTTTAAAATGGATGTGAATAAAGAATCTGACCCTGATATTTTTGTGAATCTTTCACAGGAGGCCCTGGCAACCATTTCGGAATTCTCAGAGGCTGGGATTACAGTGCGAGGTTCATACTTTCCTCAGGGTAAAGAGCCCAAGGAAGGGGAGCGCAAACTGTATTTGGCCATCGAAGCCACAAGTGAACTGGCTATCAGTAAAGCCAAAGCAGAGATCATTCGCTTGATAAAGGAAGAACTCATCAGACTTGTAAGTAACACAAACAATAGCAGAAGAAGATTTGTCTGTGGATAAAATAATTGTGACAGAAATACTTAGGAATTGGTCAGTCCAAATGTTTTGCTTTAAGTTCATGTTTACTTCAGCACCAGACCCTCTTCAATGAGGTGGTGGGGCTGAGTGGGTGGATGACGAGATGGTTATTGGATATTTTATGTTGTTCTTTCATCTCTGTTTTATTGCTGGATGTGTAGCAATCAAGTTCTATAAGCAGAAAGGATGATACTCCTAGTGCTAGTGGACCCACAGCTACTGCTGTATTGTTTAATGTCCTTCAAAAACCAGACAATTCTCATATAAAAGGTGGTATATTTAATATTATGCAACATTGTTTCCTATCCACTTGTGCAAATTTGCACAATCCAGATCCACAAATAGAAAGGAGAGATTGTGCTGGCAACAAGAACAGATGTTTTTGCCCTTTCCAACATGGCCTACAGGAGAATTTTAATGTGAAAATAAATTGTGCAGGACTAATCAGCATGGAATTTTTTTTTCCCTTCAGACAAGTGCAAATCTACAGCTGTACAAAGTGTGATGCCTTCTACGTACAACTGGTGCTGGACTTATGAGCCTTGTATCTCCTTTCAATTCAGATAGGCTACACTAGAAATGTCAGTATCAGCTTGATACAAAATTTAATAATCAAACATTGTCAGAAATTATTCCCCTGGCTCAGACTGCATTGCAATAACTAGCAGTTTAAATTGGTGGTAATTTACAACATTTGATCATGCTTTTTTCTTTCTTTCTTTGCAGCAAAACTCATATCAACCAATCAACAGAGGTCGTTACAAAGTCTTATGATGAGAAAACTGAGAAAGGAGGCCGAGTCATTGCAATGTTGTTTCATGTTGTTTTTTTAAAATCATTTATGTTGTGTTTCAAATGTGCATGCCGCAAGGACTGAAATTACATTAGCATGTCTTGGCTGAATCTTCTGAGACGTGGAGAAACTGTGAAGAAAGTGAAATGCATGAAACTAGTGTTAAAGGTTGAATGAAACTGAAAGGTGACACATATAAGACACTTCAAAGAGCTGTTTGTGTTCTCAAGAACAGCGCTAACCCTATCCAGATGGTAGTGAACATCACCATTTCTGTATTAAGAGAATTAGCTGCCCAGCATGGGTATGATCATGACATCAACTATATCGTGAAATTATTGACTATACCAGTTATTTCACAGAACCTACGAAGGCAGATTAAAATGGATACAATATGTAGGTGTTCCAAACCCAAAATTATTTCATTAGAAGATTTAAATTGTTTTATGTTATTTATACAAATCTTTTTCCTCTGAGAAGAATGCCACAAAAATTATAAAAATTGGACAATTTTCAAGAAAATTGTGAACTTTTACATTTTTAGAAAATCGACCCATTTTGTGTAATTTTACGAAACGTCGCGAAAAGGTATTGTCATGTCATCATTGAAACAAACTAAAGATTCTACATTCCCCAGAACGAGTGATACTTCAGAAGACATCACAGAGAGATAGCTCAATTTTTTTCGGAGGTGCTTTACTGCAATTTTTTGAGCAACTGGCATATTAAAATGGCCTTGTGGCCAATTTTTGGACCTTCTCAAAAATGGGAGAAATTTTGAAATTTTAAAAAATAATTTAAAAAATCAATTTGTTCATGTGTTTTTAAAAACTTGGTATCAAATTAAAGATAACATCTAGATTTACAACTTGCATACAACAAAACAAAATGTTTTTCAACATTTAGAAGTAAAACAAATTTTCAAAATAAGCCTCGATTTAAATTTATTACAAATCTGACCGAAATGAGGTCACATTAGGTAATGAAAAAAGCAAATGTTATGATTCATTTTTTTGCAAAGAATCAAGATAACAAAGTAAATCACTCAGATCAAACAATTCATAATTTAAAATACCAATAAAATGGCATATGCTACATTAAAAAAAAAAATGTACTTAATCTTTGTCTATTGAATAATATAAGGAAGATGTAGATATCTAGATTATCCAGACCTTGAGTCGAGAATATTTACTGCTTGAAAAAGAATATGACTGAAACAACAACAGCACTGGCTTTGATCTAAATGAAATGTTTTATAGTTATGATTTCAAATAGGTGAATAGCTACAGTAGGTTGCTACAGTAAATAATGGTAGAAACCTGCAAAAAAATTACTTCCAGTTAACATTAATGATGACATAACATAAACAAAACCTCTCTAAAACTATACATTTAAACACACTAGGTCTAGTATCTAGATTTTAGATCTGAACAGGTAACTATGCTATAAGATTCTAAATCTAAACAATAGATTCTATCAGAACATCTAGATCTAGAGTTTGATAAAACACCGTTCAGTGTTTAGCACCGTCTGGAGATTTGTTTTCAACTACCACCTTTTCCTCCATTCTCAAAGACCGTGCATAAGTGTAAAAATATTAAATAAAATATTAAATTGTCACAAAATTTGAGGAATACTTTGAAACAATTCTTTAAAAATTTATAAAATCACCCCAATCGAGCTAAAATGATCTGTATCATCAAGGGTGTGTACTCTGAAAAACGTCCGACACAGGTTTCGCAAGTTATGTCTCCCTGATCTTAGTCAAAAATACCATAGTTGTAGGACCGGAACAGTTCTGTTTACATGGCAGTATGAGGATATGTGCAGCCCCGGAACACTTCTATGCCAAGCAGTGAAGGGGTTAAGCCAAAAGCATTATTATCTATGATAAAAAATATACCAAAATAATCATCTTTAAATCCTCTTTTCGAACGACATATCAACCTGTTAGTGCTATAGACGGCACCCGCAAGACCTTGGGGAAAAAAAAAACCAAAAAACACGCTCTTGCATACTTGGGCTGGGCGCGATATTTTGCAACTACTGACCTTTCAACTCACTTAACAACAGTTTTTACCACTGTCTGTGGCTTTAAAAAGCACATGTTTAGAAAGATCTTGAATCACCCTTTCTTAACATTTGATGTGTTCTGAAAATTAAGCACATATGGCTCGTTGAACACAAGTTTAATTGAGAAAAAGTAGACGCACAGCAGTTCAGTGAGGCGGGTTTGGACCACCTACAATATGTATAGCTGATATGAAATGTTAAGCTGTTCATATATTTATAACGAAAGATCTGCATTTTTTGCATTGGTAATCATTTTTATGGTATAAGTTTAAAAGAATAGGCTTACACACATACAACAAAAAAAAAAAATTCTAATTGAATGAATGAATGAAATGTGTCCAGACTTTTTTCTTAGAATTTTACAGCCATGAATGTATGAATGAAAATAAATGAATGACAGTTTGAAATACTGAAACCTGCATTTTTTAATTTTTTTTTCCTTTCTTGTCTTTTTTCACTTATAAGCCTGGATACATGAACAACCAAAAGAGAAATTCTTGTTTTTAACAAATCATTTTATAGATAATAGAAATATGCACAAGAAACTGCTTAACTTAAATACCTCATTCAGAGACAACAAAGTCTTGTTGATAAACATTCAAGTTTTTTCATTTCAGTCAAACCAATTAGCATTTTATATCTAAAGACATCTTGATACAAAGTACAACAGAGAATTACTACAGCAACATTTCTTACATTCAAAGACCAGACTAAGTAGTTACCCTAATGAAAAATCTTTTTTATTGCTAATATGTGGCAATAATTTATAATTAAATTTATCAAAGAGTTCATTGGTTTCATCTGATAAATACAGACACAAAAAAAAAAAACCTCTGCGTATAGAACAATTTATGTATGAATGACAGATGATCAAAACTTAGTCCCCAACAAGAAATAAAGAGGATGTTTATTTAATTCAGTTATTAAGTGGCACAAGTATTATTTACAAATAAATTTGAAAAAAAAAAAAAAAAAAAAATTGGGACTTAAGGAAATATACAAGTGAATATTTAAGCCCTGGACATTTTGAAAACCGCTGGGGGAAGATGATTTTAACCATTACCATCAAATTTGGCATGGTCAAATTAGAGGAAAACAGTCGAAAAAAATCACTCATGGTTGCCATGGCAATGGCCGCTATCTTGGATTATGTTAGGCAATACTGCATAGCTTTACCTTCTATAGGCTATGAACTTTACCAACCAATGTGCTTGTAACTTTGTGCACATATTTTACCATTCCATGTGTAACTTTTGTCAGGACAGAATTTTAATAAAATACTTTTATTTTCTATAATTTTTTTAAAATTTGGTCTGTGAAAAGGTTGCCAATTTTTCGAAAATTTAACCCTAAAATCTAAAATTTCTCCAAAATTAAAAAAAGATATCAAAAATTCCTTGAGACATAATTTAGATATTGTTATGATCTATACTCATGCCAAATTTCATGGCAATTGCTCTGTAAATAAGGAAGTAGATAGCACATTTGTTTTTTTGCTAAAAAAACAGCTGTAAAGAACTTTTGATCGGACTTTCAACCCCAAAACATCGTTGTTTCACCTACTAGACCTCTTTCCATATTTCTATGCCTTTATTTGGCTTCTCCTGTGCCCCTACTCCCATTTGTCCTCCATTTTTGCTACCCCCATCAGCAGAAGGGCTTCCGTGGAGTCATTTTAGCGTCCAGAGAGGGCTATATTATGTATATATGGCCACCATGTCTTCCTTGGTCAAAACCAAGAGCGTTTTTACCCTTCCTGTGACAGATAATCCACTATTACACTCTGAAAAA
>JBCAUA010000011.1:446218-456777 GCA_038406235.1 Peronia verruculata | reverse complement strand
CTTATTTTGTCTGATTTTCAGTCTATCTCTTTAACTAGTTAGTTATTTTGTTATTTTTGCCGGCTTTACTCTCTGCCTATATTTTTGCTTTGATGACTGACTGAGTCAAAGACAACTACACCTGCCCTGGTTTAAAACTAACCTGTAAACTGTTGGTAATTCCTTGCCAACCTGTCCAAGTGGATACCCCCGAGGCCAAAGTGTAGATTGTCCGAAGTGACGATAAGGGTTGAAAATCTCTTTGCCAGCATACAGAAGTCCTGACATCGTTTCCTTCAAATAAAAGCTGTTCAGCCTGTCTAGTGGTCTGACAGCACACAAAAAAAGTATGATATAATAAAATTGTATAATCGAATTTCATTAGCCAGTATTTGAAATTTTCTTGATGTGAGTAATGAGTTAGAATTTCCATAACATGGGAAATAATCCGTCATTGCACTCTAATGAGTGAGCGTCAAATAATAATAATAATAATAATAATAACAATAATAACAAAAAATTAAAAATTAAAAACAAAAATATAAAACATAAAAATATTTTTTTTTTTTAAAATTCATTTTTTTATCTGAGGGGAAACCTTAAGAATCGTGTATAGCTATTAACCCACAATATAGACCTGGTTTTACCTTTACGTTCGACACATCGGATCTATGATGTTGCAGTACTGAGGAATGTGAGAAAAGAAAACCTAACACCAGCAAATTCTGTGTTTGCTAATCAAGCTAAAAGGAAAATCAGTCAACCGACTTTTTGTTAACTTTAAACAAGTATCTACTAAACAAACAAACAAACAAACAAACAAAAAGAAAACAAAACAAAAACAAAAGATGATATTCTTGAAATGTTAATAAATAGATAAAGAAATACTCTTTTTAAAAATGTTCTGTAGTGGTATAGTATTTACCTGTTGTAGAAAAATGTTAATTAGTGAAATATTTTTATAAAACATCTTTCCGAAGGCATGTAGAATTCACTAGTCACCCTGCCCTATTTTAAAGATTGACACTGCTCTATCTCAAAAACTCTACCAGATCGTTTAATAATAGTAGATGAGTGTACTTAAGACATTACTTTTACCAAAATTCTGCAAAACCTTTGTCGTTTTATGGCTCTTTGCCTATATATAATCACATAGTGATGATCAATCGTTGCAGCTAGCAGCCAGAGGGAGTCAAATCCTCATTGACAGTGAGCCAGGTCTACCGTTTAATGACCATGGTTTTAGCACCTTAGAATGGACATATCTACTGTTTTTAATACCATTTTTATACTCAGAAAAGGCAGACTTTTAAGAGATAACAAAAACTCACATTCGTAATTTTGAGCGAAAGTCATATTTCGGGACACCCTCCCCCGGCCCTCTTTTAAACTAGAGAACAAGATTAGTTATTTCGTAGATTCGCACTTTCGTTCTTCCTTTCAGGTAATGATATCAATATACTAGTTCATGGAATAACAAATGTATTGCTTTTGAAATTTGTCCATTCTTTAAAAAAAAAATATGCTCAAGCAGAAATTCCTCAAATAACTTCATATATTTCCCATTAATGAGTTTATGAGTGGTTTTTAGAAGGAATATACCTCTTTCGTATCTAAGTGTTTCCCCTTTTCATTCAATTCTTTCATGTGGAACTCAGATGTTTTGTAGCAGGTATAAAAACATTATGAATCAGCTTTAGTTGAAACGGGTATCCAGTTTATACATCCAGTGAAGAGAAAGCCAACAACATTATTGCCTAATTTCACCACCATTACTGTGATCACAGTAACAAACACTGCAAAACAGAACCAAAGGGCTCTAGATTTGATTTCAGAATTTTCTTTGCCCATGTTTCGAAGAAATAAAGCACACGTAATTATTTTTTCATCTCTAGTGCTTGTTTACAGTATAGTTTGTTTGCGTTGTCTAAACACATTTGCCCTACTGACCACCTGCTGTTACTAACGCAGAGTACAAGACACAGTGCTTCTTTTCGTACATGGCATCAAACTGCACTTATTAACAGACGAAAAACTCTCATCATTCACAAGGCACCACCAAAATTAGAATAATAATATTACTACTATTACCAAAAATAATTTTAGCACCTTTTGACAGAGGAAAATCCGTATATCATATGGTCCTGGACTGGGTATTGGCGAAATGAGACGTGGCCACTCCTCATAATAGGAAATGGGAGATAGTTGTGCTCAGACCTATTACTTCACTTTATCAGACAAAAGAGGGATTGAACAAGTCGTGCAAAGAGGAAAATATCAACTTTTCCGCCCTTTTCTTGAATCATACACGATGAAAAAAAATATGGTATGAGGAAAACATTTTCGTCATATTCTTATAATTTTATCTTTTTTTTTGGGGGGGGGGGGGGCGATCAGTCTTTCGGATAACAAGGAGTAACAGGATTTTTTTCCTCTTTACACTGTTTGCTCATGTTTCATCTGACAAATGCAAGTAAAAGCCTGGTCAAAATGATATCCCCTTACACAAATCCCTCTTTTGGAAAGGGCAGACAATCTTCACTTGTGAACAGGATGGTATTCATAGGGTAAAACGCATGAGTACATAATAATTTATTATATCTCATGTAACTTCTTTTTACCGTCTTTTAACGATCATCCAGTTTCTACACATTTTTTATATTTCTTTTAAAAGGCCCAGCTGATGAGCCTAGAAATTCCAGCATAAATGAACGCATTTGTTGGAGACGCCATTTCATATCTTAGCCATTAATTATTTTCTAAGATATGAGAAATGATTCTGTGTAATAGCAGTAGCCCTCTGTCGATCCCTGTCGATTATAGGTTCAGAAATCTGGCTATGTCTTAGGGATATGTCTAAGACAACCAGGTGAGACGAACGTAGCAGTATCTATCGTCACCTCGCCTTTCTTCAGCAATTACTGGAGCACGATGTATAACACATTACGGCCAGCGGCTGAGTGTTCCTAGCTGTTGTGATCTATGCCCTCAAGTCTCACTTCCAGACATCCTTCAGGCGCAGCTGATGACAGCCACTGTATCGTTGGCTGGTGAGCATTGTAAAGGAGATCATAATTGGAGGTCCGGACATCTGCCATCTGTTAAACATGGCCTGACCAGCGCAGTCTCTGGTGTCTTAGCAATGTGTGCATAGCGAGAAGACCAGCGCATACGTATGCCGAGCTTAGTGTTTGTTCTATGCGACCTTACTTGATGCCAAGAATGTGGCGAAGGCAGTATAGTTGATAACTTTTTAAAATTCTATGTCACCACTGTGAAAAAAAATTATTCAGTGCAGGATAATCAGCCTGACGCAAGTGGGAAATTCATGATGCAGTTGAAATATCAATTTTACCTGTTATCATCATCCGTCTCGTAGATGACTTTCGCCCCATGGGCCACAGCAAACAGATAGCCCACATTTTTCCTGGCATAGCTTCTGTATGGGAGTCGGTTCGTTATATCGAGGCCCATTTTTTCTTGGTCAGCGACACTCAGGTATACACAGTTTGGATGGCTGTGGTAGATAAGAACAGAATGTCTTATTAATTAGGAATTAGCACAAAATAACCATAAAAAAAAACATCACAAGACCAAGAAGATATAAATAGTTTTCTCCGTCAGGCATTTATCCTACGTATTCTTTGAGTCCAACCTAACTTATAGTAATAGTATTACTGCTATGACCACACAGAAATAAGTAGAATTTAGAATATGAAAAAGTATCAGGATGATCATATTCTTCAGGCTCACTTCCTAATTGACTCTTTCGCTTACAGGTTTAAGGTTTGAAAAATAAATGGATAAACTACTTTGAAGGCAAACTGTTCTAAAATCTTTTCTCGTATCTTTATCTCAGCATTCCTTTAGACAAATCCAAGCTGAGAAAGGCTAAAACCATTCTAAGATTGAAAAGTCACTATTTACTACATTGTCACAAGCAACAAAAATAATAACAACAATATCAACAACGATGACCAGGTCTGCCATTTTACCATATTAAAAGCTGTAGAGTTATTGGAAAGACATGTATCAATAATATATGATACAAATATCACATTATGGAAGTCTCAAAAGGTGCACAAATTCCTCTCTAGAGGGACAACATTAGTGACGTCCCTTACGGCATCGATCATCTCATCCCCTACCGTTCCATTCATTCATCTGAAATGAGCATCAATTTCAGTGCAAGTCTTGTATTTTTTTTTTAAACGAATTATATTGAAGAGAAAAAAGATCGGCAATGTGTTTATGATCGCGGCATTATAAATCTGAGAACACACGGAGACAATAAAACTATCATCCAAACCTCCATTTGCTAGGTGTTTTGGTGTCTCCAACCACCACCACTCTCCATCCTTTGATGTTGGCCAGAAATTTGACGTCATCTGTAGGTAAGACTATGGATGTCACAACAATCCACTTGTCGTGTTTTAGCGTCTTGTCCACCTGTGCAGCTCTTTGTTGACTGTGTGAAAGAGAAGCAGCAGTAAACAACAAGATAAAATCAATATCACGTATAATTTTCTCTTTATATAGATAACAATGACTACATCTGTCCTTATATTAAAATAAATTCAAAACCCATTGTCACAGTAGAAAACATTAAAGTGTCGTGAAAAATGGATGGTCAAACGAAGGGTTCAAGTTTTTGCTCAGATACACTTCAAGAATCAATTCGATTCCTCATTCTTGTTCCCTTATCACTGTCCCATTTCTGGTTGTCCCATATTGGAGTGTGTTTGTATTTGGATTCCCGTACATTTACAAACCGAAACGTATTTATAACTTTCCTGAAGAAGAAGAACGACAGAAATATTCGTTTACAAACAATATCCATGTTTCATACAAGTTCTGAGTTTGGGTAAATATTTCTTTAATGTATTTCACATTTGTGTTAGTTACGATATCAGAAACAGCGCTGACTTTAACAAGAAGAACACCTAAATAGGGAGCACGCAGACTGTTTTGGCAAATACTCTTGGCCATTTCAAGAGAAAACCATGAACCTCATGGAGAATTATCAAAATTTTACCCTTTTGTTGGAATGGTATTGATGTTAACAGATCATGATATCCAGTTCAAACATTCATCAGCACTGTTTACACAATGTGAACAAGAGATAGTGTGAATGACATTGAAACCAGCAGAGATCTGGACAGAGAAAATGCACTCATTGAAGAAAATGATTGTGTCACGAGAAAGCCTCCATAGAACAATTTTATGAACGCTCATACTGCCTGAATCAGTGGATGGAACATACTTATGTTCACAGTTCGGCAAGTCCATTGGATTGATACGGGAAATGATCTTCACAGAAAGGACTGTGGACACAAACACAATGGATAATAAGTAAACAGTGGCAGTCATAAAGCCTTGATTATTTGCTGTCTAATTTCGATGCCACGTGTAACAGAATCATATTATCGGCATACTTGTTAATAAACAGATAATATCGATTACATTGAGCCGCCTGTGTTCCTGACGGACACATGCACATCAATGGCATGCTACAGATTTATATATATATAAGGTGTTTGTGTGTGTGGAGAGGCGGGGGGGGGGGGAGTTCATTTGAAATACTGCTTTTCAACCGGTTTGACCTGCTTTATCTATAAATCTAAACTCAGTGTTCGCGTCTGTTCGAAAGCTGTTTCAAATAAAATGTCTCCTAAATCTGTCAACTTATTATTTTATTTCCTAGACTAGATTTCCTGTCAAATAGGTCCTCGGTTAGTCCTGTGATATGATCCAGAAAAGCTATTTCCAGGCTTACTTGTTCTTCTGGTTTTGGATTAGACCAAGGTCTATTGCTCATTGAACGCCCTGCACAGTTAGGTGACACAGACCGCAACGCTTTGCCGCGGAACACTTGGATAACTGATCAATGATAGTGTAGCCTACACGTCTCAAGTGATACAGGAGGCCGGGTGTGCGGCTGAGAGTGACGCAAAACAGTTCCACTGAACCAGTGTCTGGCCCACAATCACTTTCCATGTCAGGTTGCAAAACAGTTTTTATGCCAAATTCGAAGACAGTTTACACCCAGTTCAAACCCAACCATTTTGAAACGGATCATCCAGAAATCAAGTACATGAGATTCCTTATCGATGCTCAGCATTACATGGAAGAATCAATCTTAATATGACACTGTTTGTTCAGTTTCTTGTGTCATTTTTTTTTTTCTTTGTCAAATCTTGATCTGATGTAGACATCTGATATTGACTGATGGCGTAATTGTCAGTTTTTGTTATCGACACATTTTAAATTATGAAAGTTATATATTAGTATTTGATATCAAACTGCATTTGAATTCGACGTCCAGTCGACACATGGAATCAAGTTGATGGTATAATGAATTTTATATGCCTGGTCCTTTTTTTCTCCTTTTTAAATCTGATTTCCTCGTTGACCTTAGAAGTTTGCAAATCTGTGACAGTTATATCATGCCTGATCAGCACAGCCCGTACTTACTGATATGCTATTCTAAAACGCCATGAAAGGAAGAGGATTTCACGCTTGTTCCTCCAGTCTGCCAATAAAGTGTATAACATTAGGTGATACGCTTTATTATTTGGTGAGGTTATTCATTAGCTCTGGGTTAGTCATTAGCATCTTATCTATTCAAAGTTATTCCCAAATAATAATGTTAATTTATGTTTGCAGTGGTTTTGTTCCTTCTTGAACCTTTGGTATTGTTTCTGAAGCCACCCCAGAATTGGTCACCTTTTTTGGCAATGAGCAATTTTAATCATCAGACAAATGACTTCTCTCTCTCTCTCTTAAGTATAAGCGGTATAAGACAAGGAATGTAAAGAAGGCAAAAATCATACGTTTTCCCATTATGTTAAAATCACGTTTAACATAATGGGAAAACGTCTGATTTTTGCCTTCAAAAATGGATGAAAACAATTTTTGGATAATTGACTTTGTGAAAAACACGTTCTTGTTGTTACTGTTGTTTGTCCTCTCGATGTTATAGATATTCTTTTCCTTATGTTTTGCTTCACATGTTTCAACTATAAAGAACAAAGGCGTTTTCTTTTTCTTTACAATATTTGTATTACATTGATTGTAGTTTACAAAGGGGAATAATGATGAAAAATACGGTTCATTGACTGATTAAGCTGCATCTCTGTTTATCTCTCTTTGATTTTCTATGCACTTCAAGAAACCATTTGTTTACTCTTTTATACAACTCTCTCTTTTTCTTAATGATATTTACAATCAAAATGACTCATGAATTAGTGGGCTTACCTTTCCCATGTCGTCCTGGTGAAATCCGGCATTCTGTTCTTTACTCTATGATCGGTTTGATGGAAAAATCTGTTTAAACAGTTACAAGGAAAAGACAAAAAAAAAAAAAAAGTGTGAGAAAATATTGACGGAATTCTCTTATTTCTAGCTTGTTGATAACTTTGTACCCTCTGTCCAACGCAAAAGGCATTTATACTGTCTGCTTTTGTCACAATTAAGTGTAAAGACATGTGCTATACTCTCTTATGTGAAGAAATACCCTGCCTTTATACTGAATCCATAGTTTTTTTGTTTTTTTTTCATTTTTCCATTGGTCTTAATAAATCAAAAACCAAAGTTTTCATGCATTTTAAAGACATACAAAGTCTACAGACATACCACCATAAAAATTGGAATAAAAAGTAGTGGGCTGAGTATAACCTCCATCCAGGAGGTTGAAAGACCAAGTCCTGAACCCGTGAATAATATTCCGGGGCAGGCATTCAACAAGCTTCGAGAGCTGAAAGTTAAAGAGAAATTGCATACAAATTGTAAGAAACTGCGTCTTTGTAAATTTCATATATTATTATGTCAGATAAATTTAAGTCCCACTTTAGTGATTTATAATGGCAATAACTATAAACATGTTGATCTCCTGAACCCTACAGGCCGCCAGTAAATAGGCTGCAGGTCAAGTTCGCACAGACCTTAACAATCAGTTAATTGTGAGTAGACCATTGTCACAGTGCATTTACCAATCCCAACAGCCGATTGCATATACTGTACTGCCATAGTATTGAATTATACAAAAGTTAAAATTCTCTTAGAAGCTCAGACAGAAGGATCACGGGTATAAGGGCAAGGTCTTAGAGCTCAAAGGATTAACGAATAATGGACTGCCATGTCGGCGACAAGTCAATTCCTAAAGCCAATTGTGCTAAAGCCAATCATTTCTGTCAGTCATTGAAAGTAAAACTTTCACAAGTTTTCGCAAAACATATGTAATATTGCTGTACGTTCTGTAAACAATATCTTTAAAAAAAGAAGAAAAAAAAAGCATTAGAAATGTTTCATTGTTATAGTCTTGGCACTAGAATAGCAAGAGGGATTTTTTTCCCCTATGTTTCAGTTGGTCTTTATTGTTGCTAGTTAGACCGACATAAGTGTGTATATGTGTGGTGCTCTGCAGAAACCCGTCGAATGTCGGCAAAGTTAATTTCGAGATATAGGCCTAGCCCAAAATAGGCACTGGGGTGACCCCTGGACGAAATTGAGGTTATGTTATAAATAGATTCTAGGGCCATTTTTCTAATGTGTGTGTAAAGCATTTTGCTGAAAAATGTTTTTAAATATTTTTAAAAAATTATTTTGTGAGGTATGTGTCGAACAAAAAATCTTCAAAAATCTGATTTTTGAGCCCCAAAATGCATGAACTAAAAAATATTTTTTTACGCGCAATGGGAAATCCTGACCGCAGCATGTCATATACCAATTTTTTCGTCTCTCCCAGCGCTTTTCATTCCTAAATAGTGCGCATGAATACATTAATACCTGCAGCATTCAGAAGTAGTGCGCATCAAAACAAAAACAGCTGATTGTCCTAATTTCGATAGAGCCAACTTCTCGCAACTAGTGTCATCGTCTTCCACACAGTTGCATCTCATTTGCTGCATGAAACGTTTGATATACACCTTCTTGATTTGGAAAATACAATTTGAATTGACATTACTGCTGCTAAATTGTGTTTTTTGTGACATTACTGTGGTATCCCCCCCGTTACTAGTCTTCAGTAAGCTGTAAACAATATGGCGGAGATGTCAATCGAAGAAGAAGTTGCCGAGTACCTTAACGATCTCGGAGCTTTCGGAATGGGGAATTTGGACGATGAAAATCCACTCAGGGAGGTGATAGTAGATTATTTCACCGAAAGGGAACTAGGAGATACGGACTCCGAGGAGGAGGAGGCGACCGAAGAGCCTGAAGCTGAAGGGAGGAAGAAGGAGACGCCCATTTCCACGTCCACTCAATATGCAGGTCCGAGTTCTGCAGAATCAGGTAAAGTTGTGCTAGTGACCACATATCTCGTGCTCTTTTTATCTCTCTTACATCCAAAATTTCTTTACCTTTACCTTTCAGTCTTGACTTACTCACTGTGCATTATATCCCTAATCCTAAACCATGGATCTAGATCTAGATCTAGACTAGCTCCAGATCTAGATCTAGATTTATTTTAGGCGTCCCTTCTACTAGTTCTAGATCTAGATCTATAACCCATTGTGGTTTGTGATGAAATGGTGATTATCAAGCTGATAAGGTATTTACTATCAAATTTTTAATTGATCATAATATTACTAGAATTACTAGATCTAGAGATGTAAGTTGATTTTTTTTATTGGGGGAGGGGGAGGGGAGAATTGGGAAAGGCACCTGGGGCTGACTGACATGTTGCATTTTTGAGTACTGCCCATTTTACTCGTCATCTTTCATTCCTTATTACTTTTCAGAAGCTTCAGAGCCTGAGCATGTGGAGATGGAGACCACAGATGAGAACTATGATTCCGATGGTAGGCCTATGTTTTTCTTTAATGTATTTGAGTCATAGGCAGCAAATGCTATTCCTTTGCTGCCCTATTAAGCAAAAAGTTTCCCAATGAACTACTAATATTCTGGCTGCGACATCTTTTGGCAAGCACTGTAATTGAATAATAAATGTTCTGTCATTATAAATTTAGCAGATTATCTTAAATTAGTGTGTTTAATGTGAGATTATTATTATTTTTATTTCACAAATATGCTCTTTAATTTTTTTTTTTTGTTATTTGTTGATGTGTTTCAGAAGAGGGTTATGCGCCAATCAGGCATCTAGCCGATGAGGTGTTTCCAGAGACCACGACATGGGGTGACTCTGAGCCGGAGCCCTTGCCGACCTGTGACTGCAAACTGAACAATGGTCAACCCTGTTACACAAGGTTCGACCCAAATAAGCTAACAAGTATGCGGTTGCAGAGTCTGGAGTTGACCCGGCATGAACTTGATTTAAGTATTTTGTCAAAGTTGTCAGTGGTTATGTCAACTTCACCTTTTACACGTAGAGTAAAACAGAAAAGGACTGAAAGAAAAATGCAGAAGACAGAGTACCGGCATGGCAATTTTCGAATCTGCCGGGATATTTTTAAATATCTTCATGCCATAGGTCAGGACAAGCTCAACAGCCTCATTGTACATTTTAAAGCTTCTGGCGTGGAGGCTCGTGTTCATAAACTGGCTAGAAGAAGACCTCACAATGCACTTCAGTATAGCGAAACCCGAACAGTGGTTGACTTTATAGTCAATTATGCCGAAGT
>JBCAUA010000011.1:421275-441714 GCA_038406235.1 Peronia verruculata | reverse complement strand
TATCTATCTATCTATCTATCTATCTATCTATCTATCTATCTATCTATCTATCTATCTGTCTATCTATCTATCTATATCTCAAGATCGCCATCCAGTTATCTCATTAGCATCTCAGTACTAAGGCACAATGGGCCAAGTTACTAAAGCCAATAATAAAGTATGCACTATAACAAACTCTCAGCCAAGCAACCTGTAATGCCGTAACCTAACAGACCTTCATTGATTAAATGTTTTCTTTATATAGATCTAGCTGGTATTCCTTTTCACGCCTCACATAAAATTTGTTTGCTTAATTAATGAGCATATCAGACAGAGTAGGGGTATGTGGTGCGCACATGATATAGTTAATAATCAATATCTATACTATAAATCTACAACAAAACAAATAATGAAAGGCTTGTGGACTTGAAAACTGCTGAATGTATCTACATATGATATTTGCCACACAATACTGCTGTGAAAAGATCTGTCTTTCTACGTACATAAACCCCCATTAAAGCTTATAAGGTAGGCGTTATTTTAAAAAGGTGCGAATAAATGAATATCAAATTCGCGACGGTGTTTTTGTCGGAATTGTATGTTCGATGGCATGAAGCATTATGTTAATTGTTCTTCCACTGAACCCTCGATAGGGCTAAATCGATCTAAGGGCTAACTTATGGTGATGGTTATCCTTACTTTAAAATAAGCTACAATCGTGAGCGCAAAATCCATTTGGAAAACTTGTACTCTACCTATGTATGTCATCAGCTTTTCAGTAGCAGATCTATAACTGCCGTTAGATAAGTGGCAAGCGATATTAAGTATCTGATCTGATAAGAGCACAATAGTCACAACCTTCCTCTGTCCCTGAAAGGTTAAAACATCATACGGAATACTGCCGAAACCTTTATTTTGTATCAGAAACTAAGTAGTCACTTCTTGTACATAAAATTGTGAAGAGAGCAATGACGTCGTCAAGGTCATACTGACAGTGTTAAAATTTAATAACGTAATTGAGAAAAAGTATTGTCAGCATGACTTTTGCTTTGGTATTGTATTTATATGGATAAACTTTCTCAGAAAAGAGAATCAGAGTAGTCTGTCTGCCCTTTCTTAATTTTGCACTTTGGTATTGCTCAAATTTTGAAGCCTCCCTTTGTATATTTTTTCAACTCAATGTTATCCAGCTGCTGGCTTCAAGTATGCTTGACGTCAGTCAGTAACTCTTCTCAGCCAGAGTTTAGCCATATCAGAGGCAATATGACTCGAGAAAAGTAACATTCGGAATATAAAAAAAGTTACTTCCTCAACAAAAAGATCTATAGAAAGTAAGATTATCATTTTTCCCCTTAAAATAAACTACTTAAATCAACCGCCTTCCCACTTGCCGTTCATTCTCCCCCCCCCCCTCGTTTTTTCACCTCACTTCTTACTTCACTAGACTGAGATAACCCATCCCGAAGGAGGTTGATAGGCGTACATACATCGTAACCTTGACCCCTTCAGTCTCCCAATACCAAAGTGCAAAATTGAGAAAGGGCAGACAGACTACTCTGATTCTCTTTTCTGAGAAAGTTTATCCATATAAATACAATACCAAGCATAGCGTTCTGTCTGATAAAAAAAAAAAAACCTACAGCTGTAATAACTATGAAGATGAACATGACTAGGAATATAGTGATACTAGAATCTCAGCATTGGTTTAGTGTGGATTTAACATTATCTCGATCTAAGCTTGGTTTAGTTACCAAGTAAACGTGTTTAATCGTGAGAAGGTATGGTGTAAGTGGTTCCCTTAGCTTATCAATTAGTGATGTCTACAGTGTTATAAAACTAAAGGCACAAAATGTGAAGGCAAACTACTGTGGGCTTACTGTGGGAAGTACCATGAATACCTAAAACATCAGCCAAATGATCGACACTGTTGGGGCGGCCATTTTGATGGGCATTCTTTGGAGATAACGTGTTGTCTGTGAACAGCAAAAAGAATGACCCACAAAATATGATTTTACTTGCTCTTCCGTCTGAATCAGCATTGATCTAGTAATTCTAACTTACCTCTGGTTTAAGTGCAAAAGTTTGCTGACTCACTGCGAGAGGGATCACTGCAATTTCGACATAGACGGACATTCACCTTTACTGTCAAATTGGAACCAGTGCTTAGAGTATATTATGGCCCATATCGTGATCCGTAAGAAATTGAGTGATTACATGCACATACAAACATTCAGAAACATTTAGTTTGTATCATAATCTAGAGTGTAAAATTGATGTGAGCCATATTTAATGTGCATAAAAGAAACATTGCAAAGACTTGCTATAAAAAGAAGGAAAAAAAAAAACGAAAGTGTAAGTTCAAGCAAAGAATCTTAATGTTGCAAGAGAAGTTCATCACTGCGTTATAATTATAAACCAATTGTCACCGTTATAGAACTATGCTTGTGCAAATATTGTCTCAGTGACAGAATGAAATCATCTGAGACATTTAAGGCATCAAGAAATTGCAAGTATGAAATTGTGTATAAAATGCGGATAGATATCAGGTACTGCTGCAGAAAAGAGTGTGAAAATGGTAATGATAAGTATGTGCAATGCATATCAAAGAAACATTAAACAGTTTCGCATTAGAAAACATCGGTTTCACAGTTTAAAAATAATGAAAAAAGAATGAAAAAAGACAAGTTAAAAAAAAAAAATAAATAAAGAATGCATGCACACACAAATTATGGAATATGGAAAATGGAGCAAAAATGTATATTAATCTAATTATTTGGATTACACTGTAATTATGAACTTTGTCAAATGACTATGAGGCCTATAGATATTGTGCTGCTCTCTTCAGCTTTGACCATACAACAGGGAGATCATTTTCTCATCAGTAGAAAGTGTCTCCTCTTCTTCCTACACCATCCTCCTGCCTTCAGTCTTTCTTGCTCTTACAAAAGTCGAGCAGATCATGCACATAGGAATGAATAATCACCATTCATTCCAGAACTGAGCGTCAAATCTTACACACATGAAAAACAGTTATCAAACTCTCACATGTTCTGAGGTATAAGGATATGCACACTCTATCACGTTGGCAAATGTATACATACACACATCAAATCACGAATTGGCACTCTTACAGATGTACTGACACATACATAGACACATAAGCATATCATTATTGGGAAAAGGGGGCGGGGGAGGGAGGCGGGGGGAGTCAGAGAAAGATGTTTAAAAAAATTAGGGACAATCATAAATTCTCCCTTTGTTTGCACCAGTTTGCACCAGTGTGCACCAGTCTGCACCAGTCTGCACCAGTGTGCAGGAGTGGGCGACTGCTCACGTTTACAACTTCAAACTCCTCAGTTCTGAAGTAGAATCTACTTGATTCCCTACTTGGTCACATCAAGATATCCACCACATAGACAGGAAAAAGGCAAGACTCTAAGTCTAGGAGACACACCCGCGCATAAAAGTATCTTCTCTGCTCTATTTCCGTCAAGGTCACGAATACATCTCAAACCGGAAGTTCTCCTTCATTCAGCGGTGCTGGGATACTGGTTCAGCTCATTTGCCCTTTAGTCTACTGTTCTGTTTTAATTTTTAACTCTCCTTAACCCATCTTCATCCAATTCCTTCCGTCTTTTCTGTCAATATCAGATATTGTACTGTAGTGCGTCGCACATCAAATTTATCAATTAGAGCAAACAGACAGACCTCATTCATTTTGAGGAACCGGAAATGACATTAGATCAGGTAAAGTGAATGGCCCTCTGGGACTGGTGAGGCTACAGGAGTTCGTTGTGCTCAGCCTTATTACTTCCCTTTCCCAGACAAAAGAAGAGTAGAGGGGAAAAATCTCTTTGCTTCATGCATTTCGAAGGAGTCATCACCAACATTTTGATAATTTTTTTTTCTTTAAATAAAATTATAATAATGACAAGAAAACATTCTCTTAATACCATAATCTTGTTGGAATTTTCAGGGCTTCTGTTTCAAGTAAAGGTCCCAAAAGTGATTTGTTTGTTTGTTTATGTTGAAATTTAACAGCCCATCAGCACGATCATGGCCTCCACTGTGGCAAAGACGATAAGATACGTTTACATGTCAAGAGGAAAAGAGGAAAGAGAGCAGGACATTAACCAAGAGCAAGGAGCGAGAGAAAAGATGTCACACCTGGAATATCGAGGACGGCATTCCATGGGAGATACACCACCAACGGGGCGCTTTCACCGAATGCAGGTGTTGTTGTTTTTCTTAAGCCTTTCAATCCTAAGACATAGGATTATCTCGGCTTTTAGAAGTTGCCAATTTTCGCTGAGAAATTTTTATGGGTAGAAATTTGGAATTTGAAAATTTTGCTCCCACAGCGGCACTCAGGCCTACTCTTCTATCGATTTTCAACTGCCAAGGGTTCTTTAACGAGGGTAACGTATACACGGGACCCCCAAATATATTCGCCCTTATCCGAGAAGGCTAGACGTCGGGCTTCTGTACCCACAGGAAGCCAGGGGACCGTTGAGTCACTGAAAAATGCGGGTTTTCGATTTTCGTGTCCTGTCATCCCCTGATGCAGAACCCGCGTTTCGATCCCGGCCTGTTTTCTCCATGAGCAGACGCCATACCCATTGACCCACTGCGTCCCCCGCCGTGGAGGACAGGGAGGGTTGGACAAAGTTATAGTGGCCTCATGTTCAAAGGCGTCCTACAACATTAACAGGAGTGAACTGATAGGTGACGACTTGGGGACGCAGTGGCTCTGTGGTATGGCGTCTGCTCATGGAGAAAACAGGCCGGGATCGGCTCACAGGTCCTGCATCGGGGGATCACAGGACACGAAGATCGAAAACCAGCATTTTTTCAGTGACTCAACGGTCCCCTGGCTTCCTGTGGGTAGGGAAGCCAGACGTCCAGCCTTCTTGGATAAGAGCGAATATACTTCGGAGGTCATGTATGTACGTTACGTACGTTAAAGAACCCTTGGTAGTTCAAAATCGATGGAAGAGTAGGCTTGGGTGCCGCTGTCAGGGCAAAATTTCCAAATTCCAAATTTCTCCCCACAAAATTTCTCATCAAAAACTAGCAACTTCTAAAAGCCGAGTTAGTCCAATTTCTGAGGATTGAAAGGCTTAAGAAAAACCAACAGGTGACGATGAAAACAGAGGAACAATGCTTCCTTAAAATTAAATATGAAATACGTATTGTTTGTTTTCAATTGAAAACATGCTAGATGCAAGAAACTAAAATGTCTCCAAGTGCAACTGATAAGGATTTGAGTGCTTAATAAAGAGCCGCCATATTTGTTTCCCATGAAACTAGAGGTTTGTGGTTTTCTCCGCCGAGTTTGTTGGGGTAATAATAGATTATAAAGCCCTGTAAAGCCTGTAAAGTAAGAGATATATGTACCAAATTTTCTAATATAATAATATATTTTAAAAGAAAACAAAGAGTTAATCTACATAATGTGTGCAAAGGTTGTTTTTTTTTCTTGGGGGGGGGGGGGTCTATTGTGTCATCTGAGAAGGCTAAATCTCCCATCCAAGAAAACAGAAGGCTGATCTCTGACTTTACATACTACTGCACGAAGAATTTGGAAAATGAAGTGCTAAGTTTAAAATTTAATTTTATCCAGTCAGGTTTTGGTTATTGAGAATTGCTCTTTCTTTCATTCTTTCTTTCTTTTTTTTTTCTGAAGCTCGTTTTACATTGTCTTCTTTTCTGAAGTTGTTGTTGCCGTTGTTGATGTTGTTGTTAATGTCATTGTTGTTTTTGTTGCAGTTGTTTCGTTGTCGTCGTTGTTGTTGCTATTGATGTTGTTGTTGTTGCTGTTGTTATTCACTAAATGTTAAATTTAGATCTTTCTAGAAAAAAAAAAGTAATATAAAGAAACGACAGCCGAAAGAACAGAAACAACAAAGAAAACAAACAAACAAACAGACAAATAAGCTATACAACAAAACAAGAAGAACAACGACATATTAAACGGCTGTATCAAAAGGACGAATCAAGTTTGCATGTCGTAGATTTAAAGCTACTCTCCCCACTAAACTTAACAGATTTGTTAACAATTCTCAATTTGTCACATCGCCATTTCAAGATCCCTGTGCGTAACGGTGAAAAAACATTCCCAAACACAAAAATCTACTCAAGGGCAGAGAGCGCAACAAAGCGAAACCAGTAACCCGAAACACTTAACAGAACTCAAACGACAAAACCACAAAAAAAACTTGGTTTTGGTTTTAAGTGGGAAACAGTTTGCTCCTCGTTTTACGTTTCTAAGTTTCCTAGTCCCCCCCCCCCCCCCCCTCGTCAACCCTTTCCTCCCCTCGGTCTATCTTCCTCCACCCCTTTTTATCCGTTACTCGACACCGTGGCACGAACGTTACAGTTCTATCTTCAGCCCTCGCTAAGGAGGGACATAAATCATCGTCATAATTCTGCATGACTTGTGTTCCTCCCTTGCATTCAGTTTATTTAGGGAAGCCACTAGGCTCTCTGGATGTACTTTGATAAAAGGGTATTTTCATTACAAGTCAGACTGGATTTTTTTTTTTTCCTTATCTTTCCATGATTTCCAAGATTGTGGTATTCCAAAATATCGAAATAATAATAATAATAATCTATTGCACCACCCGATTCTGCAAAATCTGCATTTAATTTGATTTATATTAAAATAGAGATCACAGTCTCAAATTTCTATTTATTTTTCTTTAGACAGAAGTTTTCAACGAAAATGCGTTTTATCAAAGAATGTTAGAATAATTACTGCGGAAAGTTTTATTTTAAAAGATGGTTAAATAGTTGAACTGTAATTTAAAAAGCGTTTTGTCTAAAGTACCTTAAACAGAATGCGCCTTGCACAAAGTACCGGAACTAGAGCGTACAACTGCAGTTTCCACCAGCCGCCCGCCTACAATCGCGGCTCGCCATTAGGTTGAAGACTGGGACCAGTCCAAGCGGCGTGCCAAGCGCGGGGGGAGCAGGTCCTGTACTGGGCTATGAGAGCCCCACATTATTATCGTAGCCCCTCGCCGGCGTGTCGCCAACGCTGATGATATTCATTCTCGAGAACTTGAAGTTTTTTGAAGGGCTTATATCTTGGTAAATATGGGCCTGAAAAACTGGTAATTTGATAAGAGCCCCAGCCGGAGTTGGGGTTAAAGACGGGAAAAGAAAAAAAAAAAAAAGAGAGAAAGAGAAGGGATGAGGGTGGGAGAAGGAAAAGATAAAGTCATATGAAGCATCCAAGCATAGCAAAGCTCTCGAGGATATAATGAGTTTTTGCAGCCGTCACTGTCGCCGTGTGGCCCGACTGCCCACTTTTATCGTAAACATGACAGAAAACTGTCGCCCATAACAGGAAAGAAGTGCTTTTCAGTCCCGACTTTCCCACTAGTCAGTCTAGATCTACCCAGTCGGCCGTTTTTCACCAACGACTTGTAAGGTTTTTTTAAAAAATCGTATACTTATTTTAGTATTTTATCAACCGCCGGGTAGAACAACAAAAAAAAACAAAAACAGGAGGGGGGAGTGGAGTGCCAATCTTTTCAATTTAATTGAAAGACGGCGCAAAGATAGAACTGATTTTTCTCAGAACTAGTTGTAAACAAAAAGTGATTCAGAAATGGACAGCCAAATTCATAAAAGCGAGAGCGATAGAGAGATAGAGAGAGAAGAGAGAGAGGGCAGCGGCAGCGCTTTGCCCTGCTGTATTTACACGACCATCATTTTCGACACAGGGCCGCGCCAAAAAGTCTAGACAGGTCATGTGACTCCTCTAGGCCAATGGGCGTGTAGTATAGGTGAACCCCATCATATGCCTGGACGAGGCTAACGGAGCATGAAAGGGGGTGCCGTTCTGATGTTCATAGCTTAATTCATTCATCTCTCCGTCCTAAGCTGTCAATGGTTCTATACAATTTAATGCAGATCGCAAATACTCGTCAACAGTCTTCCATTTATAAATTTATCGAAGAGAACCAGTGAGGTCTGTGGCGGAGAAAGTGTTCCGTTTACACCTACAACCCCTAAGGCAACTTCTCCTTACCTGAGGGCTCGGCAAAAGAACATCGTCGTGTGTTTTGCTTGTGGAACGCACATGTTGTTCAATTCATAGAGAAAGGAGGAAAAAAGGTACGTATTGATGGGGAAAGCGGTTCATCTGTCGATTTGTATGAATCGGATTTCAATGCCTTTACGTGTGCATTATGTGATTTCTGGAGATGTGGTAACGAACCACACTATAGCCGAATTGTGTCGGCTTCATTCATTCTTGGATAGGCCCAGCGTTCCTCTCCCCGTCATTTAGGATGTGCGGCCAAGGTTTTACTTGTTTCGCGTGTTGCTTCTCCCCGTCCGATCTCCCTCAACCCCGAAACCGTTCCGTTTACCTATGCGAGGGTCTCGCTTCTCCGTGACCTCGTACAGGCTATGGGGCTCCAAGAAGACTGACGTTAATGTGTGCGTCTGCGTGTGTGTGTGCTTTTTATCCCGACTGTGTTTCTACTTCTTCTGCTGCCTTCGGAAGGATCGGTCGCTCGGTCATACGGCGGGGGGAGCGAGAAAGGATTCTTTTTTTTGTGTGTGTTTGTCTTCATGTTCCCATTTTTTGTGCTGGTTTTGACCCCTAAGTTCGAGCGACTGGTCGGCTTTCAGCTTTCTGACGAGAAGCGAGGAGGTGGATTGTGTTCATCCTCTCGACGCTGCCTGGCTTAGCATTTTGTTGTAATCTAGATCTAGTCTAGATAATCTAGATCTAGACTAAATCTCGATCTACCCTAGATCTCTAGACCTGAATGTAGATCAAGCTGATGCTGAAATTTCTGCAGGCTAGAAACTTTTTCAGCAGTCGGGTGGATACATTGTACTTTGGAATTTCTCTCTTTTGTATGGACGATAGCTTAGATCTACATTTCATTCATGGATAATATGGATGTACCTTGACGGTAGGGGTTCCATTGCAAAAAAAAAAAATTGACTCTAGTTTTAAAGTCTGGATCTGGACCAAATGTAGACAAGATTCAGCAGATCTAATGTTGTTTGGACAATGGAATTAAGCCTAATGTCTAGATCTAGATTCTAGATCTAGATCTAGATCTAAAAAATCATTTCATAGGGTACATCTAGATAGATCTAGACTCTAGATCTAGATCTAGGCTATATGTTTATTTGAACGAGATTTACAAATAGAATGAGAATTGAAGATTTTTTTTTTTTTAAACCCTGGAGACTATTCAGTATAGAATGATCTAGATTGAACTTTGCAACTGTCAGGCTAGGCCCAGAATTCGGCAATAGATCTGGATTCAGAACAAATCCAAATTAAAATTCACCTGTTACTCTAGACTAGCTAGGTCTAGATTCTAGGCCTATCAAAAAATGAACATTGGAATGCTCAAATCATGGTAGAGCTAGAATCTAAATCTTAACCCTTTGACTTTCTAACTTTCATGATCAAGGTTGAGAATTGCTAATGAAAGCTATAGGATAGGCCTAACGTGGATAGCCTATGTAGGATTTGTTGGAGTTTCAGAAATAAAGATCTGCTACAGCAGTAACTGATGCAGCAGAATGGAAAATATTGTGCAGTTGTGGCATGTTTGTAACAATTTTATTACAAATTGTAACATTGTGAATAACTTTTATTTGGCCTGCCTGCATTAGACTTGTAAAACCAAGAATGTTTATGATGGCATGATGGATGTTGATGGACTAGGTCCCTATGCTTTGTCTTTAACTTAGTGTATAATATTAATAATATAATGAAGATTTCAGAATTCAAACTGACGATCAGGTTTTGTTTGTTCAGAGAAGGGCAGTTGGGCAGAAGGAACTTAATCAGTTTTATTGATATTCCAGAAAAATGTTCAATCTGCTGGACCCAGAGAGATTTCTAGCTTATGTTATATAACTTATACTAACTAGTTATACAGGCCTAAGTGTGACATTATAGGCCTAGGCCTGCAATTTAAAACTAGATCTAAATATGCAGTTACAATTGATTGAATTTGAATTTTTCTCTTGCTGTAGTGTAAGAGTTCTTAAGTTGTCATATCAAAAGTATGTTGATAGATCTAGATCTAGGGATTTTTGTTAATAAATTGATTTTTTCTTTTTCATTGTTTACATTTTGCAACATTTTAATTAAGATGAGATAGGCCAAAATCTGTGAACTGCAGAGAAATATGCAAGAGTTTTTGAAACGGTAACTGATCCTATGCATATTAAAACCCTTCACATCATATTATTCCAGAGGGGGGGGGGGGGGGGGTGACGTTACGTGGGACTTAAATGTTCTCTATTGTCTAGTAATTCAAATATTCATGACATTCACAAAACAAATTTCTAATCTTCAGCTGACTCTGCCACCTTTGTTCCCTTCTCTCCCCCCGAGGTCATTTACAACTAACTGAAAATGTTACTTCCATTTTAGTGGACTTAAGCCGATTTATGAAAAGTAAATCCTAGCTGATCTACATAAAGTTAATCGGAGGCTCATAACAATTTGACGTAAATGACAGGAATTTATCAGTGCCACCAATGGCCTACATCCCCAGTTTTGAGAAGAAGATGTTTCTTGGTTGATAGAATGCAAGACTAGTTATGTGAAGGGCCAAAACTCATTCACTGATGCAGTACTGTGCAAATAAAATACTTAATAACAGCAACACCTTTTTGTCAGGTGAAATTTTTTTTCTCTTAAATTTCCTGCAAACAAAAAAAGGAAGCAAGACAGGAATAGCTGCCTGGATGAATAGGCTACATGTAATATACAATGTAGTTTGTCTAGGATTGGTGTTGGCTTTAGATGAAGCTTTTCACACATGGAGGCATCGCCGCCTGCATATTTTATGTAGTAATGAATGACTTTGCCCAACGCCATCATTTCATTAAGTAGGCTAAAGTTTTATATAATTATATATATACTTGTAGACATGTATAAATAATCCCGCAGCTGCTAATTAAGTACGGTTCTGCCCTCTGCTCTATAAATAGCCTACACAAAATGACAATTGTTCTGCAATTTTACACCGTGGTCCTGAATAGAAATAGAAAGCCATTCATTTCAATACCAAAAAAAAAAAAAAATTGCTGTGATGGGTACTAAAGTTCAAGCATGCACATAAGACTTATAAACTTTGTGTTCTGTCCATAGATAGTCAAGTTTGAGTTTGAAAACTGTTCTTTTGTTAATTATTAGTGGTATTGAAATCTTGACTCAGTTGTGAGCAAAAAGGGGAAAGGAAATAAGGAGGATTTTTGTATGCAAGTATGTTTCTGGTGATGTGCGCAGAACAAGCTAAATTTGTCGTGAAATCAGGGATGTCAAATTTCCTACTTTAGTAGGATTTCCTACTTTTTGGCTGTCAGTAATTTCTCTGTTGGCCCCAAAACCGGTATTATTTACCATTAAGGTACTTCAGTTTTATGTGTTGCTAAAGAATATGCCAGGAACTTTTTACTACTTTTTCATGTAGACAGATTGACATCCCTGATGAAATCATAACAGTGGTAGGCTAAATAAGGAAGTCATTGATGCTATTAACATGTAGGCCTGTTCAACTTGGCCAAACATCAATTTACCTCTTGTTAGCTCAAAGACTTCAGATTGGCATGCAGTGGGTGTGGGCAGGATGAGAATAGCATTGAGGGAGGGGGGTATGTCTATAAGACCATGGGACTGTGAAAAGAGGAGTGGAAATTAAAGTGGTATTAACTTACAGATTCAATCTTTGAGGTCACTGGAGTTTTCAATAATCTGGTGTGTGATGAAACGAGACTGTAGGCCACTGGACTATATATGCCTTATGTTTTTGTTGGACGTTAAAACTGGTCCTAAGTGAAAGCTATTAGATCCGTAGATTTGTATGGCAGTGAACTGTAGAACAGTAGAAAAAAGCAGAATAAAACAGACTTTCCTAAAATAATAATTTCTAAAAATGAAATGTAAAAAAATTGACTGAGAGACTTGACATCCACTTCTCCATTTTTGTCAATGGATGGAACAGAATATCTGAATATGTGCTGAGTAGACAGGTTATGTAATAAATAATCCCTATGCTTACTCTAATTCTAGGATTGAATGAAAGAAGGGATGGAGAAAGTGGGAGAGGTTGTAGTATGAACGCATGCAGAGAGCTTAAGAACCTTGTGAAGTATTACCAGTTCACAGTGAAAGAAAACTTGAGAAAATGGAGTGACATGTGATAGATAAAATTGTCTGCCGCAGCCATTAGCATTATGCTCATGATCCCACACGATAGGAGAAGAACTCTTAATGTCTTGCCAAATGTGTGCCTTATCAACTCTGTCCGCAGCGCCGGCAAATATTTGAAATACTGACAGGCAGTGCGTGTTTTATCCAAGTAAACAAGCCGACCCATTAAGATAGTTTTGAGCTTTCCCTTAAAGTCGTGATATTTTTGTATAGGGACGATGGCTTTCTATTCAGGACTGCAGTGTAAAATAGGGGAACAATTGTCATTTTGTGTAGGCCATTTATATTTGCTAATGTTGCAGTTCGGTCGAGGCAGTAGGGGCTGAAAAGCTATCAATGATCATGGCCCGGAAAAAATGTAATTTTACATTGCTTTCCTGTTTTATAGTTTTGCTGATAAAGTGTGATGTTTGTATGAAGCAGAGCAAAACGTAAAAAGCGTAAGATTGGAACAGGAATAAAGAGAATGTTTTTTAGATTAACCAGTTTTTTTTCTATATCTGTGAAAGCATTTGGAAAATTAAAATTATTTATTGTCATGAATTTTCTTTTTTTCCTTTTTTAAATTGTTGGGATTTCTTACATGTCTAGATGCGATTATGTGTGTGTGTTCGTATAGATTAATTACAAATCCATTAACATGGCATTTCTTGCAACATGTAGGAAATTTCAAATTTAAAAGATAAAAATGCCTGATTGGAGTTTCTGATGTATAACCAGCAGAATTCCATCTCATAATTTACTATATTTCTAACTCGTCCACTGCCATCCACTTTTCATTTTTTTTTTTTTAAAATGAGTGTCCTGGTAGATAAGATTTATCAGCTTGTTTGCTTGCTTGTCAAGAGATTGAAGTAATTTGCAAAATGTATGTAATTGGTTTGTGTTGTCTACAGAGAAAATTTACCCTGCCAATTAATGACATATTTGCAATCATAACTATTCAGTATATATGGACTACCATATGGATGTTACATAAGATCAGTTCATATTCAAACTTGTGATTTTTCATGATTGATGGCCAGGTAATCTTTCTCCCTTTTTGGCTAAAAATAGCATTTGTTTTCTGCTTTCAGGACAGTTCATGAGCTTCTGGCTAATCTGACAGAAAAAAAGACCGAGGGCTATAGTGGAAATAGCCTGGAGAAATATAAAGGCAGACATTGGATTTGTCACCAACTTATCCTCATCAAATGAACTCAGCTGTGTCCTGAATCTAGATTAAGATTTCTCTTTATGCAAAGTGAAAACTTGTGGCGTGCAATAGTTTTATTATTTTTTCTAAATTTGTTTGTGTAGGAAATATTTTATTATTTTTTCTATTGTAATTTTTTTCCCCGCAGTAATTTATTCCTGGCTGTAGTTCAGGATGATGTTTTTGTCTTCGGCAACGATTGGGAGTCCACTAATTAGCACTTGTGGATTATAGCAATCCAGAGATCACGTCCGGATCCTGACCAGGGTATCACCATGTGAGTCCACTTGCCGTATCATTCAGTATTTGGATAAATTTTCCCAAAGGATTATTACGTCATCCAAGTCCTATTCACTCTGTGGATTAATTTTGGCAGCTGCGCAAGCTGTGATTGGGTCAGCTAGCGTATGAATTTGAAAGTCCTCAGTGCAGGCTTGTGAATAAATTAATCCTTCACTGCAGTGTGTTGTTTACACCCTCCCCGACGCCTCTGTCCAACGTTGGTGATTCCAAAGAGGCGAATGCACCCACCTGGCATGTGGTGCCTAACTTTATGTTCCGCAGCAAGCGAAATTCACTCGTGAAGCGCCTGTGGAAATACAAGATAAACGATGAAACCAAGAGTTCGTCTCAAAAAGACATCTCCTCATCATCACCATCAACGTCAGCTGGAACGACATCGCCACAGGAGGACCTGGAGTTGAAAGCGGTGACGCACTCGTTTTTCAAAAGACTCCGAGAGGATCAGTTGGAGACATTGCTCAAGGCTATGGAGTCGCGTGGAGGGGAGGTCACTCCATGTGTCCCTGTCTCCAAATCGGATTTACGGCTGGGAAAACACCTGGTGTCTCCGTACGTCCTGTGTTGTCGGGTATTTCGGTGGCCAGACTTGAGAAACGATGCAACAATGAAGCGTTTGCCGTCCTGTCAGCGGCAAAATGAAGAGAAAGAATCGGTGATTTGTTGTAATCCCTACCACTGGAGTCTAGTGGTTAAAATTGGTGGGTATCAACATATAACACAATATAGTATAATACTAAGTATGGTATAGTATAGTATAATAATTAGTATACAAGATAAGTTAAGGCTACGTTACGTTCTGTAATACGTCTTTCAATCTCCAAGTGGAGATTGTCTCGATGGGTTTTTAAAAACTTTAAAAAAAAAAAAATAATAATAATAATAAAAACATTTTTTTTACAAAAGTCATGTTTTTCCCTAAAAAAAAGAGAAGACAAAGATAAGTGAGGATAAATTTTATGTAGCTAGTCATCGTCGTAGTTGATCTGAAGTACATAGATTTCCAGGTCAGTTATTGCAAAACCTTACGTTGCTACTGTAAATAATAAATACTTAATATTGTGTATTGTATTGTCAACGTCAGAGATGCCACTGCTATCAGGCTGATTTCTGTAATTGGCCATGTGTGCTAAAGTATTATTTTGTGAAAAACCAGTGGTTCATACTGATTTTTTTTTTTTTTTTGAGTCGGTGGGCCTATTTCCCCCCCACCCCCACCACCACCACCACACACACATCTTGGAGTGACATTCCTGAGTTTCAAAACAAAAAAACACTTGCTGAAATAGATTGATATTTAAAAACAAAAAAGCAGAAAAATTGTAATTTAGCGGCACAGCTTAAGAAGGATTAATAAATAAATAATACAAATGTTCAGGATTAACGATAACCATTGGCATTTTCTCCCTAAATTCAGCTGCAGCAACAAGTCACCCCCATTATTTCTAACTGCCAGTGTCTCAATGTCTACTTAAGGTACAACAAAACTTTTTTCACACACAGAAAGGGAAATGGATAATATTCATGAGCCCCTGATTTTGTCCTGTTGCATCTGATTTGATGTTGTTTAAAGGTTTATTCAGCAGCGAAGACCCTTCTTTTTAGAGATGGTCACATATTGAAAGTTAACCCATTTGGTCTCATCAGCAACGTCCAATTTTCTCCACAGGGCTCCCTTTGACCTCTGACCCATAATGGTGGTTGACATTAAAAAAATATTTCTTGTATACTGGTCAAAATGTTACAAGTGGACTCGAACAGAGAGATCTCTATCAGGGATTGAATGTCTGCCTGATATGAATGAATATTTGTCAAAATTGAGAGCATTTATCTCTGAATATAAAATATAATTATGGACAGATTATAAATCAGGATTTTGTGAGATGAATTAGATTTTTACATAAATTGTTGTTTGTGTGTGTGTCTGGTGTTTTTTTGTTTTTTTTTCCTTTTTTTTTTTTTCTCCCTATTTTGTGAGTGCTGAGAGGTCAGGCCCTGTCATGTCAGTTCACAGTATGTCTGGTCACTGTCAGCCAGTCAGTCCCTGTGTCATCTCCTTTGAGGATGACGTGAAATGACTCACCATCTCTCTCTGTCCTCCACAAGTCCCTGATGTCAACTGTTCACATTCTTCCCTGTCTTCCTTTCCTCTCACTTATTTTCCTTCGATCTTCTCTTCCCGTTATAGTCAAGCTAGCTTAAAACTTTTTTACTTCATCAAAAGTACGCAAGAAAGTTTTACTATTAATAGTAACTCACTTTCTTGGAAAATCGATATTTGATTCATTTCGACTAGCTACAAGTGGCAACGAGACGCATTTATTTTATGTTATGTTCTTTCTTCAGATGAGCCGCCGATCTACCCGGACAGATTGTTGAGCTGTTCGCTGCAGTCTCGGTTAGACGGACAAGTTAAACACAATGGTGAGTGCTCACCCACGGCATTGCTCGTCAAGTTGTGAAGAATAGTCAAGATAGATTTAAAGAAAAAAGAAAAAAAAAGGAAGTCACTTGCAGAAGGGCTTAAATATCATTTTCATGAAAAGTGAGCTTCATCCCTTTCTGTTTGCTTGTAGCTGACAGGCAGATTAACATCAATCTTTATTACAATCATATCAGGTTAAGTGACACTGAAGTTTAGAAAATTTTACAGCTGTAAATTTTGCATACAATTATAAAAGACAATTTTCTCATGAAGTGTGTGCGATTTCTAGCAAATAATTTGCAAATGATGTCCTTTTTCATATAGCTACCTCTGAATGAAATTGTCCGATCTAAAACATAGCAGTGTTGTAGATAGAAGAATTTACTTCTGGAGTGATGATATGTTATGGGTAAAGATGCAGCTGGACCCTCCACGTTGTATAGGCATATCTTGGAGACGGAAGATTCTGAACGCCTTCCATCAACAGTAAATGTGGACTTGATTACAAAAAAGAAAAGAAAAGAAGAAAAAAAAGGGGGGGGATAAAGAATAGAAGTTCACTTTTCAGTGTTGAAATGCCAAGATTTGAATCAGACTTGGCTGGACAGAACCATTTAGACTATGGCCATCTTCTGACAAAATTCGCATAAAATGAAATTTTACATGATACTCAAAAAAAAAATCGGAGTCTGTTGCTCAGTTTTTAAACAAACAAAAAAAATGTGCTATGGGAAAAAATGGACAGAATTCTTATTTTTCAAGATACAGACACGGAACCAGCTAAAAATACCAGAAAAAAGAGTCACTGTTGTAGAGAGCAATAATGGTTTGAATCAATAACTTCCAGCCAACAAAAACATCATAGAAGTCTTCAAAAACAAAACTTCAGTTTTCTCCCATGTGTAGAAAATGTACATACGTGGTCTTCCTCTTTTGATTTTCATAGAATACAAGATAATCGAGCCTAAAGGACATTTTATAATGTCAGAGTATTTTGGTGAAAAAATTTGAAAATTGTGTTCTCACATAGTTATTACAATATTGTTCATGGATGTTAAATTTACTACTTGAATAGGATTTCCTACTTTTTGGCTGTCAGTAATTTCGCTGTTGGCCCCAGATCTGGTATTATTTACCATTAACCTATTTCAGTTTTACATGTTGCTAAAGGATATATATGCCAGAAACTTTTCCTTCTTTTTCATGTGGACAAGATTGACATCCCAGATTGTTTAATGAAGTTTTTCAAGGTTGGGCACAATTTCATGGCTGAATGATTTTCAGTTACAATATGCTGACTTCAGTGTCCATGACCCGCACGTGTCAGGCAGTTTGATAAATGATGAACATTCAAACACATCTTACATACACAGGGATGTCGAATTTCCTACTTAAGTAGGATTTCCTACTTTTTGGCTGTCGGTAATTTTTCTGCTGGCCCCAAATCTGGTATTATTTACCATTAACCTACTTCAGTTTTATGTTTCTAAAGATTATGCCAGGAACTTTTCTTACCAGGGATGTCAAATTTCCTACTTAGGCTGTCAGTAATGTCTCTTTTGGTCCCAAATACGGCATTATTAACATACTTCAGTTTTTTGTGCTGTTAAAGAGTATGCCAGGAACTTTTCCTACTTTTTCATGTAGACAGATTGATATCCCTGCATATACAGTCAAATCATTGTGTAGATGATGTTTCCTCAGTCATTTGACAGATCTCCCTTGAAATGCCTGATTTCTTAAAATTTCAACAAAGATACTGTGTATTAAGGGAGAAAAGACAGAGATGGGCGCTGTGTTCTTGAAAATTTACCCACTATTTGCGTCCAAGTTGAAGTAGACTTTATTGTCAGTTGTGACCAGGTTTTCCATTTCGTCTAAGAATCAGGTTGCATGGTTTGATGCGATTTGAGTTCATCCCTTTTTTCTGTCGTCTTAAGTGCCACGCATGCTCGCTTGGATGAATTTTTGTATCATTTTGGTTATAAATTACTTTTTTTTTTTTTTTTTGAATGCTCAGAACAATATCCACGGATTATGGAATCAACTGAGTCTGGACTTACTCCTTCTGTCTATCCGTACGAATTATCAGGTAAGGATATTTCTCTCTCTCTCTCTCTCATTTTGTTTCACTTGCTTCCCTTCTCTCATGCTGTCCCACATCTTCAGTCTCCCTCACATCTTCTTAGATTGTTACATGTTTAAATATCATGTGGTTATTTGTTGTTTGTTTGTATCTACTTTCTTTGTTCATTATTTGTCCTTTCTCTATCTCTCTCCTAAAACTTTTCTGTCTATTCTTTGTTCATGTCCTTTCTCCATCTCTCTCTTTCTCCTAAAAACCTTTCTGTCTGTCCTTTGTTCTTTATTTGTCCTTTCTCCCTCTCTCTATCTAAAACCTTTTCCATCTACCCTTTGTTCATTATTTGTCCTTTCTCTATCTCTCTCTCCTAAAACCTTTCTATCCTTTGTTCATTATTTGTCCTTTCTCCATCTCTCTCTCCTAAAACCTTTCTGTCTATCCTTTGTTCATCATTTGTCCTTTCTCCCTCTCTCTATCTAAAACCTTTTCTGTCTATCCTCTGTTCATTATTTATCCTTTCTCCATCTCTCCCAAAGCTTTCTGTCTATCCTTTGTTCACTATTTGTCCTTTCTCCATCTCTCTCGACTCTCTCCTAAAAACCTTTCTGCTTATCTTTGTTCATTATTTGTCTTTTCTCCATTCTCTCTCCTAAAACCACGTTATTTGTTTATTTTTTTGTAATTTGTTTATTTTTGATCATCTCTTTTAGAAGCACTCTCACTCTATCCCATGTGTTACTGATAGTCTGTCCATCAGTTTGTAAACCCAGCTTTCTTTTCAGCCTTCTGCCTACACATTTGCTTGCCCACCGTCCCTCCATCCATCCATCCATACATCCATCCATCTGTCCATTGATCCATCCATCCACCCACTCCATGCACCCATTCTTGCCTCCACTCGTCCATCCAGTTGCCTGTCCCGCCATCTGTCTATCCATCCATCAGTCCATCCATTCATTCATCTGTACACCTACTCATCAGTTCATTCATCCACCAATAATCACCAGTCCATCCCCATCCATCCATTCCTCCATTCTCTCTCTCTCCACTCGCCTCTTCTTCTCCTCCCCCCCCCCCCCCCCCCCCCCCCCACTCTTTGCATAAAGCTATTTGACTCCTGGCCAAGCCGATCACTACTTGTAAACATGTCCGTTAGTGGACGGGTCAGAGATGTCTTAATTGATGCTGGGTGGCCTCTGTGAAGGGAGAAGAGGGGGGGGGGGTGGATGCTGACCTCTCTTTGGGGCCCATACAGTATTGATTATTGATTTACCGTCTCCCGTCTTTTTCTTATCATCCTTCTCTCTCTCTCTCTCTCTCTCTCTCTCTCACTCTCTCTCTCACTCTCTCTCTCTCTCTCTCTCTCTCTCTCTCTCCTGCCTCTGACGTCTTCATCCATTCATGTATTCTGCCTCTCCTTTCTGGCCTCACCCACTTTAGGGGATTTTCTAGACCTAAGACCTCACCCAATCATTCATTTATAGTCATTCATTCATTCATTCATTCATGCTATCTTTTGTATTTGTTCATTCATTCATTCATGCTTTTTTTTTCACACATTGTCTATCTGTCATTTCTGCTGGCAAGGTATTGTTTCTCATGTTCAATTCATTAATGTATTCGTTCACTTTCTTCATTCATCAAAAATTCATTCACACATTCATTCACTTCAATAATCTCCATATTCGCTCAGTCATTCATTTATTCTTTTTTTTCTTTTGTTCGTCACTCAACCTTCCCCTTCATTCTGCCCTCGCCAATGCCCAGCCGGATTGTATGTCCTCTATGCCCTCTCATTAATCACCAGCCCGCCTACACATCCGAGACACCCCCCCCCCCCCTTCCATGGAAATACTCCATCTGTTAGTTCCATGGCCCAGCGCTCCAAGAATAGAACAGTCTGGATCTGGTTAGGCAAAGCTCTACGCTGCTCGTTTCTTTCTTTCTTTCTTTCATTCTTCCTTCTTCATCCCTCTCTTCTTTTCCTTGTCTTCTCTCTCTTTCTCACCTTTTTATTTTTGTTTCTTTTTTAAAATTTATTCTTCTTTTTCTTTCTGTCTCTTTCCCTCTTTCATTTTTTTTTTTTTTTGGTCAGCCTTTTTTTTTTTTTCCTAAAAAGCCCCTAAATTACAATTTTGTGTCTTTTACTCACTATATTTCAGCAAATTTTAACTCTGAAATGCATTTTTACATTGATACAGAAGGGGTCGGGGGGGGGGGGGGGGAAAAGGTCCCTTAAAACTTTTTTC
>JBCAUA010000011.1:399253-414078 GCA_038406235.1 Peronia verruculata | reverse complement strand
AATAGATTGTAAAGCGCTTAGAGCCTGTAATTACGGGGATAAGCGCTATATAAATACTCTCTATTATTATTATTATAAATGTGAAATATTGTCATCTTGTTTGCATCTGCTGATTATTATTTTGCTGTTGTCAACACAGAGTCACATTAAACATAATTATTATCTTTCCAAGATACTACTGACAGATGTTTCTGAACTAATTTAAATTTTTAAACATGATAAGCCAGCAGAAATTATGTTTCTGCTTAACAGTAGTGGTCAAATGGTGACGAGACAAGACAAAAAATATACAGACAGAATACAAGAAGGGTAACACAGAGTCACTTTTTTTTTTATATTGCAGTTGAAATATTCTTGAAATATAAAAAGTCCTTCTGGTATCTAATCTGTCATTAAATGTCAGCCAAGAACCAACTAACATAAGCACAAGTCTTTTGAGATATCATATTTTCTGAGCACACTCACTGCACTTTAACAAATACCAAACAGCAACTGAGAGGACAATAAACAGACAGGGTGCCAGATTAAATTACCACTGAAACTGACATGAAACTAGAGGATAAATATGGACAAAGATGAGAACTGACACTATGAAATCAGGTGCAGTACTCATCAAATTGCAGTGAACAGAAATATCAAGATTTGATTGACAGTGAGGGAATTTTTCAGGTATTTTTTCAAAAGCACAAAAATTCTTATGTTTTGAGGAATTCAAGCAAAAAGAAAAAAAAAATAAAACATTAACTAGAATAATAATAAAACTGTGTTGAAAATTCCCTCACTATTAACAAAATGTGACATTTCTGTCGACTTGATCTGACAAGTATCCATTTCTTTCATCTCAGATTATCTAAGGAGACCCTGTGATGCAAAAGTAACTGTGCTATCTACAGATACAGTTTACACCAAATGTGCTGCACAACAATGACATAGAAATACTGATAAATATTTACAAATTTATTTAGAAGCAGATATAATTACATTGATAAAAAACCTGACACCAAGCACAAAACCAACCATGACATACTGCATTTTCTTCTACTCCCTTAAGTACATCATGAACATTCTTCAGTATAATAAGATTTTTTTTCCATAATTACAATGATTAAAAACAAAATGACCATTTAGCTTGAGAATGTGTTGCTTTCATATTGGTGAAAGCATGAAAACAGATTGCCCAGCTCTGTACCTACCCATAAGCATCATGGCACTTCATCTTCAACTATTTCTTCGTGAGATCACTAGGTCAGACAATGATGTAAAGCAAGAAATAACTAGAAAAAGCAAATATCCTCCTAAAAGACTGTATTACAGTTCAACCAAAACAAAACTGCCTGAGACAAGAGAAGTACAGAATCTGAATAATGCTGTTTTTGATAAATATGTCTTATTTATGAGAGATAAAATATCAGATGTACAATCCATCAGCATTTCTGGCATAATTTGGGCAATGTCAAATGTTTCATCTAATTTTGCTGTAAATTTGCAACTTTTTCAACAGAGAATTTCAATACTGCAAACAAACTGAATGAAGTCTACAGTCACTATTACGTGGTCTCTATTGGGACTCTTCTATAATTGCATTCTCTTAATTAAGTAAAAGTATCACAAGGAATACATGCAGAGAGTTGTATCATAAAAGCACAAACTTTTCTCAGGATCAAAACTTGACAGCAGATTATCTGCCCATTCCAAAAGAGGGATTTGTGTAAAGGGAACTCATTTTGACCAGACTTTCACTTCCCTTTAAGATGAAAGATGTGTTAGGCAAGCAGTGTAAAGAGGAAAAAATCTTTAAAGAAAACATTCTCTTTACATTATAATTTTTTTTAATTTTTCATAGCGTATGATTCAAACAAAGGGCGGAAAACTGATTTTTTTTTTTTTCTCAATTTGAAGAAAGGTCTGCTTGATTATTCAGAAATTTTGTAAACCTTCTTAGCAAAGCCTAATGATAATATTCCATGTACACTGTGAACTAAGATTCGGGAAATTTTACAATGACATTAGTAGTGAGATTGTGGCATTATTCCACTTGAGGAATGCTAGTTAGTAAGAAAACTACAAAATGCTAAGAGCAGAGTAGTTGGAATAAAAATGTCCAAGCATGCAGTTGACAGGACCAAATCACATTGTTATTAAAAGCAAACAGTGTCACAAAACAGATTACAAAACAAAATGTATAGTATGATCAGTTAGAAGAACTCGAGGATAAAAAATTCTATACCTAAAAAAAAAAAAGACAAAAACTTACCCCATGGTTCGCTCCAAGCTTTTAAAGATATTACAACAAAACATGGGGTGAGTTTTATCAGTTAATTTAAATTCACTTCTTTTATGTCACACTAGCTCATCTTCATGACTAGATGACAAGACTAAACAAGCTTTTTCTCCTTTTCTGGGATGTCTAGTTAGCTGCCTCCATTTGTACGAAAGAGCAATAGTTGCAAAGATCATGCTACTACCATGCTGAAGCTTCTAGGAGAAAGACAAATTTTTGCACAGATTTGAAAGCTCCATCATGAAGGACATATGAACATATCATTCATTTACATCTCACAAACACCAACAGAGATAAAACTTTTCTATATATTCATCTAGACATTAATGTGTCTTATCTATTGTGTCCTATTAACTTGTCTTTCCAACAAGATAATAAATGAGTCAGATGATTCTTCACTGTTCTTCATGATTTTATCCCCTTTACATGGCAAGATACACTAGTTTAAGACAAAGATCTCATATTTAAGCTAATCTTTCAAAAATAAAATCAAATTCAGACCTGCCCACCCCAACATATTTGTTCTGTTATAGAAATTTCAATATCATCTGACATTATCTTATACGATTCTTTTTCTCTTGCAGCAGTTTAGATATTAGATGTAGGGCATATAAGCTAGCTCAGGTGCCAATGCAAAATGCTTTTGTTAAGTATGTGGGCTACATGGTTATGGTAAATGCACATCTCACTTGTTCCAAAAATGGAACAGCAAACCAAGATTCATGCCTGATCAAACACAGGTGGATACTTCAGCAAAAAATAATTCCTCTCTGCTAAACTTTTACTCTGATAAACTTCTTACGATAAAAATGTTATTGTATACTTTATTTTGATAAATGATATATTTGCAGAGGTAGCCTGTTTCAAGAAGAGGTCTTTCTGATTACAAAACTTCAAAAATGGAACTGGCTGCAGAAATTAGATTGTGGTAGTTGTTAAAACTGTTCCATTATAATGAAAACTGTTATGGCTGAGTGACTCTACTCAAATATAATCAGAAAATGGCTAGGAAGAAGTACAATACAGCGCCCTGGCATCAACAAATCTCTATTACTAAACAAGAACTGATTCAGGCAAAATATTCTAATATATATCTCATGCAAAGAGACTTGGGAATTCTAAGCTCCATTCTGAAATCTCTGTCACAGGTATGCAAAGAGAACACATCTGTGATATGTCAAATAATTAACAAACATAAACGCTTAAAAGGGTATGCCATATATACACTTCCAGATAGCATGGCTGATATTCCACATAAAATCAGCTTGGAAAGTAAGCCTACTGATGCACTACTAAAATAAGTATACAGAAAATGTGACATAATGTTTGAAATATACTCCAAGTAAAAACCCACTGGTCTGAAGCTTTCTTAGATTAATGACTGCTTAAAAAAGCAAAACAACTAATATGAAACATTAAGGGACCAACTGCATCAAACTGAATGAAATTCCTTAAAATAAATGCTTTATGTACAAACCTCTGACAACTAATAAAGTCCACAAGATCTCTAGCGAAATGGAAAGTACTTCCAATACTAATTATGATAATTAATGCTACACGTACTCTAGCATCACTCTCATTTTCAGAGCTCAAACTAACACTGATAACAGAAATGCATGGCACTTCAAAACTGCCCAGGAAAGGGCAATTATTGAAAAAAAAAAAAAAAAGGAAGCTTCACTCATCACATCCTTAGGTGGATGGTAAACAAAGTACATTGCTGAATTGTGCTTTGGTTATGAAAGGTAGAGTGAAAATCCTGTGTGTAGCTTAGAAAGTCTACCTACAGAAACAAAGGTTTTATGATTCACAGATGAAGAGCATATGAAACATAACTACTTGATGATGACTGAAGATGATATAGTTTATGGGTCCTTCCATGAATAGCAAACTGCTGCAGAATCATTTTCCCTACATCAACAAGAATTTTACATGTATTTTTAAGCTGGAAACATCTACCAAGCTCACAAATTTTGGAAACTATCAGTTACTACTAAATGTCTAGATTTTCATTTGTTCAGCATATAAGATTTAATTTCATGTGATTTTAATGAAATAATATGTAATTGAAAAGTTCTCATGTTCATATTTTTTTATGTTTTTCTTAGCATCTAGAACACAATGAATTTGACTGGTTACAAAATCTACCTTGGATCAACTCATAAAAATAAAGAAAGGAAACATGGGTCGTTGAGTTTTTTAGTAAACAGAGCCAGAGACATAAAGTAGCAAATCAAACTTAACATGTAATATCACCAATGTCTGCATCATGGAATAAGAAACGAAAGCCTCAGCTGACAGCCAAAAACAAAATTAAAATTACATCACAATACTGATTTGTTGATGTATCTACAAATTTATGACAAACTTTCCTTGAAATATCAACACATGTTGTAGTTGCGAATGTCCATAAATAAATAAATAAGAACATGAATGATTAAATAATTAATTGTGAAATAAAAAAAAAATCTTCGACAGGATTAGTTTTCACCAGTAATGGGAACCGGATGGGGAAAAAGCAAAAAGAAAATTGCAATGACCTGCCCATCCACCATGACACATAGATTTAGAAATGACAGCTCTACATATTGTTTCATAGCACCTTGTCACACAAAATATGCGAGGATGAGAGACAATTGCTCTTTACGTTTTTGGCTAATTTGAAGTTTTTGGTGAATGAAAAAAGCATGTTACTGGTATCTCTTACTACAGCTGAAAGACAAAAGGAGGATATAACAAACTTTTGTTTTTACAAGAACTTATAAGGTATACAGCTGATGGGAATATAAAATAAAAAAGTTCACTTACTTCTGATGATCGTATGCCATAGTGCCATCATTTGTAACAGCCATGATGTATGGATTATTGTGCTGGAGATTAACATAATAAAACATATATTACTGAAAGGTATTCTTTTTGAAAAGTAGTTCACAATATGGTTCGAGTAAATGGTGACATGTATTGTATTTATGATTATATGTTTTGTCTCTCTACATGTTTCAATCAGTCAAAGTGCCATTTCTGAAATTTAAGAGAAGAGACAAAAAACTAATTTCCCTTCTGGACCATCATTGCTGGAACCTAAAAAGTGCAAATATCTTGAAATATACAAATGAAACGACCCCTATATTCTCATCTGTCAACTAAATTTTCTGAATTTCCTCAATATAACGTACATAATTTTCACAATATTACCATTTTCCCAAGCATCTTCTGAATATTAAGATAGGAATTACTTTTTGAAACAATATACCTGTCCATCATTGTCAAATGAGTCCAGGAAGACACCAAGTCCTCTCCACCTGTCTGCGGATCCAAACACAACATTGTCCAATGGATTGTCATTCTGTGATGCCCGACCTTCAGTAAACCAGATAGCCTGCAATTCAACAGTAGGATATAATGATGTCAGGAATGAAACTGGCAATGAAACAACTGGCTTGAAAATCAGGAAATCAAACTATGGCTTGATTCAGTTACTGAAAAAATGACACACCTATCTTACCATACATTTTCATGTAGTGGTCTTTGCCTGAGAACTACTTGCCTTAAAAATCCACTCCACCTAAGAACCCACCTCTATTGTTTAATTTGTCACTGTAATTTACTTGTCTTAGAATCGGCTCCAAAATAAAAAATCCACCTCAGAACGTGGCGCTGACAAAAAACTAATCAGATCAGACTGTCCATTTGAAGGAAATGCAATGCCAAGAGTACAATAAAGTAAGGAAGGAATTGGAGGAAAGAGAAAGTCGAGGAAGAGGAAAGAAAAGACAGAGGATGTAGAGGAAATACAACTTAATCGGGCTACACATAGACCACACATGTATTTTTATTGTTTGCCAACATATGGGGCAGGACCTGTGACTGGATCCATATAAGTGGAGGAATATCATAGGCTTGATGATTAGACAATTTTAAATAGGCCAAGCAATCTTGCTGACTTAAAATTTTGGCTGCGAATACCAACGCAGTAAGAGGTCCATAGATTTTCATCCAACAATCAACTCTCAAGAAAAAACTCATTCGGTATTTGAAAGAAGCTAGTCATTACTGGTGACATGAACTAAGACAGGACACAAGCAAATGCAAAACAAGAACAGAACTATACATTACAGTTCCCATTTGCTGGGACAAATCTTTCACTGATGTTAACAATCAAAATAGTCAAGACTGAGGTCAACTGAGTTACACCATCTTTCAATCTGCCAAAGAGAAGTCTGCCTGAGACTCCCTTTTTTTCTGTCTCTCGTTGATCAGGTGGTTACTGCACAAAGTCAATCATAATAATAATCCTAAATTCAATTCCTCAATCACACAACTAATATCAATTTCAAGACTTTCAATCTGTGAAATTCAGTTTCACTTTTCAACACACAACAAAGTTCAGAAATTGCTAATTATTGATCTTACTTACATACTGAAATTCTACAATAGGAATCTCTTCAAGAGAATATTGCTGGGCTAAAGAACTTTATTTAAAATGTTTTCACCCCTAATTAAACCAGTGAGGCAACAACATTCAAGACGGATTTCAATGAGACAACAGCAATCAAGACAGATTTCACTGAGACAACAAAGCCTAAATTCAAAGACTGGGTCTAGGCCTGAAACAAGGATGACACTAAGACTGAAATATATACAAACTGACCCCCTCCCCCTCCCCCCATCTCTCCCCAAAAATAAGTAAATGTCATTATGTCATTTTTGACGCTCCAGGGGTGACTGTGACATCTCTCCTCTCTTCTTGATCCTGTCTCACTTTTTCTCATCTTCTATTTGACATGTAAACATATCTTACCATATTTGGCACAATATAGTCGTGATCACACTGATGTACCGATAAACCCCAACACAAACAAACAAACACTCCAAGAACATTTTGTAAGACTGGAGAAAATAAGAGTAAGACTCATGGTTCTTTCACCTCTTAATAAAGGGCTGAGAGTGTCCTATCTTCAAACTCTATCTTAACTACATGTACTTTTCACAGCATCAACGGTACTGACATCATTTTGTAATTCTCTGTCTTATAAATCTCTTATTTTATCACATAGTCTTTTTAATTCCAGGCTTTCTCACCTTTTTCATTTTCAAACCTTGAATTTCATTCCTCTCTCCTAGAATTGAAAGTAAAATTCTAATAAATACTTCTTATTCTGCCAACACAACATCTAACCACCAACCCCCCCCCCCCCATACCAAAGGGTTTGAAATTGGTTTTATTGGAGGAGGTGGGCCAACTCGCCAAAGAAAGCTTAAAGTCAAGTTGAGGAAGGACCTGACAGTATAGAAAATTGTTATCACCCCTTTATTTTATGCCTTGGATACCACTACATTTTCTTATTTTTCATGTCAAAGGTAGCAATAATCTCACCATGCCATCAGCACCAACACGACCTCTGCCAGTCACTCGCACCCCCACTTCAATTTCCCAGCCTGTTGACTCTATCTTGTTCTTGGACCATACTGAGCCTGTTCATTGGGACAAATAAAAAAGCAGGTCATAAAAAATTTCATATAATAGTGATGTTTACACTGATGCCAGTTCTTAGTTCATTTACCAAATTTGCGGTAGTACTTTAGTCATATCATTTTGAAATATTGCTGGTCACCTGTTTCTTGTATTTAAGGTGGTGAACTAGTAACTCTTTCATCATTATGTAATACAAAGAAGAGAAGCAACTCACAGCTGCTACAGTTGAAAGAAAAGTCTTCCAAACTATTAAAAAAAAAATTTAAAAATCCCATTTCCCTAAATATTTTAATGGATTCCAATAAATCAAAAGCACAAGATTACAATGCTCACCAAAAGAATGTATTTTCATATCTAGTGAACATGATCATAACTGTCAATGTATTATATCTTAATTTTATGTACACACACTTCTGAAGAAAAGCAAAACAGGAAATCATTCCACATTCAGATGTCGAATGATTTGGTAGGACAACAGTGTACAACATTTGCTTTACAACTATGCAAGAGATTATTAATAAATATTACTAAAAAAATACAATCTGCAGCATATATAAAGAAAAAGTTAATCAATGGAAAATGAGAGACCTAAGATCAAAGTCAAGGGAATCAATGGTTTTCCATTTTTCTCTTATGATTTCTTTCTAAGCTATATATTGTCCCTACAAGTCTCTAAACACCGAAGTCCACATAGGCGAGTTTTACAGGAGAGACAAAAAACTTAATAAATCCGAGTGAAATCGTGAATTGCACATTTAGCCCACATGACAAAAAGTGCAACTTTCATTGGTTCCATGAATCTGATATTTATAGAGGAGATGGGGGAAACCCATTCTAATTTAATAAAGCCAAAAACATCATGACCCAATTTTCTGGACTTGGGGTGTTCAGAGGCTTACATGGACGATATGATGTTTCATGTTCTATTCTCTTAAAGACAGCTTTTCATTACAAGCTGGCAATACATTAGCTCAAAACCTCAAATAAATGTAACATTCGTATTCAACATTAGTCCTCTGACTGGTAGCTAAACCTCGGGATCTATAAGATGCAAAATAAAACTGATTTTTTATATTAATAATCTTAAGCATAATATACTACAAACTCACCTTTCTTACTCCTCAAAGATGGAGTAATTCTTATACCTTCATCTCCTGCCAATGCATCTGTAAACATACATAAACAATAATAAATAATCAAAACATCAAGCATTTAGCTTTCTCACTTAATTCTCACAGATGCATGCTTCCCAGATTTTCCACGGTCACAATCATGTGAAAGATCCAGAAAGTGCTCTGTAGCACAAACTGTCAAATTAAAACAATATTTTTTTCGTATCTCAGTAATGATGTTTCATCTAGACCTAGGTTTGATCTATTCACAAACACATGAAGTATTTCTGAGTGGAGTCCAATTGGCAAATAATATGAACTCTCAAAAATCAAATTTTTACTTCATTGGATTCAAATACACCTGCGAGTTGTTTTTTTTTTCCCTCTTTTTCCTTTGTAATTAAGTCGGCCTGCTCATAATTCAAATTATTTACTTATTGTTTTTCCTACCATCAAGAGAGGTGAGACTATGTGATAGTAAAATATACCTAGATATTTCCCTTGATCACAAAGTTTCCCTTCCACTACAAGAAAGAGGATTCTACCTTATTTAATACACTTTACTGTTGAGACCAAGCAGGTTTGATTCCATTCTGCCATTTACACCAAGCAAACAAAGGCAAAATTATTACACAATGCATATCATAAGTTTTTTCTAACAAGATCAACCAAACAAATAGATCTAGATCTAGTTTGTTTTTCAGTCATATTTTGTATCATATTCATATTCCCATCTTCATGAATCCAATCAACACAGAGATTTAAAAATAAATGCAAATCAAATCCTTATTCAAAACTTTGAGGAGACTGTGAAGTTTGGAAATCTAGATATCTAGATCTAGACCTAGACCTAATCTACATCTAGATCTATTCTCTTTTTTACCAAAATATGGATTCTCTGAGCGACAGTACCAATAACCATGATAAGTAGGCCTATATTGTGTGTGAGTAATTGTACATGACCTGTGAATGTAAACATTGAACATAAACACAACTCTTAATGAGTGTCTATTTGAGTAACCCGAACATCCCACCCCCACCCCCAAAAAAAACCACACTGACCCTCCAGTCCTCCCTGTTATACAGTCTAACATGGTTACAATGAAATTTGCAGGGAATGGAAATTATTTCATTCTATCGCTATTTTGGTATATCCGAAGAAGGGGACTCAACCCACAGATGCAAGTTTAATTACTGAATTACCTCCCCTGATTGAAGAACCACGTGACTGTACTGCTCACTACCTTATGGTCAGATCAGTATAAATTTTTATTTGTGTTTTTTTGTTTTTGTTGTTGTAGGTGTATAGACATAAAACATGTTATAATGTAGCTGTTACGTCCTTTAGTTCATTATTTTTCTGCTTTTTTAAAATTCTTTTTTAACCCTTTATTATAGGACAGCAGGAAATGTGGGCAGAACATAGAGATCTAAATAGTTTACAAAGATAAGATCAGAGAGACTAAAACTTAAGAAGAGAGTAAAATGTGCAAATGTATAATTAAATTACAATCAACACATCCGGAAGTAAAATGAAACTGAGAATGCAATGGGAGTACATGTATGATGCCTTAAAAAGGAAAATCAATGAAATATGAAACAAAGTATTACCTGCATTTAAACGGTTGGATAAGATCTAGATCTAGTAGTACACAACGTAGCTCTAAAATAGCCTTATAGTCAATTTAAAGCTCACTATTCGTAAGTGAAACTGAAGAATGCCCACTGACTTCTCAAAACTGGCTTTCAAGAAACACTGACAAGCTCTTGTCACTCTCTAGTCCGACGAACAAGTTCCCCACAGTGAGAAAGATAAAGGCCAACCCCCCCCCCCTCCCCGGTTTTCTCAGGGGGAAAAGGCCACGTGTGGACCGTGGTGTCGCCGGAGAATTCTCCACATCAAAGACGATCACCGACACTACATTTCTTACCATCCTCACGCGAATTTGCACGTCAGTATGGCACATTGCCAGCACCAGTATTTGACATTGTACTTGCTGTGCTCATGCCACACAGATGATTTTTGTCCGCAAAAACTGGTCTGGCACCTGAGCTTGGTCATGGTTACGCTCAGTCAAAATGAAAGAAAGTGCAATCGGGGGAACGAAAACCGTTCGTTATAAGCGTAGTTTCCGTATCAGTCCATTTTTTATTTCATTATAAGCATAAAATATTAGCCTACATAGATAAATCTCTAGATCTAGCAAAAAAAAAAAAAAAATATATTCCCACAGATTCTTTCTTTCTTTGGTTTAAGAGTTTTCTTAATAACCGAGTAAGTTAGAGTGTAGATCCAGATCTCAAGATCTAGAATCTAGATCTATATCTAATCTAGCCTTTATTATCTAATCTAGATTCTAGATCTAGACCTAGAATATAGACTAGATTCTAGTCTCAGAGAGAGTGAGAAGAGAGATCTATCAGGACTCTGGGTCAAGTGGGTGAGAAAAGAAGGTTCACGGTGCAAGCTCCAGTTCCAAAGTCGTCGATAGTTGTGGCAAAGATATTTCCATTGCATAATTCTACCTACTGACAAAGTTAAATTCGATAGCAATAAGCTGAACTTAATGGGCTCGAAATTACTTGATGTCATGATTGCATTTGTTTTTTTTACACGTGTACAAACCTAAACCGCTGTAGGGTCTCCAACCGGCGTTCAGTTATCACTCACCTCCAAAGTATTCCCAAAAAGGAACGCTGTTATCCTTTTGCACCAGATGTGGGCCTTTAAAACTTAATTTATATTCAAATCTCCGCCTTGGAACCTGTGCAGAAACAGACAACAGAGTTGCAAAGAACAGCAAAACGGTAAACGAAAACATTGCAGAAGACATCGCTGATGTGGGTCAAAATCAACTCAACGCCACCTCACGGGTAAACGATTTACTTCCGGTAAAGAATTAACCAGGTAAACGTTGCCAAGTTAAGCATCATTCTGCCTTTCACAGATAGATTTTAAGTTCTAAAACCTGATAATTCATTCACTGTGGTAGTCAAAAACTACTTTGGAAATTTATTTTGCTTATATTTTTATATATTCACACGTAAATCTGTTTGACGAGTAAAAAATTTGAAATCAAAGAATTTAACCTAATTTTTCATGATCCCAATGTACCAGGTTGCATTTTCCCATGTCAGGGGAAACCACTGCCGAAATGAAAGATGACACTTTTTTTTCCACAGTGATTAATAGGCCTGCCTAAATCAAACAGTGCAGTCATTCGACTGTGAGAGGCCACGTGTCCATAGCCTAAAGGCCCTATGGCCCTTTAACAAGACAGCACTAATTTATCTTCTTGAATAAGCGAATACGTGGCATCAGGCAATAGACTCGAGCCCCAAAGTGATAAAGCAAATCCGGTGGACCGTTTCAGTATACTCTAATGGCATTAATAAGAAGAACAATTATGTAACCCAACAAATAAAAGAGAGAGAGAGAGAGAAAACCCAGGCCTGAATTTCAATAGTATAGAGCTTAATTTAATAGACCGTAATTGTAGTGTCATTTATGTGGAAAAGGAATTGTATCTTCTGTGTGAAAAAAAAAAAACGACGGTATAAATCTGTAAATTAAGTGCATTAGTAGAGGCCTCTTGTGTGCAATGTAGATCCACAAGGCTACGAATGGACCACAGAACCCGGTAGACCTAAAGAATGTATGTCATGTGCATTGGGTTTTACACGGGTTTTCGAAGTATAGTTTGCTATACGTAGCAGTTTGACTTCCAGTCTTGTATTTGCCATGTTTTCTCCTCCTGCCTTCCTGCCCCTGCCCCCACCCCCCCCCCTCCCCCCTCTTTTTTTTTTTTTTAAAATTTTTTCTTTATGTCGGGTGTCAACTTTTGAAATGAAAACGTGAAATACATAACAATGTCGTCTGAACCATGACTAGAAATACATATACTGTATCACTTAACAACGTAAGCAAGTTGATGGAGTAGGCACGATGCCGTTACCAGCATCCCGTTACCTACCTTCATAGTAACCTACCTACCTGCCTACCTTTTTTTTAAATTATTATTATTTTTTTATTATTATTATTATTTCTTTCTCGCCTTTCAATCCTGAAAAATGTGAAATCCTTCCTTCGCCACTATACGTCGGATAGGGCCGTCACAATCTTCTTTCATTCTGCTCTTTTCTGTCCTGTCTCAACCAGTTTTCTCATGCTCTCTATTCTCCTGTTTCTTATGCCTCTCTCATGATATTTCTCCGAGGTGTCTCGTTCGGTCTACCTGTCTTTCTTCTACCTTAAATTTTCCCAGCTCACCGCTTGATTTGATAATCTGCTGTCTTCCCTTCTGCACATGTGCCGGATGTAGCGCCATCTTCTTTTCTTAACTATTTATGCTATGTGGGGCTGCTTTGAAATTTCTCTTATTTCTTCTTCTTTTTTTCCCCTCATTTATTGCCTATAATTTTCCGTAGACATTAATTTTTGTTTACAAAGCTATTCAGCCTCCTATCTATTCCCCTTGTCATTTTCTTACTTTCGTAGGCATATGAAAGGGTTGATAAAACATTTGAATTTAATGTTCTGAGCTTCGTTTTTAATGAGCTCAATTTGGGGTTCCAGATTTTACTTAGGTTTCTGAATGCTGCAGCAGCCTTTCCTATTCTGATGTTCGTTGTTTTTTTGTTTTTTTTGTTTTTGTTTTTTTGTTTGCATCTACTTCCCAAATATGAAACTGATAACTTCCTCACTTCTCTTTCCTTCCAGTAAGATTGGGTTATCCTTCGTTGTTGACTTTTTCAGTAGTTTGTTTGTTTGTTTGTTTGTTTCAAAGCCGACTTGTAATCCGACTTTCTCAGTTGCTTTAGTTAGCTTGGATGTTTTGTTTTGCATTTTTATGTGGTATTGCTAAGTAAATACTTACTAGAGCTATGTCCAGCCTTCTAGACATTCTTCTGGTTTCCGTCAAGCCATGGTCGTTCTGTGTCTTCTCTTGTGCACTTTTTCATAATAAAGCCAACTGCTATAGGGAGAAGGAGTGGTGTTTTGGATGATTAAACTGAATGTTTATTTGTTAGTGTTGGAGTTTAATGACATATCAGCACGATCACGGCTATATTGCGCCAGAAACGGTTAGATACGTTTACACGTCAAGGAAAAGAGAGGAAAAAGCGGGACAGAAGGCAGGAGCGAGAGAGAGAAAAGATTCTGATGTTATCCCTTGATGTAGGTCCACTCAAAGATAACGTGTGTGGTATTTTTAACTTCTCATTTTTAACGCGTCGTTCTATCGAACGTACAATTCAGATCAACGATTCTTGAAAATTTATTGTTCCATTACTGACACCTTTTTTAGGATAGCGTCAAAAGATTTTTTTTTCCAGCTTTATGTAAATAGAAACACAGGTCTTTATGCAACATTGTTGTCGGCCGATTTCATATGGATATATTCAGTGGTTTTCGAGTCCATAAACCTTACATGGGTTTTGTTATAAATATATAGTATCAGCAGGCTATACTTGAAAAGAACATAGGGCTTTCGTGGGAGATTATCTAAATAATTATTTATTATCGATACTGCCTTGTACAGCAAGCGTGCGTACTTAGATGTTGGTATTTCGGATGATCAAACTGAATATTACTCACAGAAAACGTTTTGATGTTTTGAATGGGCTAACGCACGCAGGCCTACAATTCTAATCAAACACTCTTGCAAGATTACTTTTTAATTATTATTGCCTTTTTAGAATAACCTCAACCACAGGCTTAAGCTTTTTTCGACTTCATGCAAGTAGAAACTCAGATTTTTATGCAACAATATTGTGTGCCAGATTTCAGACGGATAGCCTTCATTCAGCAGTCTCCGAGTCCATACGTCTTTTGTGGGTTTCCCTGTAGATTTATAGTGTGTGTGTTATAGCCTACAGATCGATCGATCGGTAGATAGATAGATAGATAGATAGATAGACAGACAGACAGACAGACAGACAGACAGACAGACAG
>JBCAUA010000011.1:359332-379256 GCA_038406235.1 Peronia verruculata | reverse complement strand
CGGGGGGCAAGAGAAAAAAAAAAAAAAAAAAACCCCCCCCCAAAAAAAAAAAAAAAAAAAAAAAAAAAGAAGGAAAAAAAAAAAAAAAAAAAAAAAAAAAAAAAAAGAAAAAAAAAAAAAAGGAAATTTCATATACTGGGTGTGATGTTCCTCCAGTGAGAGGGAGGAAAAATGTATGTGACAATACAAACTGAGACCCAGAACAAAAACAGAAGGAAAGAAATTGAGTCCATTTTTGGGAGGATGTTCTCGTCCACAGTGTCGGTATGAAGAAAGCACTGCTGCATAGACCACACCAACGAACAGAGTTGTGCAGTTTGACAATTTTTTGAAATTTTTTCCCACCCAGGTGGCACAGTTGAAAGTTTATACAATGGCTTTTGGGGAGTAACATTAGCAGTTTTGTGCAGCTGATAACTGCATTTGACCTGGCAATAGAACTAAGGCAATAAAATTTGTTCCTTGTTGTTTGGGTTTCTGCTCAACTGATACCAGCTGAATGAGGTAATCTAGTTTGTTAACCCCACCATCTTTCAAGATAACCTCCACAAGGTTGAAAGGTGTAAGTAGAATGTAACCCACAATCTTTCATGGTGGGTTCAAAAACATCTTCTGAATGGAGCTATTCTGATCTTTATAGTTATTTGCACAATATCACATTTTCATTTTTTGAGAGGACGATCACTGGCCATTATAGCTTGAACACTTGCCTTGGTTATACCAGTCTTTATAAAGAATTTAATCACTGGTAGAATTACCAAATGCATGTAGAGCTTTCCTCTTTTTTAATATTAGGTTTCCAAAGTATCCATCAATCAATTCTCAAGAAAATAAAGATGACAATATTCACAGATAGGAGACTTACCAAATTATGCCACTCATCACACAAAATATTTTCGATTTCATGTTATTTTAGCTACTTTTTTTTTGCTAAATCTATAAGTTGGCGACTGAGGGGAGAAAACAAAAATTGATTAAAAATTTTTCAGCTGCTTCGTATCCCAATTGTCTGCATTTTTAAACAAAAGATGAAAAATAAACCCTAAGAAATCCAAATAGCATGAAGAGATGTACCGGTACCGCAATAATGTGAGATAGAACAGCCATCATGTATGGGGACTTTCAACAGTGCCATGAGGGCGGACGTTGCATATACACACACCATTAAAATTCTCAGTGGAAATGACATCACCTATCCAATGTACAAAGAAAACAGACTGGCTTGGCGAGAACCTGGTATACAAATGCAATCCACTCAGGCAGACATGCTTTACATGCAGACATTATGGCCAATGTACAAATGACCATCTCACAACATGTCTCTTATGAACACAATCCCACCCTCCCCTTCAAGATCCATTCTCACCGTTTGTACAAAAGCAAATTCAAGATGAATTTTGGGGTGCTCGGCATGCTCCATCTGAGATATTCACTCACAACCACAACCAATGGTATACATTGATCAACTAGTGATTTGGTCTCAAAACTAGCGTTTCTGAAGCAACAAAGCTCTCTTTCACTCTCTCTCTTGATGATTGATTTGTGACAACTACATCATTTTCTGTACTTACAGATTGTCATTTGTCTCTCCTTCATAATGCTAATAATTCCCACTAAGCAGTGTCCGGACTGGACTGAAATATCTTTCCAAGTTCACAACTGCCAGTTACTGGTGAACTCTCATTGCCTTCTTTCTTTTTCCCTCTTTGTTTTTGATTGTTCTTTAGAATATATTCAGACTAATTCTGACACAAATATACACAGCAATGGTTCCATCCAATTTCTGAAAGAGGGAACAAACCACAAAAATAATGTAGCCTATTCTTTCTAATGCTGACAGCTTTGTTACAAGTGGAAATGAATTAAATTGCTCCGGGAATATTTTCCTTTAACTGGCATACTGAATCAGTTCATTTTTGTACATTTTTTATAACATATTTATCATCCACCTAATTCCTCAATTCTCACAATTCCGGGAGACTGTTTTGCTCATTATTATATAATGCAGATACCATTTTTCTACATTTGGAAAAGTCTGGATAAGTTGATGTAGTTTTTTCTGTCCCTATATTACATGATTATATGAAATATGAGAATCAATTCACTCTCTGAAATCAAGTCCCTTTGCTACAACTTTTTGGAATGAAAAATAGCTTTTAAGTGACAATACCTGTCGTTCTATTTTTAAGTGGACTGATCAAGCTCTTACATTTCTCTTGAAAACCTTACTTCTTCCCATTCTTTTTACAATAGTAACAATATCTTTCCTCAACAAAAGCATTACAACGGCATTTAGTGTCAACACCACAGTGATTTTCCTGTAACTGACGTACTGAATAGGTTCATTATTGTACATTTTTCTTACATATTATCATCCAACTAATTCTTAAATTCTCACAATTCCGGGAGACTGTATTGCTCATTGCAGTATCTTTCCTCAACAAAAGCACTATAATGGCAAGTGTCAATACCACAGAGTTATTTTTAGTTCCCCACCACGGTGTACCACAATATCTAAATCACAAATAAGAAGAGTGTCCAACGTACAATTACTCTTTTTTCTAACGCCATGACAGTTGAGTTCATAGTTACTACACTTATGGTCACTTGCAAAGTGTTAGTTCTGTCCTTACATCCAATGTCAAGTTCACACAAATATGCAGGCAGGCAAAACCTACATCAGTTTGAAACAAGCTAACATATGATAATAACACAATTACAGTCCATCCATAACTTGTCTTGCCAACACACATAGCATATAGTGAGAGCAAAAAGTGGACAACCCCATTCATCTCCGTTACAAAAAAGTCACATGTAATATGCATACAAAAAAATGAATACGCGTCAGAATATTAAGATTTAACACTGTTTTCTTTTCATATTAAACAAGAATAATTATAATAATGAAACAAACAAACAAACAAAACAATGTCATTATAAAGTTATCATAGTCTAAAGAGAGAAGGGTGGGTTTCTTGCCCACTATAGGCCCTTCTCTCCCCCCAATCATCCACATCCAGTTGAGTCACAAAAATTGTAACAAATAATATTTTGTATTTTAACTGATTTAAATTGCACATGAAAAAATATTGTTATAAAAAGTTTAATAATAGAGTAGTAATAATCCATGAATCCATCAATCGATCATGCAAAACAATCAATCAAACAATCCGTCAATCAGAAAGGTACTTGAGAAACATTGTAGCGGAACAGGACAAAGAGTTCTTATACGAACAGCTATACAGAAATCAAAGATCAGATAACATTCCTTTAATCTGTGTGGGCTAAAACAAAACAAAAAAATTCATTAAAAAAAAAAAAGGGAGGGTGGGTAAAGAAAAAAGAAGGGGCGAGAAGGGAAGGGGGTTGGACTGAACTTAAACTAATTAATATTAATGAACATAGCAATAAGAAGCACAAATTAACAAGAAAACAAACAAATTAAAAAAAAAAAAAAAAAACAGCATCTATCCAACATAACAACTTGGCCATTGCAATTTATAGTGAAGGAAAAAAAGAACAAAACAAACAAAATTTTCCACTGATAATAATTCTGAAGTGTGTGTGAAAATAAGTTCAACATGTGTTTGACATCTTGAGGCTAACACTGTGATGTGATAAATAATGTAGTTCCATGCACACGGCATGGTACATGTGACAATGACACGGAAGTGAGTAGCAAAGAACAAAAAAAAAACTTAACAGCAAAACAGTGACATAATGGTGATTGCACTTATATATAATATAAGGTTCCGTTTAAACCCCATCCCCCAAAACCCCCATTGCGGGTCATTCAGTGACAATGTGTGTGTATATATATATATATATAGTTTTTTATATTTCTTACATTTAAAAACCAACAAATTGTAAGACAAAACAAAACAACAAAAAAATATTTAGGGAATTGCAAGTTATTGTTAACACAAAGTGAGTGACTTTCCCTGATGGTAAACATTTATAATTAAAAAAAAAAAAAAGAATTCTTTGTAGTCATCATTTTGTCTACAATTCTGTGCTATGTGCTCTTATTGAACAAGACCAGAAAAGCCAACTTACAATGAAATATCTGCTTCTGGTAAGCCCTTAAGACTGTTGAACCAGGGGGTTCAAACGAACAAGTATTTCCACCTCCATGCAAATAATTTTTTTATAAAAAGTCAATACAAAGGTAGCATACTATGTTAGACATATGATCGCTCAGCTCTGGTTGTAATCAAGGAAGTTGTAACTGTTTTCGCTAAGCAGTCTGAATATTTTTATTATTAAATAAATTTTTAAAATTCTCAGTCTTTTATGTTAAAATTTACAAGTTTTCACTTGGGAGAGGCACCGTTGGCAGTGTTCGTCATAATCACCAAGCATAACTATTTCCTAGCTCTAATTCACTGTCAGCATAAGACAATGGGCATATGATCTACTGCTATTGGTAGTCTGATGAGTTAATTTTCCATCAACAACTCTCGTGATCACTCGACTGCATATTGTCAGGAATGAGGAATGAAGTGCTACTTCTGATTTTGATCTTTAAACAGCCGCTGAACATGCATCTAACTGATTTTGTACTTTGTATCGCGTTAAAAATAACTGATGTTATACAACTGTGATCAGCTGAAAAGTCAGCAAAAGTGAGCAGTTGAATGTAGAAAGGTAGAGAAATCAGCAAACTACCATATCCTCACATTTTCAATCAGTCAGAAGTTTGATATCTCTATGCAGTGCCTGAGGTTTAGATCACCAACGTATTGTGTACGGTATTTTATGTATCACACCTGACAGAGCTGTCTGCGTTGATTGAACATGAAAAGTCTGGCCATGTGCTGAGGGTCTTTAGGACTTTCAGCAGAATGCTTTAGGATCTTTCATCTGCCCATTTGAAGAACTTAAAAATGAGTCTGGTCACTTAATATGGTTTGCCCCATTTTCTGAACATCTGTCTTTTACTAAGAGGGATCATACCACTTGTGTTTGACAAAACTGACAAAAGCAAATCAAACAAAACTGAATGAATAAAGAAGTGGGGAGGAAAAAAAAAGACAAAAAGTAATGGGGAGGGATAGGGCTACGAAAAAAAAAAAATACTGGAAAATACTATTACAATACAAATAATTGAAGCCAAATGCATTGTTATTAAAGAGCTGTCACGAAAAGATTAATTCCCTGACCAATGGACAACTAGCCAGTCCACCACTTACAAGTTAAACATAAATCCTGATCTGATCCTCACCTGTTGTCTGAGATCTGGGATGCACAGATGACTGAGTGCTTGTAGTCAATCAAAACATGACTTTCATCACTCCAACAAGCACATGTCCTAAGAGGCCATGCAACATTCTGTCTAGCTCCCAATTTAAAACAATAATAGTTATCCCATCCACACATGTGACAGCTTTTTATCTCGAAAGGCCTATTGCCCTTCTTGAAAATTACACTTGCAAGGACTTGAGATATATTTTTTTTTAACTCTTATACTTCCATGTAATGCTGGCTATGAGTATAGTAGAATACTGTTAGTGGAGCTAAATCAAAAAGATACTTTAAGCTGGGTTTACATGGTACGTCGTTCTAGCGTACAGCGTTTTAGGGCACAGCATTAAGACTTGCGTCTTTTCAAGGATTTGTGTTTACATGGTGTGCGTTTGTGAACAGCGCACTTGCAGTAAATACCTGGGCCCTGTACAGTCAGTGTGTCTTGTTTTGTGAGCATCGGCAATAATGACAACTACAGATCCATTTCGCTTTCTGGTAAATGCTTTGAACTATCATGTCTAGGATCGATTTTCTCGCCACTCGGTCCTAGACCTTAGCCTAGAGCACTCCTCTTTGACTGACAAGGTGGCATATTTCCATCCCATTGGTCACTTGGGCAGACAAAAGGTCTAGGTCGTGGCCAAGGTCGTTTTTTTTTTTTTTTTAGTAGTTAGTCACAGAAACTTGCAATCACCTCATCACTACGGATCGTTGCACATGTCCAAAATGAACCCTTGACGTAGAGTCTAGGCCGACGTAAAAAAAAAAAAAAATCAAGAAATAATTTGAGTGGTTTCCAGCCTCGCCCGTATGTAATTTTTGGCGCTGATTTCAAATATTCCATCAAAAAATGGATTTGTTGAAAAAAAAATGTGCTTTTTAGCGGTTGTCACAAGAGCTCCTAGTAGTCCTAGTCTCATTCTGCTGCATGCGGGAGATCGAGTTCAATCCTCAACGCGTATTTTCCTACGCGTCGAAACAACGGAAGGATGCTGCACAGCTTTCTGCATGCTCATGTGAAAGTAAACAAGGAGAATAGAGGGACTTGTAAACTGATAATGACGTGCACCTATTTACTGCACTGCATGTGCGTCAGAATGACGTACCATGTAAACCCAGCTTTATGAAGCAAAGATGCAAACCTCTGCAACATGTCATTTTGGGTAAGGTAATTTTAAAATGAACAAACAAAAATGGCCTGTGTGAAAACAATCGATTTCATCACATACATACACACACACAAAAAAACATTTTCAAAATTACTAAGGGCCAATTTCACACAAAAGAAAAGTAAATTCTAAGTTCCTTTAAGTCAGTCAAGGAGCATGACACAGCTCTTGTGACTTTTGTGTCAAATTCTGCCCAAGCCTGACAAGTCAAACCTGTTTCACAGTGGAGAACACAAATCCTGACATTTGCTCAGTTACTCTGTGCATCCCAGGATATCTACACCATGTCACTATGATGTAAGAACCATTTTCTAACTTCATGAAATAAGCAATCCCAAACTGAAATACCTATGAGGTTTGGGAAAGGTGTCTGCACAAGGCACAGCAACTGGCGAATGTGAGGTGGATACTTCTTTGTTAAGGGATAGTTATAAAAAAATATTCAAATATGGCATCAGTGTGTTTCCAATCATGCCCATGTACCATTAATGTCAAGTGACTTGGACTGACATAGATTAATGCCTGTATGTTTGGTTAGTGAACGAACTTATGTATTTCTTTAACCTGAACTATACTAACTTCATGGTAGTGGAGATTCCTTATAGCCCAGTGTTGGCATCACAGGCCACTAGATATAAATGAATGATCAATAAAGAGATTTTGACAGCTTGTGACATAAATTAGGTATAGTATACTAAATTCAGTCCCAATTCTAATGTTTTAGTCAATATAAAATTCTCAGTGATTGTTGAAATACTGGGCTGTTCATTCAATGCGAAATACTATCCTTGCCTCAGTATTGGAATATATTATAAATTTCTGTCAGAAACAATGCATAAAACTGTCAATATCCAAACAAAGAAGACAGTTGTCCTGAAACGACATAATCTCAACTGAAAAAATACAAACAACTCCAGCCAGACAAACACACCACACACAAGGAGTAATAAACATTGTATATCAATTGCAAACAGTACATAGATCACACAGCAAGGAGATAAGAATCATCACTAGTACATAAGTAGACAAATGTTGTCAGGCAGAGAAGCTCATACTGTCATTCAGTCTTTCAAATTCAATACAGCATGGATGTATAAGAACCAAAGAAACGTTTTGTATAAGTTTGTATATGAATGGAGGCAAGCAAGCAAACATCCAGTGCCCAACTGGCCAGGTCACCTTGCACATCACACCTGTGAAAATGTCCACTTTCTCCAAAGGGTTATGTTAACATTAAAATAAAAAGCTATACAACAAATGCAGTCGTTCCTTTTGTCTTCATACAATGTATAAGCTGTTTTATGTTAAAATCTTCATTTCACTTACACGTTGGCAGGGAAAGAAAAAAAAACAAAGAACAATGAACAATAAACAATAGAACTAGTAACAGTTGTAGTAGTAAATAAAACATGAATGGTTCCAAAGACATCAATTTGAGAAACCACCAGTTCTTTGACTTAAGAAGTCGCATTATTTGTTGTTGTTTTTTGTGTGTTTGCTGTCACAGAGTGATGTCATATCATTGTAGAACACATGTACGCAAAATGTATGTTTGTATAACTATATAAGGTATATGTATATATATATATACATATAAATGTGTGTATATATATATATATATAGAAAAGTTCCCACAGTGGGTAAAGTTCAAGACGCATTTGTTTGTTAATCCTCATTTTGCCTATACATTTGCACAGTCCTCCATGTGGCTAGCCATCTCCATCTAGGAAAAAAAAAATATCACTTTAAAAAAAAAAAAAAACAGGACAACAAATGACCACAGTGCTAAGAAGCTCAAACCAGACTTGTTGCCACGAAAAAGCAATTATAACTGAATTTTTTTTTTTTTTTTTTTCAAATCTTGCATCTGATTTTTTTTTTCCCTCTCGTTATACATGCTGCAGTCTCATTTTGTGGCTCCTTTTTGTCGCAAGTCTGTTCATTCTAGAGCCATAGACTCCACACACTCAACGATGAGAGCAGAAGTATATAGAACAATTTCCTTTGAAACTGGTTCCTATAATGAAATCCAATGCTCTTTGTATCTTGAACTGTTGCACAGTGGTGACAGCTAATCCTGTGAGGCACATCTGGATCACTCCTGAATGATGAAATTGCCCAAATTGTCAATTTGAGTGTGTCTGGAGGTATCACATGACCACAAACAACCTGCCACAGAGATGATGTAAGTTTGAAAATACTTTTCACTATGCAACAGTGTTCTTTTCTTGTGTTTCTGTTTCTTTCTGAAAAGATCTTTCGTGAAAATAATATAACTTTTATGCAGATAGCAAATTTTATCACCGTCATTTCAAGATGAATGACATGCTTGCTTGTAGTGATCTGATCGCATCACTATATGCTGGCATCAGGTTTGTCTTACAGCTTCACTTGAGAATAACGTTAAGGTGAAACTCTGGTATTTTTGTCCCGAACTTCAATGCACTGATAGTATATCTAAACTAGTCGACTTAAAGAGCACACGGCTTCCATGTAATGTCTGTGCAGCGAGAGAGCAAACAAAATAAAACACATAAAAATTTTCACTTCAACTTCCTTACACTGAGCAGTGCTATTTGAGTGTATGTCCACATACAAGATAATGTTCCAAACTCTGTTGGTTACTCCATTTTTTGTGTGTGTTTTTTTTTTGTCACAACAACACATAGAATTGAGTGAGAAAACAAGCAGTACACAAATGTTGCAATATAACAGAAATAAAGTGTTCACACTGGAGCGCTGTGCTGTGCCTACTACAGTTTTGTCCAAGAGGGATCATTTTTTTCTTGGATGGAGAAATTCCCGTGGAGGAAAAATGCAAAGTGAGAAAGAGAGAGGCCGGGGACTGGCGAGTCCGGCCACATTATGGGGACAATGGATCAGGGTGGTAGTGGTAGTTGAGGGGCTGAAGGGACATGAAGGGAGTGGCAAAGGGGTGAAGAGGGGCTCTTGCCTTGCGCTCACACCAGATTGTACTCCTTCAAGTTCAGTTGTAGAATTGTATCTTTCACTGCTGCAAACACGAACCTTATATTCTCAGTATCTGCAAAACACAATGATGGAATGCACATTAGATCACCAACAATCTACTCTGCAAATTTTCAGCAGTGAGAATCTGTAGGAATATTAGGCTCGACAGCAACGACTCAACAAAATCTTCTAAACGAGAACTTGGAGATTGGCTGGGAAAATATTGCAAAACTTGAAAAATCTCCACAATACATAAACAAACACATAAAAGGTAATGCATATGGACAATTTATTTGCATAAGTAAACTACTTTCCTCTTGTTTGTATAGAATAATTTCAATCTCCCAAAAAGTTAAAAGTCGCGACTTTTAATGACACATAAGCACCACCAAAAAAAAAATAATAATAATAAATAACTCCTGTACACTCGTCTCATTCCTCAGCTGATTCTTTTATCATAATAATGCATCACAGAGAGAAATGCTATGGAGAGTTCCAAGGGCAGGTGGAGAAAGGCACTTATTTACAGTTCAACTCCCCATTCCATCTTTCAAAGTAATGAATCTAATCAAATGTTATCAAAACAAGAAAGCTAAGACGAAGCAGTGCAGCTAATAATGCTGATGGAAAAATGGGCATTTACAGTAGCCTAAAAATGTGTAAAGTTCCTTTAATTTTGTAGATCATTTCCCTTTACACAAGCTTTCTCAAAACAATATCTTGACTTCCTACTTGTGACTCCCACCTTGAGACTTCCATATTAGAAACTACCACTCACCTGTGGCACAAGTGAAATGAGAGTAAATGATCTTATCAGGATCCGGGTTAAGTTCTACAAACATTTTTAGAATGAATTCTCGGGCTGTGCTTGCTTCTCTCTTTGGACCTGAGAAAATAATAAAAACAAATCCACGTTAACAATAATAATGGGTATAACTGCACAACAAAAATACTTAATACAGTGGTTTATATTTCTCTAGCACAAAATTTACAACAGTGTTATGCAATCTAACAGACGAGTCACATACATTTTTCTCTCTGGAAGGAAGAGCAATGTGACTGCCAAAATGATCTTAAACCATTCAGTACCAAACCTGACTATATTTTGAACGCTGGAAGTACTAGCTGAAGGGAGATAATTGGGATGAAAACGCCAGTGATAGTAGAAAAAAATTATGATAAAATACATTTTACATTTTTTTTAGCGTGAAATTAGGTGCAGTTTGATGAGAAATCAACACTGAATGTGATGAATGTACTTGTTCTGGGGTATAACACTGATTAAACAAAATTCAGATTGCACCCAAGCTGGCTTCATCACACAGATCTAGATCTCTAGATCTTTACTGCTAGACTGAGTCTAGATCTAGATCTAATTTTGTCGTCATCACCGTGACTTTCTCCTCCTAAATTATACTCAAATTCTTGATCTACGTCTGATTTATTATCACGTGCACAATTCACATCAAAAATGGGTGTTTCCTCATCATAATGAGATGATCCCACACCATCCCCTTGTCAGACTGTTGAAAAATTTAATGCGATCTTTAAACAATCACAGCAATCAAACGCATCATTCCAATATGGCGCAATTCGGCGGTGACTTATCTTGAGTACTCTAAACCATGTTCCCATGAGATCTCGTACTAAGGGCTGGACATCCGTTTGTAAAGAAAATGAAAGTAAAGGCAATACACAGTGGGCATTGCCGTACAGAATCGGTAGCGGGCGTTAGCGGGCATTGCGGTACAGAATGGGTTAAAAATTTCTAAGACAAATTTCAAGTATTTTGGCCAACTTTTTTTTTTAAATTTCTGCATATTGCATAGACTGTCACCCTCACCCTAAGACACAAATTATTCTCATTCAATTATTCTAAAAGAAGTTTTTCCTCACCCTCTTGTTTCGTTTTCTTATGATTACAGTTCTGAGTCAGATCTCTGAGAGTTTTTGCATTAGTCTCTTCCCATTTAACAGGCCATTGAGCATGACATCTGAGGTTATGCCGGAGAGTAAATATTCTTTTCTCAGACCACTGAATTGTCTGTGGTTTAAATTTAAATACTTGGTGTAGTTGTCTGAACAGCCAAACATTCATCAGGTGTCGATCCATCTACATGAAAAAGTAGGAACTGTTCCTGCCATATTCTTTAACACATAAAGCTGACGTGCAGTAATGGTAAATGATACTGGATAGCGACAACAAAAAAGTCTGGTAGTAAAGTTTGACATCCCTGCAGAACGTATTAAAACTATGAACTTGGGTTGCCTTCCCTTATCAATGTAATAAAACAGTACATGAATCTCAAATCCGCACATGGCTGGTTGAAAATGGCAGTTATTGAGGTAAAAAGGAATCAACAATAATATGGAATGATGTATTCGCCAAGTACCCTAGAATGATGAGAATCATGGACTGTGATCATCACTTTCTATTAAAAACAATAAAAATGTATTCATATTTATATCATTCAAAAGAATAAAATGCTAACTCTCAAAATTAGGACAATGAGCAAAACAATAAATAAATAAATAAAACACATACCTTATGATTCTAAACTCTCTAAATCTAATCTCCATTTCTTATCATTGTTGAGTGACAAAATGAAATAGCTTTTTTTTTTCCCTCTTTAACACTTATTTAGATGTCTAGAAATATCTATGGTTCTCTTATTCTGCCAACACTGATATAACCTGCTAAAACTGCAACAAAAACTTACCATCAAATTCAGGAAAATAGTCTACAAGATGCGAATGCATAATCTTCTCCTCTAAAAGGTCTTTCTTGTTGAGAAAAAGAATGACAGAGGAATTCTGGAACCACGGGTAAGTGATTATCGTTCTAAACAAGGCCTTGGATTCCTCCATACGGTTCTGAAAAAACAACAGCAGAAACAAATTACCGTGGGTATATCTCTGCAACTGTCCCAGCTATATTTCAATGTATGGAACTCACCTAATGTAGCTTTTATGCGCAATCGGAAAAGGAGACAGAAAAAAATTTATGTGAATGAATGAAACATGACAAATCTACTGACCAGCCCCCTTGTGAGACAATGTCAGTCTACTTTTTACCACTTCTCGTTTCTCCTCACTTTCCAATTCTCACTGGCACACAGTATTTTGGAAAATAAATAATTATTGGTGTTTTCCAGATTTTTGTGCAATACAAGGCGTATCCTTTCTATTTTAAACCAGAAATTAATTACCTGTAAACTGATGTATAAAATTAAATTTAGCTACAACTACTACAAGCTGGCATAACATATTTCTTTATAGGATTATTGTCCTTGCCTGTGTCACTCTGTCCATATTGACAGAGATGATCTGCAGGTGACAGAGATGATTTGCAGGAATCATTTTCCTTGTTCCATTTGACCTCATAACCATTAAATCATAGGGAAGGCATAATATGAAATATTGGTGAGCATGTCATCTTAAAAAATGTGATGTTTCCTTTGCAAATGGAGGCATTTCATTTCTTGCTAAAGCTGCTAACCAAAATCTGCAGTTTGAGTCACTTACCTCATTATCAGATTCAACCAGGACCTGGTCATATTCACTTAAGGCGACTAAAAACATGATGGACGTTACATTTTCAAAACAGTGGATCCATTTTCTGCGTTCTGACCTCTGACCTCCTACATCCACCATCCTGCAGAAGATATGAAACAGTCCATTATTACAAAATTACACAATAATTTTTGCTTTTCTTCTTTCTCCTTCCTTTTCTTTTTTTTTTAAATTTTGTTTTTGGATGAAGAGTTGGAAAGAGTGATATGTTTATACCTGTATACAAATGTCATCAGTTAGTCAATATAGAGTTGTATCAATATAAAAACTTCAAATTGAGGCAGACCTAGTGTTGATTTATTTTGCAAAACACTCACATCACTGGTGATGACTTCCATTCCAATCAAATAAAAGTATCTGGCCTCTAACTACAGATTTCTATATTCCCAAAGCTGGAGGTGATATACAATAAGAACAAATATTTTTAACTGAAATTGTACCACATTTTCCATTGGATCCACATTGACTACACAAGAATATATATATAAACAAAAGAACTGAAAAAGGAGGTCTGTTCCCTTACCTTTTGCCCCCATCAAAACTATATTTGCTTACTATTTAGAATTTTTGTGGAATGTTTCGAATGAAAAGAGCAAAAATGCTTCGCAGCCAGTATCTCAATTTTTCGCCATATGGTGTTTTTGGTAGCATGCGAAAGCTTATTTCAAACCCTTTCAGGTGGTGAAGAAGTTTTGAGCTAGCTTTTTCCTAGCCAGAAGTACTGAAGTTTAAAAGAGACAAGGAGGGACCCCCAGTAATGATCAAAATTCCGGCAAAATCAAGTTGAACACATAAATCTCACAAAAACCCGATTTTGATAAAGTACTATATAAATTGAGGGTAAGACCGATACTGCTTTTTTTCTGAAATGAATCCACTTTCAACTTTTGTAATAAAAAAAAAAATTTGCTGTCTGACCCCCCTTATCTCATTCAAAGCCCAATTTCTCCGTTCTAGCCAAGTGACTTGAGCCTCATTTCAACTGGCTGTTAGACAAATGATTTTTTTTTCTAGTTTACAATGCTAGTGTATACCTCATGTTCATGGCAATGGGATGTGATCTGACTGATTGAAACAATGACAGATTGTAATTATAAACTCTAATTCCATTCCCAATTCTCATTATTCTTGAACATGCAGGCATGGCAAACAATCCAGATGTTGGAACACTGAAATTTATTGCCAAGGTAGGACAGCTGTTTGGGTTAAATTTGTTTTCAAAACTAATGAAGTTGTTATTCTGGACTAATTACAGTCATTTGAAATACACACAGTTTTTCATCATCACTCTCTGGTTCGTCTTTGCAAAACATAAAACACACACTAAACGAGTTTCTACAATTGCTATTCATTATTCTACATATGCTATTCATTATTCTACATATATATTAAATAGTGCTGCTTCACATAGCTGGCTTTTTTGTACACTGATAACCATTTCCTTCTTTTAGTTTGCAAACAAGATATAGAGGCAACATTGCATCTGTTCATTTTTCCTTACTTTGATGGAGAAAGCAAATTGAACTGACAATGACAGACCAACAGAAAACTGACTGACAAGGTGCGAAGAGAAGTCATAATTTTACCTAAATATTATACTATCCAGATCAAATGGGTACTCAATGATACCGGTCGTGGGTACTCGAACACGCAGAATGTCTTGTAATGTGGGCAGGTAGTCAGGCTGGGAGATTCTTTCCACACTGTCTAAGTAACTGTGAATAGGAATAAAAGAAGAAACATTTTACACACGGCAAACAGTCTGCATGTCTTTCTAAATGAAATGGATTCTCATTTAAACTACCTCTATTTTTATCTGCACAAAAATGGCTTTTATGGGGCTGTATCACATCTGTCAAGCATCCCACACTTTGTGAAGAACCAACCTAAATGTCAATTTTTAACACTATACCATATAACAGTATGATCAACATATAACACAACTTATACCACCATACATATTTAAGTACCGATCCTTCTTTTTTTATATTACTAATAAATAAAATCCTACACTGACATCATTTTACCACTGCTCCTCCTAAACTGACAGCAGTTTTGTTCGTTATTTTCTCAGTACACAGCATGAAGTCACGTTCTGGCTGACAGATTCCTCATAATGGTGAAAGAACGTGACTGCTAGTCTTTCACTTGTCTATATTATGGCCTAATGCAACATCACTGTGGGGCCACAGGCTTTGTTACAAACAGCATGTGGCCAGCTAAACTAATCGGCCTACTAATACCAATACTAACTATGATAGGATTGGTGGATGCACAAGGTGCTGCACAGTGAGCATACGTGCTGTAATCTTCAGTCAAACATGTCAAAGGGCCATACAGTGGTGTGTTCTTGACACTGTTAATGTAGTAGACTGACAAACAAGCTTACTGAAATGGAGATAAGGGAATGACAGACTCTCGCCCTAGTCTACTTCCCTCATACTTTTTCTCAATTGTTCCACATCCCTGCTCCCCCACCCCCCCCCCTCAAAAAAATTTTTTTTTATATGAAACTTAATTATCCAGAGGTCATGGTGGACATATAAAAAGGACATAATTGCATACTATTATTCTGTCACTAACTAATGTCTCTGTTCCTATCACTTATACTGACTTTCTCTTATCTTAACATCATATCACCAGTCCCCAAGATGTCGATATAACTTGGTTGTACCGTAGTTATCATATAAAGCCAAGGGGCAAGTGAGCTAAAAAAAAATCTGGCTGTGGTTTTTCATCTGGAGGTTGCATTTACTTTTGCATCAGAACGCTTGATGAACGAAATGAACAGCAGAAACATAAACACTGATGACTGGGTCAGATTTGACATTTGGTGCTAATACAGAAAGTCATAATAGCTATTCCATTCCTTAACTCATACAACCAACTAGAAATCACGACAAGTCCACTATCTACAAATCAGGCATAATGTGTTAGGTATACATCAACTCACTATTTTGCCGAATCTGTGAGCTGGTATTCGCGCCTGCGATCATAACATTCTTGTATGCCCTCATCATTCCATAGTGAGATAATCGCATCCACACAAGGCTTGTCAAATGTCGTCACTGTTTCATAGTCAATTTGACGAATCATATTGCCGTTCTCCTGTAAAATAAAAAAACACAATCAGTTTTCACATCTCAATATGAAAAAAACAAAATAAACTTGAAAAGAAGAACATCTTAATGACTTGTACAATCATGCAACTTTACCAAGTCTTCAGCAAAAATTTTTTAAACATGACTTAAAATTTTGCCTGTTTCCCCTTACCCTTTGTCTTCTCGATTTTTTTTCTTCCAATATATTTATGAAAACTTGAAGACATAATTACAGCTTGTTGCCACAGTCAGATAATGTGCAATATTATGCACTTACATAGTACATCAAAAGGTATGGTGTCATTCAAAAGTTGACCAGCATCTATACCATGTAAGCCTTGGCTCAGTTGCAGTTCAATATTCAGTGGTACAACGACAATATTTTGCTTTCTATGGGCAAATGAGACTTTATGCTCCCCTCCCTAATTTTCTATTTCTGCAGCAATTGTCATAAAATCTGGCATGAACACAGACCAAAACAATGCCCAAAAAATTATCAAAGGCAATGAGGCATTTCGAGATCGATCACATGACCGAGGAACCATTGTTCACATATGGCTTTGTTTACATGATGTGACATGTCTGAATGTTTATCATTCGTCAAGAGCTTTCTGCCACGCGGAGAGAACGTAAACAAATCCGCATTTGAGTGAAAATCCTCGGTCATGTGACTTTTCTCGAAATACCTCATTTTCGGATATAATTTAAATAAATTTCTGAGTAATTTGAGATTTTGAGGTCCAATTTTAAAAAAATCAATAGCAATTAAAAAAAAAAAATTGTGAGAAATGAAACTAAGGAAACACAAAAATCTGGTCTGATCAATGTCAGATATTAAACTGATAAGTATGTGTGCAAAATTTCAAGCAAATCATTTATTAAAAAAATTAACCCTATTAACAATCATTTAAATATCGCAGGGTAAAATCCAAGATCACACACAGCCCATGCCCACCATGAGTAGTTTCAATTTTTTTTCTTTAAATTGTTTTCCTCTGATTTAACCATGAAAATGATTAAAATGATCTCTGTCGAGCAGTTTCTGTTTCCAAAATGCCTTCCAGTACCTCTCACCCCAATTCCTCCTTAAAGGAAGACTGCCTACAAGAGAGTTGGAAAATTCTTCAAAACTGAGCCAAAAACACTCAAAACATGCATTCCCCTTTTCTATTTTTGTCACTTCATAATGAGTTCACTCAATCTTGTCTACTTAAATTTTAAAACAAGTTTAAGGACACATAGGGTTTTGACATACCCGATTGGCAGGATTTGTGTATTGAATATTGAGCGTATCCATGGCGCGTATCATCGCATGCATGGCCATGAATATATTTTGGTACACAATTTTGATATGGCTGCGTTTGTCTTCGTCAGAGTAGCCCGCTCCATGGATGATTCTCATCTGTTTGATGAAGGTACTTTTGCCTGACTCTCCAGTACCTGAAAAGCATAAAAAGCAAAAACTATTTTAAAAAAAAAAAAAAAAGCATGTAATTGTGAGTTAGGCATAAACATAAGAATACAGATTAACAACAAAATATTTATCATCTTCTGATGACAACATTTTGGGGAGTAAAGCAGCACGACGTATTATGCTCAATCTGAAAAAAAGATTTGCAAAGATATGACTTAATATCCTCAACTTAAAAAAAAAATGCATAATGTCCCTAGCATACCATCTAACCATTCCTTAACTAGGTCACATAACTACCCGATACAAAACTGGTTACGCAGAAATATGATAATTTTTTTTTATAAATATTGATAGTTGAATGCATGGCCGACTGTAAGACACTGCATTTTAGCTTATAGGGATGTCAAACTGTTTTCACAAAAAAGTCGGAAATTTTCCTAAGATCATGGACACATCATTTGCTGTTGTCACTACTCTGATGTGCTGATTTTCTATCAACAACTCTCACATGATCACTCGACTACATTGTGTCGGGTGTGAGGAATAAAGAGCTACGAACTTCGATCTCCATCTTCACACAGCCGCAGAACAACAGTCTGACAGCCGCAGAACAACAGTCCGACTATCGTCCAAGAGGTAGATCTATCTATGAGGATAACTCTTATGTACTTCCGGTTCACTGTAGTCATCGTGCGAAATTTGTATCGCAAATTATTATAAAACCGCAATTGTCTCGTGGATTCAGTAAAAGTCGGCAGTTGATCGACCAAAAGTAGGAAAGTCGGTGACGACCAAAACGTCGGAATTCCGACTAAAGACGAAGTTTGACATCCATGAGCTTACAATGGACAAAACTGTGGACAACAAAGTCGATGCTTTGGTTGTGGACTTTACACCATGCGAAAAACAGATGTCATGCATGAACTTCAAAAATCTTGTGACCATTTTTGTCATTATAAATATGGAAGGTTGAAACTCTTATTTGCCAATATGAGAAAACCTGTGTGATCTAACCGATGGCACCAGGCAGTTTGCATTGCTACAACAAAACTAGAAACAATGAGGAATGAATGAATGGAAGTTACTTGACAAAATTACTTACCATGAAATACACAAAATGAATACTACTTAAAAACCACTCACTCACCAGAACAAAATGTTAAACTGTTAAACCCATATAAATGTTTGTTAAAAGGGAGGCACTGTGATTGGAAGTTTAAGGTCAAAAGAAATCCTTGAGGGCACAACAATTATTAACACAGTCTTTTACACCCAAATCTCCTTCTTTGATTGTCTTTAAAATAATCACACCAGCACAAGAATTTTATATTATTATATTATTTTATATGATTAGATAACAACAACTATCAAAACAAAATATTTTAGAGATGGGTCACAGAGGATAACGAGTAAGGATGGTTGAGTCTGATGGTACTAGAGAGGAAAGAAAAAAAAGATTCAGCCACACAGACAAAAGACATACCACACAAGATGCACTATCCGCTGTTACATAAAATCTTTCAATTCATAACCGGATGACCAAGTTTTCCAGCAGTTTGGCCATGAAAAATAAAAATAATCTCAACAAATACAATTCCTGCACTGCCTCTACTAATAGCAGAAATGTTGCCATTCAAGAGTCGAAAACAAATAAATTAGTTCTCGTTCGACAAGGCATCTGTGTCACAATAGGGACAAGAAGAGAGTTCAGAAGATATATGAAGTCTAAGATTTTATGGCAATAGATATGAATGACTAAATGAATTACACCAAATCTAAGAAACTCACGATGATGTAGAATATAACATAACAATAACAAAAATTCAAAAACTAATATTTAAATTCCTACTGGCCCTTAATATAACTGCTTTCAAATTTTGCCCTTGGAAATATCTAACAAGCTGGGTCCTGGAAGATGCAAATCATTTGACATTCCATTCTCTAAATACAACAATGGAGTATCGGCTTCAAAGTTCAGCTGAGCAGCCTAGAATCCTATCTGTAAAAAACTGGGTATGTATTTCATCATCACAATATGCTATACAGAATCTAGCACATCATCTATGAACTGCATCTAGTATTTTCTGGAATCTATATAATAAGAGCGATCAGGGGGCGTGGCACTATCTTATAGTCCAATAAAGTCGGAATCGGCAGGCACTTAAAATTTTTAAAAATTACGTGGACAACTGATATCCAAGTGCGTTATACTAGGCTACTCTTTATCTTAATTGAATTTACAGAGTTGTTTTAATTTATTTTTTTAATGCCAAACTATCATTCATTTTGTCTGCCATGTGTGTGTGTGTGTATAAATAATACTCAATTGACTGTAATTTGTGTTCACTCACGATTAGCAAGCAGGCCACCGAAGTGTTTACATCACTCTCGCCACTCAGCATTGATCTACACTATGTTTTCAAGTGTTTGTGCCATCACTGTGTTAAGAA
>JBCAUA010000011.1:324125-345580 GCA_038406235.1 Peronia verruculata | reverse complement strand
CCACAGGAAGCCAGGGACCGTTGAGTCACTGAAAAAATGCGGGTTTTCGATCTTCGTGTCCTGTCATCCCCCGATGCGGAACCCGTGTTTTGATCCTGGCCTGTTTTTCTCCATGAGCAGATGCCACACCCATTGAGCCGCTGCGTCCCATCATTTCTCAGCATGCTATGGAAAAGCTTTTATATCAGTACAGATCAGCCATATTTGTAGTAAAAGATTCATTTGAAAAGTTAAGTTGGGCTTTGGAGGAGTTAAAGGTAGTCTGTAGAAAAGCGATGACTCTTATTAGTCTTATCCCAGTAGAATCTATCACAGGCCACTTTAACTCTCACAGTAATGTTAGGTCTGTAAGATGATAATTAGAATTTTTAAATTTTTATGATGCAGTACAGTGGGAATATCTCTATGCATTGAATAGAAAGTCACAGTGAAGCATGCATGTGTGCCTAATCTTCATTACGTCTGGTCTTGACACTTACCCCAAATCAATTTTTTTTTAGCTAAAATCATAGTTCAGACCATTCTGTACTTGCTCACAGGTAAACTTGTGCTTAGGCGCTACATGAATTTTATTTGCCTCTGGTGTAGTGATTATCACCTGCTCTCCATTTAGCTTTTTATGCTATAATAATAATTTTGACCTCAAATATTAAACATATACAGAGTAAAACAAGCACACATTATGTGGACTTGATTCCATGAAAATCTCTTATTATGGAGCCTAGTGATGAGTGGAATGGCCCAGCCTGTTCAGTTTAGATCTATGTGAATTTTGGTCTAGATCGAGAGTTCAGGTCTTGCGCCCAAAGGTATTAATGTGAGACCATGAAGTTGTGGTTATGAATACGATTGACTCGAAATGGATTGAATCATGAAATTGATCATGTCATATCTAGTTCTAGAATTTTTCTGTGGGCTATCACAATGCAACAGAGATTATTGACATGAGAATATTGGGCAGTGCAAGCAACTCCCAGTACTGGACAGATCTTCAGTTTTCCTCCATAAGAGGCTGCAAAATCATACTTGGAGAATTAAATAGACATGTGGCAGAAACTGATTTTTTTTTAGAAAAACTAGAAGATTACCCATGGCCTCTGTGGGAGATTATCTAAATATAGCCCTGCACCTTAAAGTGTATAGCAAAGCGTGTGCACCTTAATGTTGATATTTTAGTTGATGACACTGAATGTTACTCAAAGAAAACGTGTTTTTGAACTGGTCATACTATCTGACGTACAATTTGGATCAAGCAGCCTCCCGAATTTATTATTCAATTATTATCGCACTTTTAGGCTAATGTGAAAGATAATAAGCTTTTTTCGGGTTTATGTACATAGAAACACAGATCCATATGCAACAATGTTGTGTGCCAAATTTCATATGGATCCATTCAGTACTTTTTGAGTCCATGAGCCTATGGTGGGTTTATAAACAGAACTGGTAATATCTGGAAAGTGATATTGTTGCAGTGGAATTTTGGGAAATACATGATGAAAAGTAAAAGTAACTTTTGTCTGTCCCATCATTTTAGATTGGTGTGATTATAAAATGGTTATGGTTTTCATAAGCTTTTCAACCTCGTATAGTGGTGGTTATCTCAGCTGTCCACAACGGTGGTAAAAAAATAACACAGCACGATGTGTGTTATGTTACCAATGTTTTCCTTCATGTGATTATAAAAATATAGGTCTTTGAATTTATATACTTGATATAAGAAAAAAAAAAATTTGGAAATTTAATTCAATAAGTATGGATGCTCCATACATGAAGTATGCCTATGTAGAAGGTGCATGCCAAATTTTGGGTTTCATTTAATTTGCATCATTCTGATTATGTGAATTATGAATAGGAAATACCGTTGTCTATTGGAAATCCCACAATCACACTGCACTTCTATTAATTAGATATCATATTATATTGTAATATCTTATATAAATCTACTCATTCAAGTCATACACATTGACAAAGAGTTGACTTTTGGTGTGGAAGATTTATATCTGGATCTGAAAACTTTTGCAAAAATATGTAAAATGATTATTGAAAATGTGTGCTAACTTGGAAAACATGTATATTTCCTTTTTTGCATTTTAGGGTGTGACCTCCTCATTGTCGGCAGAAGCTGCAGAGTTTGTTCCCTCGAGCAGCAATCCAACACCAACCAATGCTCCGCCACCCCTTCGTCCTCCACTGACTTCAGTCCCACAGCCAAAATGGAGAGGTTCAAAACCAGTGGAAATTTCGGAGGTCCCTCGTTACTTGACCAGCTGTTATCCTTTTGTTTCACCTGAAGATATCATCAGGTACAAATTTTAGAAATTGTGACCGCAAATAAGATAAGGAATCTCTGTCATACGAGTTCACTAATAAAATGATTCAGTTGTTTGAGCTGATGGTCAGCCATTTGTTCAGACCTGCAATATTTTGATATATCATCTTGTTCGACTTGAATTGTTCTTAAGTAGTCATTTTTTATCATTTTTGAGATAAACGGGAACAGGCCGTTTCATGTCATATGCTTTATTTCAGATTGTGCATGCTGTCATTGAAATTCACCATTGAGGACAATCCTTTAAAAGCACAATAGTAAAAGTCAAAGAATTCAGCTATAGCTGAGCTCAGATTGGCTAGAAAATCACTTCGGTAGGCAGTTTTTGAGTGACAGTATTCAAACCAACAAACCATATTTATTTAGTCTGTAAGATGATATATTGATCATACTCGATCAAGTATTGCATCACTTAGTTTGCATGTATGCAGTCATACAAATATCACAATAACTATGTGTTTGATGAAAAGTAGTCTATTGTGAAGTGACCAGCTCAGTGAGTATCCTTGTGATTCTTCACAGTAATGAATATCACACTGATAGTTTGAACTTGTGAAATCCTTTTATTATTAATATGATTATTATTTTAAAAAAAAATAACTACAGAATACCTACTCAATATTGAATAATGCTCATTCCAGCTCACTGTCCAACTCATCCTTCAATACCAAAGGATAAATTCCATGTGATATCTAGATAGAGGTTAGCTATGGTTGATCTAGAAAGTGTAAGAGACATGGACAGTTTTTTTTTTTTTTTATTAGCTAAGCTACATGATTGCTTGCAAACTAGTCAGTGGACATTTCCTGTGCAGAATGACAAGTGGTGTTGGCAACTCCAGTTGGAACTGACTAGTGATGTTCTTATTTTTAGCATTATATGAGTTTGGTTGTGATGCTAAAAAAATTTAAATATTCATTTTTTTTTTGTCTCTGTTAAAAGCAAGTCTGAGTTCCCAATAGAAGAATGCCTACATTATAGTTGATAGTTTGCAAGGATATTGGGGTGAGCACTGTGTTGTGTCCTGATATGCAAATCTGTTTGTTTTTTTCCTCAGGCCGGATGTGGCTCGATTTCCACCACCTTTCTCCTACCCAGGTAAGAATGACTAAACACAGACACTATGCAACATCTGTGTGGTCACTCTGTAGTTTCAAACAATGGGAGATTTGTTTGACCAGTTGTATTACTTCACTTCGCCAGACAAATGAGATATTGAACAAGCAAGATGATGATGAAAAAAATCACTTTTGTGTCCTTTGCTTGAAATAAACACACGGAGAATTTTTTTAGAAAAGATTTTGTAGAGAAAATGCTTTCTTCTTATTCAGTTATTGTCATAATTTTATCAGATTTTTGGTGATTTAATTTTGATTGACATGAATTAAAGATATTTCTCCCTCTCTATACTACGTGCTCAGCTTCTCTTTTGTTGGGCAAAGGGGATGGGCACAGTGATCTCCCATTCCCATCATCCTGTTAACGTGCGGCCATTTTAGCAAGAGTCACAAATCATTAAGATTGGACCAGGAGGAACGCCAGAATATCCTAGAACGCTGGTGCTATAAAATGAGTTGAAAAATATATTAAATTTAAATACTGGAAATTGCAAAATGGTTTAGAAAACTGAAGTGAAACGACTTATAATGTATGGCATGGTCATGATACAGTGATGTCAAACTTCTGACTTAAGTCTAGTCTGAATTCAGACTTTTTGGTCATGACCGACTTTTCTACTTTTTGCTGATCAACTGCCGTCTTTTACAGAATCTATGAGATAATCGAGGTTTTATAATAATTGCTGATACAAATTTTGTACGATGACAGTGAAAACCAGAAGTACAAAAGAGATATTGTTGACCCTCGTAATCGAATGGTAGTCGGACTGTTCGGCGACTGTTCGAAGATCGAGATCAAAATTTTAAGCACTGAATTCCTCACATCCGACAACATGCAGTCGTGCGAGAGTTGATAGAAAATCAACACTTCAGAGTACTGACAACAACAAATAATGTTCCCATGATCTTGGAAAAACTAGTGTAAGAGGGCAGCTGTTCACAATCTAGAGATTCTAGATCTAGGAAATGAGAGTCTAGAGATCTAGAAATGTAGATCTAATCTAATTACGCTTGTTGATTATGATGACGGCACTGCCTGTGGGATCATTTTTGTTCTTGGAATTTCCACATGTAATGTAATTTTATAGTCCCATCCCAGGATCTGGTGAAAAGATGCAGACTTCTCTCAAAACAATGAAAACTCGATTTTTTGAGTGTCTTACGTAACCTGGCATCGCTACTTTTTTGTGAAAACAGTTTGACATCCCTGATGTTAAAAGCATAGGATTTTTGTGATATGTCTTTGCTTTGTATCTACTAGAGATATTGTTGCTCGTAAATAAGATACATGCCATAATTTTATGTTTTTATTGTGATCTCCATTTTTTTGTTTTTGTTTTTCTCATTATGACTCTATATTGCTAGTTTCAAAAAATGAATTTGAAATATAATTATTTATATAACTGTGATTTTTATTAAAAAGAAAAAAGTTCATCCACTAGAGATGTTTTGCTGTATCTGGAGTGGATAGACATTATAATTTTTGTTATTACCATGATCTCAATTAATACAAGAGAGGAATAACTGCTAGACATTTTGATGTTCCTGAGAAAGATAAGGATAATAATTTATTATCTTGAGTTGTACCAGAGTGCTGTGTCTGCTAGAGGTTTTGCTGGGTATGGATTGTTAGAATTTGTTTTGATATTATGATCCTATTTCTTGAAGAGAACTGTATCCATGGCAGATTTCAGTGTTCCTGTGAGTGTCTTTCTCTTCACTTTCAAATTATTGTCACACACAGGTGGGCCGCCGCAAACTGTACCCATGCCTGCCCCGCCCCCCATTCGGTTCCCACCTTGGCAAGCCATGCGACCAGACTTTGTCGGCAACTACCCTCCAAGTAGCTTTGGATCTGTTCCCTTTGACCCTTCTGTGTCTGCCCTGCCCTTGGAAGTGTCAAAAGTCAGAGGTCAGTTGTTTCTATTTATAATCATCAGATGGTTGGATAGAAAAAATTGAGATTGTAAGAGTCCATACATTTGAATCGCCTAGTACTTAGGGATGTTCGATTCTCAACATTGGTTAAAAAATGAACTTTTTTTCACATACTAGCTTTTTATTGTTGGCCATTTTTGTTATGTTTTTGTTTTTCGTTTAATATAACAAGGCTTCACTCTATACATCTTACCGTAAGGGTATGGCATGGGAGAACTGGGAGTGAAATATCTTTTTAATTTTTCACTTTATCTTACTTAAGTCTGAACTTGTCTGGGCAAGTAGGTCTCTGTACCCCAGGGGTTTCACAATGTATTCTTAGTAGTTCATATTCAACAATACAAAAACCTGGAAATCCCCGGCGAAGCATTTGTATCCCCTTGCTATAAATAGAACACTCACAGATGTTTGTTACCGCTCCGCCACAAGATCTGTGAATAAGTGTCACCAGTCCCGTGCATTTTTATGTTTGTCTGTGCTTCTCTTTGTCAATAGTATGGAGTCTTTGTACCCTCACCCTACTAAGATTAGATGGGGATTTCCAGCCGTTTGCTTGGTCGAAACAAATCTGTTGTTCACCTAGGCTTTACAACAAAATACTGCTGTGATATTTTTGACACACTCATCTACTTCAGTGTGTGCTTGTGGCAACATTTAGTGCTGTTTTGTTTTATCTAGGATGATTTTAACTCTGTATCTAATTTAGAGTAATCTTCACTGTCTCCATGAAAATATGAAAACACTGGATCTTGATCTAGATTATGGATCTGTGCAACAATGGACGGAAACAGGGAGAGAACAAAACGCTTGTTCCTCACTTGATGGCGTCATGTGTTCTAAATACCTTCACACTATTGATTATGAAGACTAGGTCTTAAAAACTTATGAAGAGGATATGTGATTGATTGTAATGATGATGAAGGCTGGGAACAAAGTGCTCAAATACAATCTTTAAAACCCATTTTTCTTCACTATGAACAACTCCAATATGGAAATCTTTTTACACTTCAGATGAGGAAAATGGTTCTCTTTTTGATTTGTAAGTTTAGAAATTCACCAATTTGTGCAGTTTTTAAATTTTTGAATAGTTTTACTTTTCTCACATTGTTTAGAGTTAGTGCCTTGGCGTGGAGTGTCCTTACTGCATGTTGATGTAAGGTTTCAGTTAGTCAGCAGATTGACATCTCTGAATAATATTCTGAAAATAAATTTCAACCAATGGAATTTTTCTTTCTTTGTTCTCTCTTTCTTACTTTTTATTTTTTATTGACATTACAAAGACATAAAAAAAAATGAACTTAAAAGATTTTTTGAAAGAGCAGGCTATGGTGACCCCAGTAGGTCTCATATAAATACTGTGCTAATTGTAGAAAGAGTGAGAAAGATTCACTAGGTAAACTTGATGATTAACTATTGTTTAGTAAGTGGGCCTTTTTCTTGCTATACTCCATTTTGGAAATTTTATGTTGACCGTAATAGCTGTTTTTGTGTGGTATTTTTTTTATGTTGTTTATTGTGGGACTACTTACAAATTCAGACTGAGATGGAAAATATAATTCACACCTCCAGTGATGAAGAGGACAGACATAGCTTTGAAAATGAAGGATTTGCATATATACATTTATGTGAATTTCTTCACACTTTTAGTTCACTTTCATTCATGTTGGAAAATTCTCTTCCTCATGTGGTTGATTACAGGTGATGGCCTGCTACCCACACCGCCCCAGATGGGCATGTCTGTGCCTCCCATCCCAGGGCAAGGCTTGATATTGGCCCCACCGCAGCCTGACCCGATGACCTCTTGGGTGATGACTACACCCCCACCCATGTTTGTCCAGCAGCCCCCTCACCAGCAACTGCCCTTTTCCTCCCAGCCCCAGCCACATGTGGCTGTTGCAGCCACACAGTCGATGACATTGACCAGAACAGCAACCACTGTAAGTGTAGCATAGCCTGTACCCATTGTCTCGTTCAAATTGTGCTTTTGCTTGATTTGATGTATGTTGTTCTATAGCATCCATTTTGAAGTAGATTCTTTGAAAACAAAATTGAAATCAGTCCATTAATATACTAATCCTTAAAACTGAGTTCTCCACCCTCCTGTCCCCTAATCTCTAGGCTCCCAGAACAAGATATAGGTATCTCAGGGTTAGTATCACACTCAAATGAAAAATTACAACAATGAAACTGTAATGAAATTCACTAAACATGTTTTACCGATGTGAAGCAAAGTTCATGGGCTTTATCTCAGTACTAATGGTTTGTAGAAGGAAGCGTCTTTTGTGTGGGGTGCTAGGCTGTGCCAGTTAAATCAGACAGGAGGAAACTCGTAATGAGAAAGCCTGTCTGGTATACCTGGTGTTAGGGTTCATCAGATTTGTGAAAATGCAACAGGTAGACACATAGATAAATAAATAAAAAAGATTAGCGATTGAATATAGAATTGCTTTTTTTTTTTATCCCTGTATTTTTTTTTTTAAGTGAAACTGTTTCATTCCAATCATTATTCATATTCGTTTTCTCATTATTATCAACAACATCATTATATTATTCTTATTGTTATCAAAATCATGATTATATTATCTTATTTGTCTCGTGGCCAGTCAGAATGAGTTATAAGTGGCTGGACTCAGACAATAAACTTTAGGCTGAATGTGATAAAGGTGGTCTAGTATCAGTTTTTTTATATAGCAGAAACTGAAAGAGCATTCATCTCTGAATAACAAAACATTACTCTAGGGGCAGATTATAGGAACATGTATGAAACTGTTGTGAGGTAAATATACAGATTTATGAGCTCAAGTGTTAATTTATTTAACGATAATTCTCCTGGTTTCAGCTAGTTCTTCAATTTGCAATATCACTAGGTACAGTAAGCTAGCTTAAATCATTCTTGGCCATATGAAAGTGTCTGAATTCAGGTTTTGTGTGACAATTATAACTTAGTTTGGTGAAAAATGTTTATATGAGTCATCGTGACGACTACATGTTTCCTTCTTGATCTGTTTTTTAAAAAAATTATTATTTCATGAAGTTATTGCTAAAAGTTTTTGTCTGGCATATCATACACATTTTTGATAGTCAAGATATGTGAGTTATTTGTTTCTGTCTGTAAAAGTTGCATTACAAAGAGAAATGGGGTTGGACTGGCTACATGCCACAAAAGCGTGCATCCAACGTGACCAGATAGGTCTTAGACTCGAACCCACAAGGAAAGTGGAAAGTGGGCAGACCAAAATAGACTTCACGCAGGAGTAGTGACGCTGGAATAACATGGGTCAAACTGGGGAAGACCTGCCAGAACCGGGTGCACTGGAGAAGTGTTGCCTTAGTCCTATGTTCCTTAAGAAATTAGCACGCAGAAGGAGAAGAAGAAATGACAGATATTGCCCGTCACTTTTTTCCTCTTAATTTCTGTACTGTCTTTTATTTATACTTTTTTTGCCACCTTTACTTACCTGATTTATGTTGTCATTATCAGTAGTTTATAAAACTATCACTTATCTGTCCCCAGAGGGATGTCAAACTTCCGACTTTAGTCGGAATTCTGACTTTTTGGTCGTCGCTGACTTTCCTACATTTGGTCGATCTACCGCCGACTTTCATTAAAGCCACAAGGCAATCGCTATTTCATAATAATTTGCAATACAAATTCCGCACGATGACAATGAAACTGGAAGTACAAAAGAGTTCTGCTCATCTCTTTTGACAGTCGGACTGTTAGGCTTATCCGGCGCCCATTTGAAGATCGAGATCGAAGTTCGTAGCACACAGATCTTATTCCTCACACCCGAGAACATGCAGTTGAGTGGTCGCATGAGAGTTGTTGATGAAAAATCAGCAGATCAGAGTTCAAACAACAACAAATAATGTGCTCATGATCTTAGAAAGACTACTGTAAGAGGAAAGCAGTTCGCGATCTAGACTAGATCTAGATCTAGATCTAATCCTAATTACTCTTGATGATTATGATGCATGTGGGATCTTTTTAGCTCTTGGAATTACCACTAGTTGTATAATTTTATAGTTCCATCCCAGAATCTTGTCAAAACTTGCAAACTTCTCTCAAAACAATTGAAACCCTACATATTTTAAAAGCATTTTGCTACCTTTACTTGCCTACATTTTGCTACCTTTACTTGCCTGATTTATGTTTTCATTATCAGTAGTTTATGAAGCTTTCACCTATCTGTCCCCAGACTAACACTCGTCGGCCCAAAGTCAGCACTGGTTGTCAGAGAGAGGATGGGGATGTGAGACCAGCCTCACCAGTGATGATAAGTCGCTCCTCCCAGACAGGTATGGATGTCACAGAAAGCATTTTCATCATGACAGAGATGTTAAACTTCTGATATTAGAGAATGTGACTTTTTGGTAATTGTCAGCTTCCTTATTCTAGGCTTGTCGGCTCGCTGATTGTGTTTTCTCTCTTTTTTTAAATCATTCTTATTTTTTAAAATTCGATGGAAGTGTAACGTTACAATTGCGAAAATGGGAGTACGACAGTGTATGATCATTTTGCAAACTTCCTGAAGTATCAATAAAACAGGTTGAAAGGATTGATACCTTATTTGGTGCAATGGTGTTGTGATGAAACTGGTGCAGTGTTGAATGAAAAATGTTTTACCAGTGTCGTGGAATCAGATGATAATGTCATAGTAAGGTTAAGAATGAGTTTTATGTCAAAATTTTCATGTATATAGAATATGACATCGGTAGAAGAGAAATATATGGACTTTACTTTGACGAAACTATAATTACTGATTTATCTTCATTTCTTCTTAGCCGCAACATTCACATTCAGACTTCAGTTCTTTTAATCCATCATCAAGAAATCCAACTTTGCTTCCTGAAATTTCCCTTTCACATCTGGATTGTTTTACCTGTCAAATGAGATATCTTCATAACTGTTTTATATACACGTGTGTTTAACCATGGATTAGGTCACATGATAACACTTTTCAGAGTTTAATTGACATATTTTTAGACGATACCGGCTTATAGTTCATCTTCACCTTTTTTTTTTTTTTTTTCCGGGTTATTGTAGTGATTTGACTCCTTTCACCAGGTGTATTGTCGTTGTTTGTTACAATCCACAGATCTACCTTTAGCTTTTCAAAACCTTACCTTGAAAGAGAAGCCACACCCCCTGTATGTCAGTCACCGTGGGAACAGCCAATCCAGGTCGCAAAAATCTAGCGAGAACACTGATGGACGGGACTGGAAAGCAGGTTTGGCACTTGCATTAAAGATAAAAAGGACCCTATGGCAACAATCTGTGTTATAAAATTGCAAGAAAACCCACAATAGGCTTATGGACTCAAAAACTGCTGAATGGATCCACATGAGCTTTGGCACACAATATTGTTGCATATGGATCTGTGTTTCTATTTATTAAAACCTGAAAAAAGCTGATCTGTGACATTATTCTAAAAATGCAGTAATAATTGAATAATAAACTCGTGAAGGCGCTTGATTTGAATTGTACATTCGATATTATGATGCGGTCAAAATATGTTTTCTTTGAGTTACTTTCAGTTTAATCAACCAAAATATCAGCATCGAGATGTACATGCTTGCCACATACTTTGTCGCAGGGCTATATATTTAAAAAAGAAATCTCTCATGGAGGCCTTTGGTTCACTTCTAATATTTTATATATTTATAACTTATAAGAAGTTTTTGCCTCAGCTTGTCAAACTTTGGGAAATACAAAGATAACTAAATATTTTTTTGTGTGAAGCATTTTCAGCTGGTGCTTTATAGGAGTAGACACTGTACTAATGCTCTCTGTTGTTGTTAATATGTTTTTCGTTGTCTCCAACAGAAGACCAAGACTCGGACAGCGGATACAATAGTCCAATGCACAGGCAGAATCTGGTCTCTAATGGGACGCAGGTTGCACCATCCAACACTGGAGGGAGTTATCATACTGGCAGTGGTGTGCAACACAGCTCAAAGGTGCAAGCTCCACATCAGGCCCAAATAAGATCTGGTATGAAACAGGGCGGCAGTGGCGAAATTGACCGGCTGTCAGAAGAAGGAACTGACGGTGAACCTGGCTCAGGACAGAATGAAAATCAACAACAATCTAAGATGGGTACTCACGATGGGAAAAATTTATATTTGGATTCAAAGAAAAAACGAAGAAAGAAGAAAGATCAGAGAGATGCGACTCGCTCCCCAAGAATGCTGGGATCAAATTCGAAACTGTTGTCTCGCTCATCATCATCCATATCCTCAGCAGGAACCAAACCAGAGGAGGAAGATGAGAAAATTGATCTACATTCGTGGACTGATTTTCCCCCCATGTCGACCCGAGTTGCAACGACAGGTACTTCCAAACCGACCATCAAGTCACCCTTGACGTTGGAAGAGCATGTGCCTTTGACTATCGAACGATCGGCTCACGAGCCACCCTGGTCAATCAAGTTCTCAAGTGCTGATGAAACCAGGTCTGTTAGAAGCAGGTCATCCAGTGGCGATGTGGAGAAAAATATGGGTCAGAATTTCATATCTCCCCCTGAATCGGCATGGGGCAAGATTGGTCGAACTTTCAAAAGTAGTCAAGCCCCAGGACTTGGGGAGGAGTTGTCCGTCTTGATGGCATCCAGTGAAACCGTGCCATTGTTGCCGTCTTCTGGGAGAAGTGGAAGCAGCAGTAATAATCCATCTCGGAACAGCAGTACCAACCCCAGCCGACACAACAGTGGTGGTGGCGCCGGTGGGAGTGGCAGTGCTAGTCCCAATCCTTTGCTGACTGAGCACTCAGAGAGACATGAGGCATCTGCAAGCCCTAAGACTGGAACTAGACCGCCGGATCGGAACCAATATGCTAAGCCAGTGACAAAACCTGGAAGAAAAGCTGAAGACGGAAATGCTGAAGTTGGGTTGAGGACAAACAGGTCTCGAGGAGGGGAAGAGAGGGTGACGAAAGCTCCAAAAAATGCCTGGAGTGTGGTTCATGCGAAATCCCAGATGGTTACTTCAACATCATCAGTGATGTCATCATCATCAGAATCTTCGAGGTCATGGGTTGCGACAACCACTACTGCGACAGCAGTCACCACCACAACATCCTCATCTGCAATAATAACAAATAACAATCAGTACTGTAGCTACAGTGGAAGTGTGACTGCTCCCAACAAAAACGCGCCTAATGGGAGGCCAGGTCAGAACTTTAATGGCCACTGGGCAGCCAAGGTTCGGAATGAGGGCCCAGGAAATATCGTCCAGTTAGGTGCAGCAGGGGGAGGCAATAACAGTGACAATACTAAAAGGAGACAACCATCAGGTACAATTTTCCTGTTTTGCTGTAATTCAGATTTTAAATAGTGCTCTGCAAACTGACAAGCACCTTTTTGAATAATAAACAAAAGTGATTAATTTGGAAATATTTTTTTTTTTTTTTTTTGGCTGTGGTTACTTTTCCTTGAGAATAAGTTTAGTTTTACAGGCAGACATGGGGTAGTGTTTTAATTTGTTTCCTTTTCTCTCATCTGATGTGTTTCTTGTGATTGAAAATTGATGTTCATTCCTCACTTTGTTGTTGCCGCTCTTTAAAGTTATCAGTCCAAATAGTATTAGAGACGGCATATTTGCTTGTGTAATATAGAGTCAAGCTTTGCATATTTTTGCTTTAATTCTGTAGAGAATGGATCTTACAGGTCATTATGAGATCCAGCATTATAAATACACTGATATACCGGTATTACATGTACTTTTTGCATCTTTCAGATAATTTGCAACAGCATTTAGTTGAAATAGAGTGAGGGAAATGTCAACAAAGGATTAAGATAACAACATGAGAACAAATTTGTCTTGCTCTGTCTCAAATTTTTAATTTCTTTATCTCTCCAGGTCCATTGTCCTCTGTTGCTAGTACTAGTGCTGGGTCGCCATCACCTGTGTCAGCTGATATGAGGAGATTGCAGAATAGTCATTCACCCAATAACTTTGCAGGTATTGTGGCTGCTGGTCCCCCTAAATCTGTGATAGCACCATCATCAGTATCACTGTCGACAGTTTCACCGTCAGCACAAACAATGGCTGGGGCTGGGGTTTGTAGCCCTCGTCCTGGAATATCTAGACCTGGTGCTACAATGATCCAACCATCTTTGCTGTCTGGTAACTACAGCATTCCACCGCCATCTCAACCACCTCCTGTAACACCGGGGACCTCTCGGCCCCCACCAGTGGTCCCTGTGACAGTGTCCAGCGCTTCTCACCCACCCCCCTTCCGCTCCTATGCAAATATCACCCAAGGTGCATTACCCCCCACTAGCACAAACTATGTACCAAGGGGAACTAGTCATTCTGTTATCTCCCCTGCATTTCCAGGCACCAGTGCCCCACCGCCACCACACTTTGTATCAGTACCGCCAAACAGCTTCCCAGCATACTATTCTGGAGCAGTGACCCAGAACCAGCCACCGCCAGCTCTTCACCACGGTGATTCCTCTGCCCATCCCACAGCGATGGCGCCACCTAGTCTCAAACCTCAGTCACAAACCCCTGGTTCGACAGCCACAAATGTTTCCATGTCTTCAACACATGGACATCCCAAAAATTCTATGCAGCATCCGTCTTCATCATCCACAAACAGTAGAAACCGAACCCCGTCAGGAAATAGTAAACTTCCTGACAGTTATCCTGCCCCAAAAAGTGCTGACCAGAATTCTAATTCGCTAATCAACCCATCCGTCCAACAACCTTATTCTCACAATCCTCCTGCAAATATAGATGATGGGGCCAAAATGGTCAGTCTCAGTCTGCAAGATGCAACAGGGGAGGATAAAAAGAGACGTCGACGGAGAAGACGGAGACGAGCTAGGTCAAGAAGGGATGGAGAAGAAGGGGAGATCAGTGATGGTTCCCAGGGTCTGGAACATGCCATCTCCAGTTCTAATGTATCGGAGTCCACTTTGCATTTTGAAGACGCTGATGAGTTTCCCGATCTACTGACTTCATCATCTCGAGCACTAGCCGAAGATATTGGAGGTGAAAGGGCAACTTTGTCTGGCACCTCAATGACCTACAGTGATATCATCAAATCTGTAAGTAATAGGCGATAGTTTTGAGTTGTACTTTGTCCGTTTAAAGAGATTATAGATATTGTTTTCTTTGTATCGTTACTTGTTTGATAAATCCTCATAACTTCCATGACCTGAAGTTTTTAGGAGAGACAAAAAAAAACTGTTTGCACCTTGTATCTCGTTATTATTATGAGAGCAAAATTTTATCTAGAAAGGAGACTATGCAGTAATTCTTCAACTTTGTTGTTTCATTGGCATATGTATTGCTTTATGTACTATAGATTGGGTCGCAAAAATGAAAAGGGTATAATTTTCAAGTTATAAGGTTTTATCAGAATAGTAATGATATATAAGTTCACAATTTGACAACAGATGAAAGTGAGATAAACTCTAAACCTCCTTTGAGATAGAGTGAGATTGTTTTTTTGTATAGGGGTTTAATGACACATCAGCACGTTTATGGCTATATTATGTCAAGCACAGTAAGATACGTTTACACGTCAAGGAGAAGAGCGGAAAGAAAGCAGGACAGAAGACAGGAGCAAGGTGAGAGAGAAGAGATATCTCCCCTGGAATGTCGAGTATGGTACTCCATGGGAGACAAACACCCCATCGATGGCAGGCTTACAGCGCCTGCAGGGGGGAGCAGAGAACCTACTTATTATAAACCCTGGACCCCCGTGGGGGTAGATAGAGTGAGAGGATGTTAAGTCAGAAAGTGTTGAATGTGAGGATGTAAACAAGGGACAGAGAGTTATGTTTTTAACCTCTTCTGTTCTTAGTATCTCTTAGTAGCCAGTGACCCCCTGTTTGCTGTTGCTCCACAGACCAGATCCAAGGTGGGTAGTCAGAGTCACACCCAGTCACTGACAGGATCTTGTGTGTCGGGAGACAATGATGATGAAGACAACGCCAGCTGTCACACAGGTAAGTGAACAGTTGATTTTTTTCTCTTCTCTCACTGACCATGTCTTATGTCAGGAAACAATACCCCTTGGCCAGACACAAAGGATGTTGAACACACATAGTAACGAAGAAAAAAATAATCACTGTGCACTTTGTTGGAAACATATGTCATGAAAAATTTTTAAATGATGTAAAGAAAATTATTTCTTTTTATTGTTATAATTTTATCAAATACTTGAGGTGATCAGTTTTTCAAATGACAAGATGTAATGTGATTTTTTTTTTCTCCTTTACACTGCTTGCTCAACACCTTTTGTTTGGCAGAAGGAAATAACAGGATTGATCATAATGATCTCCCTGTTATGATAAAGACAGCGCTTCCATTCTGAGCTCATTGTACCAGTTATTTGAATTATTTTATTAGTTACCGGTCTGACAGTTATATTGTAATTTTATAAAATGATCTCCCTGTTATGATAAAGACAGCACTTCCATTCTGAGCTCATTGTACCAGTTACCTTTCTTCTCTTAAATTTAAAATTAGAAACAAACGTATTTTGAGGAAATTATGAACATGCGGCAGGCCAGATGGCACAGCACATATTTACATATACTACATATGTAGCCTTTTTTTTTTTTTATAGTTTCTCTTTAACCCTTTTATGTTTAAAGCCCACAGCACTGTTACTGTTCAGACCGACAGAAACCGACACAGGAGACACCCCTTTTTTGATGGGCTGTCGTTGGTCGAGAAAATGATGATCGTGATCTAATAATAGATAGGAATCTCACTGATGAACCAAATAAGGTTTCCATGATATTTAGGGTGTGTTAGTGCATGTTTTGAGGTAGTTACATAGCGTGTTGTACGGCGCTATGGTCAGCGGCACGGGACTGTTCCTTCTGCCTTGTCGATCACCATTGCTCTCTCGTTGTCACGTTCACTTGCTTTTGGACTCGTTTGTCAAAGTCTAAGAAAGTGTGTAATTAGGAATCAGGCATTGATACTGGATTAGATGTAGATTTGGATGACTGGCAAAATTCTAATTAATCTTATCATATGCATAAGAGCTATCTTGAAATAAGATGTGATCTAGATCTAACCTAGATCTAGACACGGATCAGCTTTCAATCAAACTAGAGTCGAGATCTAAGTCATATGCGCAGAGTACAAATTCATAGTCAAGCTGATTTTTATTAGATCAAAATGAAATTTGTTTATTCCTACTATTTTACCCTTCAAAAGCTTAAAATAATATTTTACCATCTTTTTTTTTTTTTTTTGCTCTCTCTCTCTCTCTCTCTCTCTCGCTCTCTCTATTTCTGCTTCTTTTTATATCGCATTGATTATTAAAATAGATCGTTGATAATAATGACGGATACAGTAGATAGGCTAAATCATTTATTCATCATCTAAATTTAACAAATGGGGTGCATTGCTTGAAAAATAAATCGACTGTGATTGTTTCTCAGCCACTGAACTTCAGTCCACCGGAGGTTAGAAAAATGTAAACACACCGGGCTGCCACAGTGCGCAGGAACTTGAACACACGTGGGTGGGCTGCCGCTGATTAATGTGTACACGAAAGGGTTCAAACCTGCCATCCTCCAAATTCTACACACTTCTGATATGCCATTGTAAACGTATTCAACCATGCTAAGTAGAATATAACCGCAGTTGTGCCTATGCGCTGTTAAATTCCATCACAAACAAATAGCTGTCATATAGGTGAGTGAATAGAGGGTTCTTTTCATTTGTCACAGATGGAGACCGTGTAGTGACTGCCTACAGAATGGTGCAAGGCAGGCAGTCAAGCTTGTATAGCAGTTTGGGAAACATTTGATTGATGAATTATTGTGAAATGGATATAAAACTTACATTGTTGATGTTTGATATCTGTGCTATACTTCTTTGCTGATTCAGTCCATAGTTAATCAGAATACCTGGCAAAGCCCTATCTGTGTGAGACTAGAATGTTGATTTCTCTGTCTGTTATGTACCTATGATTATTGTCGTTGTCGTTGTCGGCATCCCTACGTCTCGAGAGATAATGGCGCTAGTTTTGGGGATGGCATCTTCTGGAGTGGCTGAGGAGCCCCCACCCTTGAGTGGCAGTCTCGCAAACAGTTGTTCAACAACAACAACAACTTATGATTATGAGAAGCACATTAGAGGATTTCTGACAAAAAAGTTGTTGATGACAATTACATGTGATGGGGTTAATTTGCTTAGATTTGTAACAGTAGTCAGTGCTGCATTTAAAGGACTTGTCTTTGAAGTTGTTCATCTTTGTGGGCAGCTTATTGTAACGAAAGAGTTCAGTCTTTAATTGGTACTGTCAGTGGAAAACAGAGACTTGTCAAGATTGTGCAATGTATGGAGAGGAATAGTTTTCACGTCGGCCTGGAGCTGTACTGGCTTTGAAGAAAGTAGGCATCGAGATATGGTGGTGTAGTAGTTAGTAGTATAAAGTTGGAGGAAATTTAATTTCACGCTGGTGTCAGCCAAGGATTGAATTGGCATTTGTGAAAGTGAGGTCCAAAGGGGTGTTGTTATTTTGGTTTGATATGGGTGTGATTATGTGTGGATTTTTTTACCTTCCAGGTACAACCAATGAATCCAAGAGAGCAAGGAAGAGACGCAAGCGCAGAGAACAAGCCAATAAGGCTGCAGAGGCAGAACTAGCTGAAATCTCATTGGAGCAGCAGTGGTTGAAAGAAGTGGGGCTCAAGAAATCTGCAAATAACAAATCTGGAGATATGACAGGGGGTGGAGCCTCAGGAGGCAAAGGTGGAGGAGGCATCATAACAGACTCTGGGGTGGTCAGCGAAGCCAAGAAACAAGGGGCAGGAAAAGGAGGAGGAGGGAAGAAATCCCAGCAGCCAATAGCCTTTGACATTGCAGCAATGATTGATGCCATACAGGTAGGGCTAGATCTATCCAGTGTGAGATCCTCTGGAAAAATTTTGATTGATGCCAGAAATTTGCATTTGTCATATGTGAGACTTGACGTAAAAGTTCTGTTCTGGGACAAATAAGGCTGTAAGAAATAAGAGTAAAGTTAAAAGTATCCATCTGTAGGTTAAAGAGAAATGGTTGTCGTGGAAAACTTATGGGAAAAACAGTGAAGATTTTGGGTGGCCAGCTCAAACAAGATTTTGAAACAAAGTCTTTGTTGTAATATGCCAATTTCTGACCTAAAGCTCCTTCAGAGATAAATCGAAATCGTGATCGTGAATTGCCACCTTGCTCTGTAGCTTTGGCCATTATCTCCTGATCCTTCATTGCTGTTCATGCTTTCCGCTTTGAACCATGATGTTACGCTGTCCAGTAAAATGCAAAATTTCATGACCTTTTTATTTTGACTTTTATATGGTGTGCATCATTACAAGAGGCATTTTTGCAAAATGTTGCATGAGATGCTGACAAAAAGAAATGAAATAGTATGAAAAGATAGAGAGTGAGGCATTTTCTGCTATATCATGTGAAGTGATTGACTTTTCTTTTCTGATGATTGTTTTCCATGTAAAGTGGAACAGGGGATCAAATTTAGAAATACAGTGATCTCTGCCTAAGAACCCTCCGCCTAAGAGCCCGGTCCACCTAAGAACCCGCCTCTGCTGCGAAACGGAATTTTCTCTTTATACTTTACCCCTCTAAGAACCCACTCTGGGCGCTCCCAAATAAAAAAAAAAATCTAAGAGCCCGGTGTGGCATCAAGATACCCGAGTATATATGGGGTTATTCCACATCATACTGTCCACTTAAGAGAAATGCACAGTGTTAGATGTGCAGTAAATGGGGACGGAGGTGGAGGGAACAGATGGACAAAGGAGTCGAAGTGTTGGTTGATATATGACTGCATAATCAGGCCACGTTGTTAGCTAACCCCTAACCATTTCTTTGTTTGACAACACGTGGGACAGCACTTGTGATTGGTGTTGTGGATAAGGAGGTGTAAGTTTAGCTTCCTGACTGGTCAGCTGTTTTGTTCGTGGGGTGACATAGCAAGATCATGTTTTCAGCAATGATACCATTATGTGAAAACTCGCAGGGCGTTTAAGTGCTGGGCAATGTTGATGTAACTGTACGCTAAAAGGATCAGGAATTGCCACATCTAATTATAACACACACAGGGATGAAGGCTGTGCTTATTTGCATAGATAAGTCTTTAACTAACGCAGGGATGTCAATTTTCATTTCTTTTAGTAGGATTTCCTACTTTTTGCTTGTCACCAGTTTCTCTGTTGGCCCCCAATCCAGTATTATTTACCATTAATGTACTTCAGTTTTATGTGTTGCTAAAGAATATACCAGGAACTTTTCCTACTTTTTCATGAGACAGATTGACATCCCTGCTAATGACAATGATCAGCTAATCATAATAGTGAAGACAATCAGTGGTCAGATGGGTTGCGTAACTTTTCAATTCACTTAAGAACCTGTCAGCCTAAGAGCCCACTTTTTGTTGTCTCTCGATGACTGGGTCAGGGATGTCAAATTTCCTACTTTAGTAGGATTTCCTACTTTTTGGCTGTCAGTAATTTCTCTTTTGGCCTTAAATCCACTTTTATTTACCATTAACGTACTTCAGTTTTATATGTTGCTAAAGAGTACGCCAAATACTTTTCCTACTTTTTCATGTACACAGATTGACATCCCTGCTGGGTTCTTAAGCGGAGACCACTGTACCTCAAACTTTCAAATTCTTTTTTTTCTGTGTTCGACAAGTCAACTATATCCCCTCTGATATGAAACAACAAACATGTTGTCATGATGCATAATCTATAGCGACCATATTGGATTTCAAAACAAAAATAAAAAATACCGTATGATGATCTTAAATCGCTAGAGGTAGATTTTTGAAATTTCTTTCTGCATATTTGTTACAAGCATGTTGTACTTAATCATCTGTTTGACATGCGTATAAATTAGTGAAATTAAACATCAGAGTCTTTTTTTGTTTCATTCCTTTTTATTATGTGATCTCTTATATGTTGGCTTATAACACAGCCCTGGTTAGTATTGCAGATTTCAAAGTTAACTTATGAGAATAATTCATATCAGAAGTTTCGATGGAGTGATTTGTAATACTTTTTGTTTAAGATTGTAAGACCACAAATAAGGGGGAAATCTGTCTTTTTTTCCTATAGTGATGTTTTATGCTTTAGGATGCGTTGAATTAGTCCGAAGTGTGATTTTTCTTTACAAATAGATCTGTCCGAGAATTGTCCTTGACAGTAAGAACGTTGATCTAAAGTAGTCACATAACATCTAATGATGCCAGATTTTGATTCCAGATTTGATTTTCTCACCCAGGTCCCAACCTAAGCTTTTGTCGTATTATTGTGTATTTTTTTTTTTTTTGTCTGGAATTTTCTAGAAGAAACCCAGTGCTCAAACCACACCAGTGCCTTCTTCCTCTCTGAACAAACAGTGGGGGACGGCCACCGCTAAACCAGCAAAGAAAGATCGTGAGCGCAGCGGGACAGGGAGTGCAGGAAGTGGTGGAGGTGGCCTAGCTGGCAACCCACTGGACTCCACCGCACCAGTGCAAAAACGTGGCAAGGAAAGGGAGAGCGGCAAAGCCAAAAAACCAAGCCCCTTGAAGAAAGTGATCCTGAAGGAACGGGAACAGAGAAAGAGGCTGCGACTGTTGGATGAGGATCCCGACTCGGCCACAGGACTTGATGGCGTAGGGTGAGTTGTTAAATGCATGAAACTTTTTTTTTAGTTTGTTCGCTCGTTTGATTTGTTCATTTATATTCTGTATTGTTTATGGGTATACCTTTGCTGGGATACAATTTTTCACTTACTGGAAATGTTTTTGATCGATACAACTTGTTTTGTTGTTCTAAGGAAAATGAACTGGAGTTGAAGATAATTTGAAGTGTTTATAGTATACTGACATAAATTTTAAGGAAATAAATGGGGCAGATAATTTTTTTTGTAATTTAGAAAAAAAAACAACAGTCATTGAAATGGCAGAGAAATAAGTTGAGGAAAAGAAAGATAGAGAAGGATAAGACAAATTTAATTGAAGTAACTAATCAGGTGATTATGGTTATGGTTTTTATAAGCTTTTCAACCTCCTGTAGTGGTGGTTATCTCAGCTGTCCACAACCGTG
>JBCAUA010000011.1:279342-301683 GCA_038406235.1 Peronia verruculata | reverse complement strand
TTGTATTTGTAAAGTGCCTTTGTACTACATTTTATTGGATTTAGTTTACTTTCTGTAAAGCGCCTAGAGCCATTTTTGGGGATTGGGCGCTATATAAATGCACTTCATTATTATTATTATTATTTTAAACAAAAGTGACTGCATCAATAACAAAGTGATATTGGTAGCACTCACAAAAATGAAAACAATATCATATGACACAAAAACACTAGAACAGAAGGCAAAATATAAATGAAAAAAAATCTTGCCATTTATTTACCGCTCTTTCTTTATTTCCTCCAGCTAGAGCAAACTGTGAGATAATCGCAATTATTTCTGATATAGAAGACTGGACAATCAATGTTGGCACTGGGGAACAGCTGTCTGTAGGCTACCTTACTTAATGTTCTTTTTTTTTTTTTTTGTCTGTCAGTTATTTTGTGCATACACCCAGGATTATGAAAGTTAAAAATAACAGGTATAACAACAATAGACAACAACACAGCACAGCAGAAAACACCTGATATTTGGCAGTCTGAGAAAAATGTATTTTCCTTCCAGGCCATGATATAGTATGAGCCATGTCATGTGTTGGCATAATTAAGTAAGTATAAAAACAGAGTAGAAAGTTGGACAATGAATACAAAAACAAAGAGGAAACGTGCTTTGTTCCATCTGAGATGCCCTAGAGGATGGATGAACATCTGGTGGAATGATTTCATAAGTAAAGAGGAGGTCTTGCAAAAAGCTGGTACTGAAAATCTGACAAAAAAAGAAGAAGATGGAAGTACCTTCGATTTGTCATTAGAACGACGGAGACCAGAATCCCACCACATGCATGAGAAGAACACCATGTGGGAAGAGAAGAAAGAGAAGACCAAAAACAACTCTAAGATGAACAATACAAAAGGACATGCTGAGAGAGAATACTGCAGTTGTTCAACATAGAGGATAAAGCACAAGACTGATGTGGATGGCAAGACCTCCTCTCTGCCTTATGTACATTGTATCTAATGGCACAGGGAGACAGTAAGTAAAAATAAGTATCAAAATAATCAGTTTAAAATAAAAGATAAAAAAACTTTGTTTCAACAGTAACAAAAAGAAAAGCAAACACATCAACAAAACCCAGCTAAATCAAACTTCATAAACATGTATGATCAAGAAAAGCAAATTCTGCTGGATAATATTCATTCAGTCTAATTCATCAGTTTTCAACTGGCTGACAGTATGTTTTGTAGCTCAAGACATGCCTATGTCTGAATGTGCAAGCTGAACTGAGAAACTAGGTGGAGCCAGAAAAAAAAGCTAACAGTACAGAGGGAAATTTGTTTTTTTCTTCTCTCTTGTCCATTAAGTAAGCAGTGAAAAAAGTGCAATAAGTATGCATTTGATGTAACTGTTACAATTGCCCTCAAACTATACAAACTCAGTATAAGCATAAATGTGTTCTTCTCATTCATCCATGACATGTTTGTAACTTATATAAAAATAAAAAAGGAAAAATGCTGATCAAATCAAATAACTTGACATAACATTCAGCTGTGTTACATGTACATCATACTCTGTGTCTCAGCTGTTTCCAAATAACTGTCCAGAAGCATTGTATTTATTATACAAGATAAAAGAAAAAACATGGATAACAAAAAAAAAAAGAAAATGATAATAATAATAAAGCAAAGAAAAAAGGCACATACATATTACTAATAAGACATTGGCCAAAGGGCACATTTTTTATTCTGACAGACATTGTAAGAACAGCAATGCTAATTACCCCCAAAATCTCATGTTAACAAATAACGAATGAAAAAAGAAAAAGGTTTCTACAATCTTATTTTTCAAAATTCTCTTTTTTTTTTCTAAGACATCAATTATTACAATAAACTCAGCAATTCATTGAAAACAGATTAAAGCCTAGATCATGTAACACAAAGTAAAAGCTCAAAGTGTAAACTTGAATCTATAGAAATATTTATTAAAAATGAAATAAGTGCATAAAGAAACATAATTTCTATGGCATCATTTTTGCGCTGATCGTGAAATTTATACTGTCACACTGTATACCAGTATCCACTTGCAACTTTCATGCACAGCTGTGAATCTACCAGAATGTTTGCAACGTGCCCCTGACATTGCACTAATGGAAAGTGAGGATTTAAAACAACAGTCTCATGACAAAACAAGCCACGCATTGTAAGACAGAACCAACAATGATCTGATCATCAGATCTGCACGCAGCAGACATACAACATTTTAAAACTAAGATGACAATATTATTAAACTCTTACAAACTTCTGACTATCATCAGTGATCCCATGCTATAGTATAACTAGTATAACATACAATTAGCATAACACATACATAAAAAAAGTCCTGAAAAAAATTCTCCCATGAATGATAAAAGCTAATGATAATGTGGGGTGATCATAATGTGTCCATCTCCATATCTATTTCAGTTATATTAGATGTTCAGATTCTAGCATTTCAGATGTAACAAACCATTGCAGCTGTGAGGGTGATGTCCACGAGAGCAGTTTTTATTAAGGGTGGAAAAAAATATTTAAAAAACATAAAGAGGCAAACAGTTCAATATTAATATTTTTTTCTCACTTTTCTCTATTATTGGCACTGGTTTGATTATAACAATGGCAAAAAAAAAATATATATATATATATATATTGTCTATCACCATTACAAATAATGTAGTTCAGTATTTTCTGTCTGATATCTCTCCTGCTATTTGTCTCTATTACTCAGGGATGTCAATTGATTGTCATAAAAAAAAAAGAAGTAGGAAAATATTCCACATTTGATGCTTTTTAACAACTGAAGTATGTATTGCATTAAGATATGCTGAAAAATTGAGAGGCAACAAAAGTGTTCTCCAAAGAAAGTAAGAAGTTAAGAAATGACATCCCTGACCACTCTTAGCAGAAACATCACTGATATGTATGGGGACGTGGTGCATATTTGGCCGCTCTGTCATAGTCACACCTGGTGCTGTCTCCATGAGCCATGGCATTGTAGCGTTGTCGAATGACAAAAGCTGCTGGTTTGGGCTGTCGCTGTCGGGTCAAAAGTCCTTTCTTGTTGCCCACCACTCGGACCACACCTGCATAATGTTGAGGGTGTAAGTTCTATTTGATACAATGGGAACTCTTTTTTTTTTTTGTCTAGTCCTATTACTTCCCTTTGCCAGATACATAACTTCCCTTTGGTAGACACCAGAGGTGTTGAACAAGCATTGCAAAAAGAAACAAAATCATTTTTTTTTCTTGACATTTGAAAGATGATTTTCCTTCCAACTTGAATTTTTTATGACATACATTTCAAGCAAAGAGTGGTAAAGTGCTTTTTTTTCCCTTTGCAGTGCTTGTTCAATGCGTCTTCTGCCTGGCAAAAAGAAATAATAAAGCTGGTCTAAATCAACTCCAGTGACAGACTTCAGTAATATAATTATATTACCTTGAATGTCTTAAAATTGGCCTCTTAGATGCATTTTTGTTATTCTGGGATGGTTCTTTGATAAGAAAGACTATAGTGAAAACATTCCATTTCAAAGAAAAGGTTTGTCCTTAAGCAGACAGGACCCCTAGGTGGTTGGGTTCATAGGTGACCACCATACTGAAAGCGTTCTCTTGAAAGATGAAACAATGCTAACAACATTGATTCAGAATCATCAGAAGGTCACAACAACCTGCACAGCTTCTATACACTTGTCAACACTAGTTTTAGACAAATTCCTTAGCCACTGGAAATACCTCTAAAATGGTATGCACAGAGATAAATGCTATGAACTTTGATTGGGCCAATCTGGAATTCTGGATCAGTGCTAAAAGCACCATTTCAGGAATCATTTTATAATGGGGGAAAAAAAAAGGGGGGGGGGGGGGTAGGGGATATGGTAGAATGCCCAAAAATTCCAGCCTTAAGGAGTTAATCTACTACAATGAGAATCCTGCCATAAGGACAAAAACTGGAACATCTATGCCTTTAATTATCACTGGATGCCAATGGTCTTGATTATGTCAGTGGGACGTAAGTCTTCATTCCTAAAAATCCTCTTATGGGGTATCATTACTGTGTAAGTTGTCACTATTTTATTATTCTTTTTTTATTTAACTATTTTATTTTTTTTTTCTTTACCACCCACTGACCTTCAACTGTCATGAAATCTGCAAAATTCCAGACCATTTCTCCGACCAAGAAAGATTGTCTTGCCTTGTCAAACTCTTGATGGTATTCTCTCAGAAAGTCCACTTGAAACTCTTCAGTAAAAACGAATGAAGGTTCCTAGATAAAAATGAATAGATGTAGATGAACAAGACTATTCTGCAGTAAGCAAATTCAAAGTTGAATCCCTCAAACTCCTGTTCTTCGGCCAGCACTTTTAATTACATGTATAAACAATTGTTCTAGAATGAGTATCTCAAATAGGTGGAAAACTGATTGTCTGAATATGTTATGAATGAAAGATTGCTGTGGATCTTGAGACACTTCATTCCTTTTACAGTGGAGAGAGAGGTTTCTCTTTTCATTCATTTTACATTACTGTTTCAATATAATTCTTTTATTTAATAAAAAGAACTGGCTCCAAGAAAAATTTTCAGGGATCTTTAGACATCCAACACTCGAAATTGATTGTGTCGTAAAGTGAAGTATTTGAGGTCTGTCATAAATATTACCAAGAGATTTTTGCTCACACTCTGATCTGTATACATGGTCTGCGCATAGTAGATACCTCTTAGTGAATTATAGCAGCAGTCAGATATGTCCACACTGTATATAAGCAAACCCAACTGCAAGCGATGGTCCCTCGGTCATGTGACCAATCGTGAAATACCTAACTGTTGCCATTTCACTTATGGATAATGGACTATTCTGAAAGTTCAGCCATTACTTCTACTGAGGGCCACAAAATATTGGTACAAGTACCAGAAAGAAAAGTGGTACAGTAACATGATAAACACTACCACAAATGCTAATTTTGGCCATCTACAATACACATTGACTGTTTCGCAAAAAATGTCACCATATTAGATTTGAATTGCTTTTCCATACCATTTTTAATTCATTTTATCTTCAGGTTTAGTGAAATCCAGTTCTTTCATGCAGCTCTTGGATCCTAATGATTTTCCTATGTTTTCTTGTCTTCACACACACTGTCTGATCGAAATGATTTTCCAGTAACTTAACTCTTTCTATATCACACGCCGATATATCAGTATTTCAGAAAAGCAGCACTGAACTGATCCATTTTGCATAATGCTCCACATTTTAAATGCCAAAAGTAACTGAAATAGAAAACTAGGAAGATCCCATGCCAAAATGTGTCACAGAAGCATGCAGGATTGTAGATTTCCGCAGAAAAAAACAAAACAAAAAAACATAAAACTAAATTAGCCACATTTCAGCAGCCCTCAATACTTTCAAAAACTTTAACAGAACTCATACGGAACTAAAAAATACAATGTATTTAGTATTAATTTGTTGGAAATTAAGTACAATTTTGCTTTAGAGTGAAAGTTTCAAATTTCTTCGACTTCTTTTCTTCAAATATTGATGAAACTTTGCAACCTTTGTTATTTTTGTGTTACCTCTCATATATCCACTAACTTTCTTTTGGTCTAAAATGGAAAAATGATTTCTTGTATCATTTTTCGAATATGACATATGTTAGCTTCAAAATGTTACATAACACTACACACTTCAGCTGTCACTTTCACCCTGAAATTCACAACTGAAATATCAAAAAATATTTTTTTTTTCTCCTCACCATAAATAAATTAGTTACAAACCCATATCACCTATGGTACAGAAGAGTTAACTTTCATTTTGAAATAATTATCTATATAACAACTTTGTACAATTCAACTGGTTATAGATCTAGATAGAGAATATTACTGTTAAAGAGGTAGTGCAACATCAATTTGCTGTATCAAGTTTCTTTGTGTTTTTGCCTCAGATGAAATGATACAGTTCTTGTAAACCCACTGACATACAAATTAGAAACTGATGGCTTCTTAAATTTGAGATTATAAAATTAAAGAGACAGGGTTGTTCGGGTCGCTCTAGCTTTCTGTAACTGACAGTAAACCGGGCAGGACGTCACCTGTTTCCGGAATGCATACTAACGCTATGCTTAAGCGGACCTGTTCAGTATGTTAACAATGCTGTATTGTGCTTAATGAATTGTCGATCGCAGGATAGTTGGGCGTTCATAGGGCTCTTCGTTAAGCTGATATTTCTCAAAATGCCACTTGAATTTGGGGTTTATCGGCCCAAGTTTGAAAATATCGCTACAATAAGTATGGGCAGCTCAACAGACACTCCTTCAAAAGGTAATGGACACTTTACCTAATAGAAAAGAGAGAAATTCCATGCCCAAAAATAAACTCCCCTTGAACATAAGAGAAGAACAGAAATCAAGAGCCACGTGGCCCATTCAAGTCCTCTCATGTGCCCCGAAACTACAATAAAAAGAAATGATTATCAAGAGAAGAATATCAAATAGATGTAGTCTCTTTGTTTATACCATATTGAATAAGAACGCAGTCTCCCCTGACCACTTGACCCACTCAACAAGTTAGGCACTGACCAGCGACCAAGCTATTGAGAGCAGAAGTGAGCTATAATTGCTGTGAATGAAAGCCAAAGTGGCCTAAATATCTTTTAGTTTACATATCAGATAGCTTTCTTTCGCTCTCACTGAATGCTACCATTAGATCACTGACATAAATTTCTTTGTAGTCATCGTCAGCCGGCCTGAGCTTGCATTTTACACGGAGATTCTGTAGCAAGAACGTAAATACACCCTTATGTGTAGTGGTTTCGTCCAAGCAATTACATCAGCTTATGAGCAAATCTGTAATTGGAATGGTCTGTGTGACAAGGGGTGATAAAAATTGACACCCATATGAAACTGATGTCTTTGTCAGTACAATTCCTTCTCCAACCATTGGTTCATTGCACATATCATTATGTGAAGAAAGGGTGGAGTTAGGGACGGATTAGAAAAAACCATTGGATTGTAAGGTGGTCTGATGTGGGCCTGCACTATGTCACTTTAAAGCTAAGGTGGAGTCAAAACCTATGGCTTTATTAGTTGGCCGCGAGATGCGCAGTCTCGTAGTAGAGATGCCAGGAGGGTTGTGACGTCACATAGTAATGGCTTAGAGAGCTGGCGAAAAGAACCGCAAGCCCTTTAATTTGCAAAATAAACACGTTAATGGTGATGTTTTCAAAAAAATAACACCTCTAACATGTTTTTGGCTACTAGAAGTTTATTATTTTGCAAGAAATAGCATAGGCTGTCCGTGACATTGCACTACCCCTTAAAAAAAAAAAAAAAATTCGGATTATAGGCTATTCCGTAGGAAAAATATTCCAGGAATCCATTTTTCAAGGTTTCAACACTTAAATATATGTGAAAGTGCCTTAAAATTGATAGGGGTTCGGTAAAAATTTAAGGAAGCCTCAAATTAATCAAACTTTGGACCTTAACAACAAGCCTTCGGCTACTCATAAACATTAAAAGTTGGGTATCCGAAAGCTTGATTTCCACCCAGTCTCGCTGTAATACTTTCATAATTCAATGAAAATAACTCTGGGCTCCATTTAGCCGCGTTCGTGGGACTTATTTACCGAATACTGAACCATGATTGGTCAGTATTTTGAACATGCAAAGTCAAGTCCTTGTTCAGTGCACACAATGTGCTGTCCGGCCCATGCGGTATGAAACAAGAAGGGTAAGGCCTGAGGCGCAAGCTTGTAGAAATAATGCACCTACTGACCCTCATTTCACACCCCACCCGTGGCCCCTATAAAAGAGGATGTACTGTGAAATGGTATCATCTGTTACGTGCATGTGTGGGGCTATTATGATTTCGTCATTATTAAGTCTAGAAGATTCAGCATAGATAACCACCCCCTAGGAGGCTGAAATGCTCCGTACACCATAAACCACATCAGAGGATTGCTTGGCCTTTAACTTTTCAACCAAACACTACATACACTTTCACTTGCAGGCCAACAAAGGATAAAAACTGTAAATCAAAACACAAAAGTACATGTATCAATAAAAAGCTGTTCTCCTGCAAGAAGATCAATCTTAACAAGGAGAAACAATTCATTTTCAATCACATCAATAAACCTGATATTTGTATGGCAGCCTGCTTTTTCAACAAATCTGTTGATGAGATTTTGATAGACATGATCACAAGTAGAAATTTTTCTCATTAACACAAGAGTCAGACTAAGACCTAGACTTAGAGCTTTCACCGTCATGCATTCGGTCCATCCTTTTCGCATTCTTCCCACAAGATTCTCATTGATGAAAGGAGCCAGTGTCAGTATACTTGCCCAAAATCAATAGTCCTATACCACCATAAAGTCAGTGATTCATATTCATCAAAATACAGACCTGGAACCCCCCCCCCCCTCTGAATGTTTGTGTACCCCATTTACATACCCATAGTTCCACTTAAAATTACTATATGCACATAACAAACCAATAAAACATCCACATGATAACTTAAAGAGTTCACTGATGTTAATATAACACATTATATCAGAACTGCAGTTCATACATTCCATGCAGATTCATAAAGTGAACAGTTTTACTTAGATAGATACTTAGTATAGATCTAGTGAATCTTGCACTGTTCATAAATGTTTAGAAAATTCACAGCACAAATTTGCATACTTCTGTGCAGTCCTCTTATGTTTCTGAAGAAGACACGCCACCAATTCACTGTAGGGTGGGAAGGGAGTATGTGATAGGTTCTGAGTCAGCCCTCTACCTAACATCTTGCTTTTCCTTTGATCCAATGCTCCAACCACTGACCAGTGTTGCACATATGTGCCTCTGCTTGTAACAGTAATATTAATACTGTACAACAGATTCTGGATGGTTCTGATTGCCCGTGGGAATGTAGAGGTCAGTGTCGGTGGGTTCACACAGTTGGCGGGATTGAGTGGGGATGGTGGAAAGCAGTGGATGGAGAGAGGAAAACTGACCGGACTATAATTGATGCATGGCAGTGAAGCAGTTAAATTCTGGCAGTGATAGGTATAGCTATCACAAAAAGTAGGCGCAATAGCCATTTCATAGACAAAATAGCCCATGAGTCAATCTCCATCACCAGCAGAATGACGGCGCGGGTCTAATTTCACCAAGTTATGTCGGAATCACTGCGACTCTATCTCTCTATTTTACTAATTCCGCTTTCAACAAGTAAGCAGACAAGACCAGTAGGCTTACATGATGATGCATGGGCAGCCGGTCGTCTTCTGTCCGATGACAAATGTCAGGCATGTCAAACTGTTTTCACAAAAAAGTTGGACTGTCCGGTTACGTAAGACACTTAAAAATCTATGGTTTTCGTGTTTGCTCGAGTTTATCACTGTTATGAGAGAAGTTTGCAAGTTTTCACAAGAATAAGATCCTGGGATGGACCCATAAAAATTAAAATTATATAACTAGTGAAAATTCCAAGAACGAAAAAGATCCCTCAGGCAGATCTTGGTCTATTTCCTAGATCTAGATGAATCTAGATCGCGAACAGCTACCCTCTTACACTAGTCTTTGGTAGATCAAGGGCACATTATTAATTCTTTCTCTTGTCTGTACTCTGACTCTGATATGCTGATTTTCTATCAACAACTCTAACGCAACCACTCGACTGCATTTAATAGGGTGTAAGGAATTAAGTGCTACGAATTTCAATCTCGTACTTCAAACAGCTGCCGAACAACAGTCCGACTATTGTCCGAGGCATCTATGAGGATAACTCTTATGTACTTCCGGTCAATTTGTCATCATAGTGCGAAATTTGTATCACAAATTATTATAAAACCGCAATTGTCTCATAGATTTAGTAAAAGTCGGCAGTTGATCGGCCAAAAGGAGGAAAGTCGGTGACGACCAAAATGTCAGAAATCTGACTAAAGTCGGAAGTTTCCCTGATACGCATAAAGTTAGCAATGCAGATAAAAAAATTTATTTTAGAAAAAAAAAATAACTTGGTGCAGGGATGTCAAACTTTTCACACAAAAAGTCATGTAAGAGTAAGTCATGTTAAAAAACTAAAGTAAAATACCTCGGTTTCCCTACTAGAAGTTTTCATTGTTTTGAGAGAAGTTTGCAAATGTTTACAAGATCCTGGTATGAGACTACAAAGATATAAAATTATAGGCCTACAGCATGTGAAAATTCAAATGACTAAAACGATCCCACAGGCAGTGCCGTCATCATAATCATCAAGCCTCTCTCCTAGGCATATGTAATGGGATGCAGTCTATGATTCTTAGACTCTTCAAAGCTGAAATGCTATCCATATCAATAACTGATAGATCTACCTCAGATAGAACAGCACATCATGATGCTTGTTCCCAACTGGACCTTTTCTTGAGATCTGGATCTAGAGATCTACACCTAGAATCTAGATCTGAATCTATTGACTCCGACTCCGGACCTTCGTTTTTCGTTTGCATAAAACAAGCCATTTGGCGGTGATTTAGATTAATCTAGATCTAGATCTAGATTTAGATCTCTCTAGATCTTAAGACCTTCTAAGCAAAATACATCTGTGAACAATGCAAGAATTCTCTTGCTAAATCTGCCAAAACCCGACAAGAAAAAGTAAGAGACAGACTCCTCTGACTTGTGTCACAGTTACACAAGGTCTAGAATCTAGCCCAGTTCTAGTTTGTCATCCAGAGATCACCGTAAGCCCCAAATTCTCGTGCGCTATGACCTCAAACAGCTTGTCAAATATGGCGGAAATCACTGGTCTTTTGATCGACGATGCTCAACTGGGTTCTTTACCTGTATCAAGTTCCCGAAGACGTAGTTATGCAGAACTGCCATATAATCCATGAAAATAAACGATCTGGCGCCCGTCCTCTAAGTATCAAACGCTGGGAGGTCGTATAAACCATGATTTTCAATAATTTTCTGCGTATTCAAGATGGCGCACGATGTGCTGGCGACGCTGCCGAGGGTGGAATGGCGGACGATAGGAAACACGCTGATCTCCCCTGCCACCTTCAACGCGAGTATCGGCGATCACCGTGCATGTGATTCGCAGGGGTCGGCAGATATTTCATCTCAGATTTTCGGTCGCACAGAAAACTCGCTGTGTAACAGTTTGAAACGGTTCGGTTGGAATAAGCTATGTAAATACTGAAATGACAAAGAGGAATCTTGGCAACGCTTAATTTGGGTCCAGGTTGAAAGTTCGACATTTTTATTTCACGACGATCCCAACGTTTGACAACCACGAAAACAAGCTGACACTTCAAAGTGAATATGATGAAAGTTGAAAATCGAACGAACCAAACCATAGACTTATATATTACAGTTACACAGTAAGCTAAGAGAATCTTTCTTTAGCTCCATAATGGAAATAGAACATGAGAAAGTAACTAGACCTAGATTACATCTATGGCATGGAACAAGGAAGGCCGAGGAGGCTTGAAGCAGAGGGGAGTAGATCTAGAAAGGGCGCCATGTTTGGGCTATGGGAAACAACAAAGCATCGACTATCTTCTTTACTGTCCCCATAAAGACGAAACAGTGAATAATAAGAAGTACGAAATAATAACTGGTATGAAATATATTCAGCTGATGAGAAGTAATAATGACATTTGTTGAGGAGACACTGTCAAGGCAAGGAGTCCCATGCCCCATGCACTGCAGAGCACGCCACGGACAGTCGTGGCCAAGTTTGCAAGCAAAACAAGTTGAAAAAAACAAAGACTTTACCTGATCTGCTGGTCTGCCCCTCATCTCCAACTCTATTCTTTTACCGAGACCAAACGACATTTTCAATTTGTTGTTCAACGGATGAAGATATCCTTGACAAATTACAGAAAAAAATCACAATCCAGAATTCAAGAAGAAAGCTCCTACGCTAACACAGTGCGCGCGAGATATCAATGATGTGAGGGCTCTCTTCCCATTGGCTGAAAGTGGTCCTGGGGCATGTGGTAATCGTATGAATATTTAGTAGGATACCCCCTAGCAGACCAATCAAATGCAGTTCCGTATTCTGAGCAACAACAACAAACCCACGTGGAAATTCTATTTTTATGATTTATCCACGTGCTTCGGCCTTCGCTTTTCGAATTTCATTGTTTACAACGTCGTCAACTGACGTGATAGTAAGAGATTCTTCGCCACTTGTTTGAATTTATCTGTTTCCATGCCTGTATTAGATCACGGTTTCCACGGGTCTTTGTGCCTCAATAGTTCATCTTCAAGGTGCTCTGTCCTTACACAAACACTTTATGATATTATTACGATATAATTTGTCTAATTAGGACAGATCTCGTAGAAAGTGATATTAAAAAAATAATAATAATAAAATAATAAACAAGTGGAAGAAAAAAAAATGGTATTACATGTATTTTCTTTTTGTTTCAGCCTAATAATGGGGGAAATTCTTTCAACAACTCCCCCCCCCCCCCCTTTCGCATTTCCCCCAATCTAAAATTATTGTTCTCTACAGACGTATTATAAATTGGTAAGTTGAGATCAAGGCTTACAACAAAGAAGAATCAGTAATCTTTTTATATTCTTCCATAATATGGTACGTCCATGGAAAGGACATTGATGTTTGCAAAAGTTGATAATCCAACCAACATTTCAAGAAACATTCAGATGTATTAATATGATTTTCCTTCACTTAAATGGAGGCTAGGTGAGATTATTGTTTCTCCAACTTCAGTGGAGGAGAATATTCCTGAATACACAATAACATAACAAGCATACGTTTTCCATTTTTCATTTATCCTCCAACTATTTACAAATGTTTATGCTAGAATTCTTTTAGGAATCAGTGGCTGAAATTTATTTGCTTTTACATAATACAAAACACCTGATGAATGACAATTTATAAGATGGACAGCAAAATGATACTTATCATAATATGGGACATTATGCAAACACCTAAATCTATTTCTCTTCAATGCAAGAAATGCACGTGTATATCAGTATTATTACAACTACCATGATCATCATGTACATAAAATGGTTCACACAATTACAGCCTTGTCTGCTTCACTGAGCATACAACAAGTTACCCAACAAAAGGAAGCATCTGTTTATGCATGTCACCTTTATATTGTCATTAAGATGCTATAAACTGGGTTTTGGTGTGATACAGATTTGAAGAAATGCTATCTGCTGCATATAAAGTTATGACCACCACCTATCCCGGTACAGAGAACTTTTTCTTTCTTTCTTAAGTGATCTATGACAGCTCCAATTTTCATTACAATTTCACAACATTTTGGGAAAGTCAGCTGTACATGAATGACTGAAAATAATTAGGCCTACATATTATAAGAAATATAGTTTGGTTAAGTCAACCCTCTTGTCAACAAGGATGACAGTGACCATTACAAAAATCTAAAAAGAAAAATAATAGGACTAAAAAGGGAGGTTGACATCAGGCACTAGCAAGGATTTACTTTACGCAAGTTGAGTTTAAGTGCACTGTAAACTGCTAACAATAAGATTCTCTGAATGAATGAATTTTTGAATGACAAACAAATTGGCTTTTCATACTTTATAGCATTAGATAAAATAAAATAAGTGACAAGTTAAATGGCCTGTATTCCCATTCATTTTCTTCCTCCTGTTATTAATAAGATAACTGAACCAATCACCCTAATATGCAGCTGTTCTCAAAATTTCCATAATTGTGACAATGCAAGACTGACCATCACTGATCAAAGTAAAGATTAATCATTCCGATAATCATTTCATATAACAAGTTACATTTCTCATCTTTGTTCTCTATGGTACAATTCTCTCTCTCTCTCTCTCTATTTTTTTTTTTTTTGGTTGTAAATCTCATTTTCCAGAGAGTCTGTATTTTCCTTCAGTTTGGCCTTGAATTTGTTCCCCATATCTAAAGCCGTAAATTCACATCTTTTTCACGTTACTGATAATTTTTTAAAGGAGTTTCTCTACATTGAATGATAGCAATAAGTGCATGGAACAGATGTATTGCAGTTCAGATAGACATTATCTGTGCAAGGAAAACCACTGTATGGAGAGGATTCTCCATGTTAGCAGGGGACATACACCACATCAAATACAAAGAGGGCCTGCAGTTCAATATTTACATATTTTCTTAAATGATAGGCTTTTGCATGTCCAGTCTAACAGAAACTAAGATGAAAAATTATCAGTTGATAACCCCCCCCCCAAAAGATCTTCAACATAAAATGATGAAGCAAAAAAGTGTAAACATGAGCGAAATGTTCCTTTTTTACCTATTCCTGAGTTTTGCAGTTTGGAAACATAATGCACTCAGTAGCATGTATATTGTGAAAATGTTATGTCCATATCTTGGCTTTAAATTCCCCGTTCTACCCCATGTCCTAGTAGGTAGGGTTAAAGTTAGAGTTGGAGTTTAGCTTAGAGTTAGCTGCACTAGAGATTCCTTCTAGCATAGAAAAATTTATTAATGATAAATAACGGGTATTATTCTGGCCTCTACAGGCCTGAGTGGAGCCATCCTTCTTTAATTCAAGCCTGAAATCCCTATGAATATCAGTTTTGAGACAATTTTCATCAGTGTCATGTATATCTTACTGCTAATAATTCCGATCTAAATGTTCCCAAGTTCATCCTCTTCCTCCCTCACAAACTAACAAAACTTGATTTCTAGATAGCAGCCTAAAGACATTATCACAGGTCACAATCATTAGACATTACCACAGGTCACAATCATTATCTCCATTTGTTTCCCTACTTTTTTCCATTTGATTTCTACATTCTCCGGTCTTAACCCTTCCTGTCTACAACAGTATGAAATAATTCAAAAAGAGTCATCTCATGTGCTAATGAATGTATGCGGCACCGGTATGTCCAAATAGTTCAACAATCAACAGCCCACCTATCCATCCCTTTCCCCCTTTGATTTTTTATTACTAGTGGCCAGCACTTCACATCCACAAGCAGAATGTCTCTGCTATTCGCAGCACACTCATTACTGCCAGACGACCGAGAGATGAGAGAAAAGTAATTGCTAGTAAAACTGGATAACAGGCGACGCTTCTGGTGCCTATCAGAAAGTACAAATGCTGGTTAGCTTGCTCACAGTGGGTGGGACTGAGCGTGGGTAAGGAATAACAATGGTTGAGAATGATCATTCTACTAATGCTTAACAAGGACGGCAAACAAAATTGTTATGGTTTTTATAAGCTTTTCAACCTCCAGTAGTGGTGGTTATCTCAGCTGTCCACGACCGTGGTAAAAAAAAAAACAAAAACATAACGCTATTGTGTTATGTGTACATCAGTGTTAACAAAATTGACATAGCAGTGAAGCAGTTGACCCAATCAGTGCTCGCTTTCAGAAATATTTGATGAATTCTATTTGCATTTTGATCCTGATGTTCATGGTGTTTTTCTGACAGAGGAGGATTGTTAAGCTGATTTCTGAGACATCTTATCTTGTATATGTATCTCTGTGATTCAATCAAGGCTCATGGCCCTCAGACACCATAAATAATATATGGGACAAAAATAGCAAATGGAAATTCTAATGAAATAGTTTATGGTGTAAATATTATTATTTCCTTTCCTTTTCTTTTTTTGTTACTCATGAATTTTATAGTACATTCAACTGCAATGATTTACAATTTCATTTTAGTACAAACACCCTCAATGACATCTGATTACCGTGAACCTTTGTAACAATGTTTTTTTTCCCACTGACACAAAAACAAAACAACACTGATCTTATTCCCAGTCACTTCTTGAAAGACTTCACGACTCCCTCACCAAGGCTTTGCAACCATCTTGAGGATTGCAACCTAATGGCTAAGAACCCTGCTCTAGAAAGAAAGGTACCCAAGTTGAGATTAACCGTCAAAACTTGAGGTTCAAGCATCCAAACCACCACAAAATGTGAAACTGAAATTACTGGAAGAGAGACCTCAGATTAACAAAAACAACAAAAAAAAAAAAAATTCTTTCCAAGATGAATTCTCTCAAAAGCAACATGATTATTCTAGGGTCTTTAAGAAGGCTTTTGAAGGTGAGGCCCATTTTTCTCAATTTTTGAGTGTATTTGTTTTCACACTGAACAGTTTTATTAGAAAATTTTTATGTCAGGAAATAACACCAACTGAGCTTTTTTGCACAGCATAGCACTCTTCCACATTTATTTGTTTTTCTTAAGCCTTTCGATCAAATAGTAGGACTATCTCGGCTTTTAAGTAGCTGCCTGATTTTCTTGAGAATTTTTTGTGGGTAGAAATTTGGAAAATTTGCAGGGACAGTGACACTCAGTCTACTCTTAAATCCCTTTTGAACTGCCAATGGTTCTTTGACGTGTAATGTACACACGGAACTTCCATTATATATTCACCCTTATCTGAGAAGGCTCGATGTCGAGCTTCTCTACCCAGAGGAAGCCAGGGGACAGCTGAGTCACTGAAAAAATGCTGATTTTTGATCTTCTTCATGTCCTTCCATCTCCCAATGGAAGGATCCACGAGTTGAGCCCAGCCAGAACCCTCTACTTCAATGACGTGAGTTTTTTTTAACCTGAAGCAGATGCCAAATCACAGAACCCCGGTGATTTTCCCATTTTTTTTTTTACATGCTAGACATAAAGACATAATTCTTGAACTATGAACAATCATCAGATCACTGAGAGTTTTGTTCATTTTCTGCGATTAGATCCAGATCTATGACTAAAAAAAAGTTCTTGCGTATCTTCACTTGCTTTGTTTCATTTGAGAAAACAATTTCAAAATTTACAGTTATAAACACTGGATCTGGAATCTTTACGCACAAATGTAAGGGCCATTTTTTCTCTCTACTGAGGGAGGACACAGTGGCTCTGTGGTATGGCGTCTGCTCATGGAGAAAACAGGCTGGGATCAACCAGCGGGTCCTGCATCAGCGATGGGTGGACGAGAAGGTCTAAAACCCACATTTTTTCAGTGACTCAACAGTCTCTTGGCTTCCCGTGCGAAGGGAAGCCTGATGTCTAGCCTTCTCAGATAAGGGTAAATATATTTCGGATGTCCCGTGTGTATGCTACATACATAAAAGAACCCGTGGCAGTTTAAAATCGATGGAAGAGTAGGTTGAGTGCCGCTGTCCAGGTGAACTTTCCTAATTCCAAAATCCAAAAATTGACTACTAAAAAAGCCAAGATAATCCTCCTTTCTTGAGACTGAAAGGCTTCAGAAAAACAACAATCTACTGAGGATCTCCCTTCTTTCCCCAAGTTAGTTTCTTTCTCTGCTTCCAATCATCAGAGAAAAAATTAATGACCACTGATGATCAGTGATGATTCCCCTTCTAGGACAAAACAATGCTGGCCAAAAAAAAAAAAAAAAGCCCTAATTGCAAAGGCTATTTAGACTGCTAAATTACGACTGACTTTCGTTTACTAGGTGCATCTAAAATATATTTTATTTTCAAACAATTAAAACACTATAAATGATTCATTCCCAATCTTCTTTCTCAATCTTCAAACCTCAGCCTGTTTCAATAGTCTACCAGAACCCCCCCCCCCCCCCCCTCTCGCCTCCTCTTTGTCCCACTAGCCTATCTGACTAGCCTAATGACCGACTGGCAAGCCAGTGACCAATGGCCAAGCGTGTCATTTGTGTACTTCGTGTGTTGTACTGACAATGTGAACTTTTCTCACACTGCCGAAACATTCACACTGTACACCCCATCCCTGAGCTGACCTAGATCAAGAATGTTCGATTATTGTTACTCGACAGTGACCGCCTCATTCTACCCACTTATTTCAGCTAATCGAAGTGTAGACTAGCCTTTTTCGCTTTCAACTGCTAGGCCTAGGCCTAGTCCTGACCTCATAACTGACCTACAAAGCGAACAATTTCTTTTCCCACCCGATTGAAATTTTGCCGCGCCATGCCCACGTGACCGACGAACTGATGACATCACAACACACTTTCAAAGGTCGAGTTTTCTACTCTCAATCATCTGCAAACAACTCCATATTCCTTTTTTTTTTAATTTCAGACATTCATTTTTCCAAATGCGAAGATCTCCAATTATGAAGCCACTACCTCACTTACTGGATATGCTAAAACCATACCTTCCCGCACCACTCCGTTGTCATGTGGCGAGGACATCACGGCTTTGTTTGGCACCGTTGTTGGTGGGTTGGGCTCGAGTGACCTTGAGTACAGACGCCACTGTAACACAATGTAATGCACAGTCGTTTTCCCAAAATTTACAGTTATCCTGTGGAAAACTGTTGATTATATATGCGCAGTTCTTTAGACAAAAACATTTCGTTTGCAATGCCACATTTTGTGCGAACTGGAACCTCCATTTTCATATAGAATATGTGAAAAAACAGAAACGTGTTCCTTCGGGTTCGGCTGTAAATTCAATATGGCTACCAATTTTTAACTCTCAGCCGCTAGGCCTAGGCCTAAGTGTTGTTCTTGCTCTCCGGCTTTAGCCGTCCTTGTCTTGGTCATTAGGCGGATCCCTCTAGGCGGTATTGCACGGGTCGATGCGATTGTCGGAGGGAAAGCGAAGCGCTGTGCGCTGTTGTTAGCTTAGGCCCCGGCGTTGTAGAGCTATGTATTACATGTATAGATTACAAAAATATGCAATTCTAGTAGGCTAGGTTTCGGTTTATATTTCGCTTTTCAACCTCCAGCGGGAAATTATCGTAGAGTAGGCTAGGTCCTGTTAGCAAAGCAAAGTAAGAGACTCGCAGAAAAGTTGACATGACGAAACTCATTTTCATTATATTTTACTAGGCCTGGAAGAGAAGGCTGGATTAGTTGCCTGATATTTGATGACTTCAAATCCTAACGCATCATTTAAATTTAATATTCATATCTTGCAAGCCACTTTGAATAGTTTAATCGAATTCTTTTTATTTAGACCGAGCGATATGAAAAGGAGGAGGGGTGGGGGGATAAAATATAAAGTGATAAACTTGATGTAAAGAATTGTAAATTATGGTGTTTTAAATTATTTGATATTTTCATGGTCTGCTAGCCAATGCAAAAGAGATGAATACTGCCACGCTAAATCTAGATGCATTTTCATTTTGTTTTCTTTCGCAAACAAACTGCGGTGCAGTATTTGTACAAGCTAAACATGTCCTGAATAAATGATACTTTCATACATCAGTTTGCATTGGTTGTCATGACTGCAGCGTTATATAAAAAGCTACTTAATAGTCAGTATTAATTACTGTTGTTAATGTGAAAGTGTTGCATTATATGTTAGCCTGGAGAGAATCACGCGCTGTTTCCTCCACCATCACCATTTCAGAAGCAGTCGGGCCTAATGTATTAATATAATAATCTTCTGTTCATAATGATGATAGCTTAAAAAAAAAAAAAGACAGGGTGGGGGCGAAATTGCTTTCTTTAAAAAATAAATGCTAATATCGAAACTAACAAAGAAACAAAACAAACAATCAAATAAAGAATGGTGAGAAAAGGTGAACATTCAACGATTTTTTTCACAACGAAACCTCCCTGTGAACTCTGATCCCAAAGGCCATAACGTGAAAGGTCAACTCTCTGTAACCTTGAGGAGGTTGCATATAATTAATTAAATTGTAGATCTGACTAGAATCTTGAAGTGACCATTGTTGGCAAATAGTAGAACACAGATTTTGGGGAGGACGGGGGGGAAGCGACGCGGAAGTACGTCAGGTGTTTTTGTACGGTATTAAATCATTAACACAGTTCGCTATCCGGAGAGCATTTATCTTCAATAAGCATACTGCAACAAAAGCAGTTTAAGTCATAAAATTATATCCTACCCACCGATAGAGGACCCGAGAGTTGTAGTAATGCCATCTCTGCTGAGATATCTGCTCTTAGAGCGGATGAAAGGCGTGAAATAAATAAATAAACTACCCACCGTAACAGGGTCAAACGAAGAGGTGAGGGAAACTTATGGCGGAGCTCGCCAAGGACATGAATAGAAGGGATTTCCCGGGGTATTGGCGAACTCTATTCTGAAATTGGAACAAAATATCGGGAATCTTTGTAGAGCCTCGACGGGACTGGTTTTGAGGACTCTTATTGACGCCTATGTGCCGTTAAATCCCAACACTAAAGAAACATCAACAACAAAACTTCACTTTGCCAGACATAAAAAAGGAAAAGGGGGGGGGGGGACGAGGAAATGTAAAGAAAACTCAAAAGGAAGAAACATCATTTGTGCGCTTTCTGCTTGAAACGTAGATCTACAACATGAAAACTTATGAAAAATACAGACATGATAGTAGAGTAGTGTAAGTAAAATGTTATCGTGTTTTGTTCTTTTTTTTTTTTTATTCTGTTATTATTATTATTATCATCATTTTATTATGCCATCTTTCCAATGACAAGAAAAACTTATGTTCAAGGCCTCTTCCCACTGCACTGCTTTTTCGACAGTGCCCACCTTCTAGTCAGCCATTGTTTTACTTCCAATGCAAAGTTCTTTAACAGGCGCAATGTAGGCCTACATGGAAACTCCGGAATACATTCGCTATGGTCTGAGAAGTCTAGCTAGATGTTAGGTTTCGTAAGGGCTCTGCCCAGAAGTTCAAGTTCAAGGCACCGAATGAGTCACTCTGGTAGGATTTGAACCCGCAACACTCTTCATACTGCTATCGATTTTCAGACGCCGAACTCCATGACCAGAATATTCCCTCTTGTTGTGGCAAATTAAAAAAAAAAAGTTTTAAAGATCAGTTCAGTAAGGTTTCATCCCACCAAAACTGTACTGACGCTTAAAGCTGAGATAGATTTTAGCCCTAATGTTTAAGAATTGAAAGGCATATAATAAAAGCGGGAGTCATGATTGGGCAGGAGTTCTACCCAGTAAGTCACCGGATGAAAGTGAGAATAAAGAATGTGAATGTGCCTGTGCCATTAAGTACATGACGTTGGTGTGAAAGGCCACTTTGCCTCTCGTCGCCTCCTGTTTGGTCACAGGCTCTTATTTTATTAAATATAAACATAAATATTAATTTAATTTACTTTATGTTATTGCTTCCGTGCTCTCATCTCGGGGAAGGCGGGCTATACGGAAATATTAAATGTAAAACAATAAAGGCCGCGCCCCTACTTTTATCCTTTTGGCACATTTTGACAGGTGTCCTTGGGACATATGGGTGTGTGTGAGTATACGAACGAGGGGCTCGAGATTAGGATCTTATCAAGGGATAATGTTGATAAGATCCTGCATTTTCCCAAACTCAATGATCTCTAGCTTGCTGGGTACCGGAACCTGGCGGCTAGCATTCTCAGATTATTGTTATTAAGGAGGTCCCATATACACAATGAGCTTTTCAATCTCCTGCGGTGGTGGTTATCTCAGCTGTCCCCAACAGTGGTCAAAAAATAAAATAACACTATCGTGTTTTGTGATCACTACCCCTATGTAAGGTGCAGACGCCATACCCATTGAGGCACAGGGGGAGGCAGTGGCTCAATGGGGCTAGCTCCTGCACATGGAGCGGCCGGTGTCGACTCGCGGGTTCTGCATCGGGGGATGACAGGACACGAAGATCGAAAACCCGCATTTTTTTTTTTTCAGTGACTCAACGGTCCTCTGGTTTCCTGTGGGTACGGAAGCTCGACGTCTATCCTTCTCGGATAAGGGCGAATATATTTCGGAGGTCCCGTGTGTGTACGTTACGGACGTTAAAGAACCCTTGGAAGTTCAAAATCGATGGAAGAGTAGGCCTGAGTGCCGCTGTCCTGGCAAAATTTCCAGTTCTAAATTTCTACCCACAACATTTCTCAGCAAAAATTGCCAACTTCTAAAAGCCGAGATAATCCTGTTTCTTAGGACTGAAAGGCTAAAAAAAAAATAAATAAATAAAATGGGCTTTTTGGAGATGTATATGCCATGTGAAAGGGGGATAGCAAATCTACCAATTACCATACAATGTAATTATGTCACCGATCACTTGCCCCAAACAGGTAGATTCTGAAAATCATGTTGTCCTATTTCCAATGCGCAAAAAAAGTTGCTAAACACAAGACATCAATTTTCTCAAAAAGCGAACAATGGAGATAGAGCGACAGAGAACTAAGCTCATGACACGTCTCTACCACTATGTCTGATTCTCTCAGTGCAATGACTGGAGCTAACTCTAGGCGTCCCTACAAACAGGCCAGGTAACCGGATTCATTTGAAGGCTGGCAAGTAAGTCGTGGCCCTAGAATTAAACTGTTGTAACTGCTACAACTTTATAACACAGTTTGGATACTTTCATTCTGAGACGATGAAACTTCGGTGGGCGAAACTCAGATTGTGTGACTCTTGTTGAACTCAGCATGCATGGTGCTCACAGATTTGGCGGCCTTTTCTTAATTT
>JBCAUA010000011.1:200463-215062 GCA_038406235.1 Peronia verruculata | reverse complement strand
ATCTCAGGAGTAAAGTGTCCATTGTGGAAAGACAGTGATACAAACATGAATGAGAGAGAGAGAGAGAGACCCCGTCATCATGCGTTGTTTGTTTGTTTTCCTGATATATTTTTTTGTTTTCCTGATGCATGTAAAACATACAATAATAAAGGGGGAAAATCACGAAATTAGTAAATACACCATGTCCCATGCAAAGGGCTATTGATGCTCTGTGGTTACCGTACGTGAACAGATAATACTGGCCCATGACATGGCTCACCACAGGATGGGACGGGAGAAATAATGGTCCTTACAATTCTTCCTGCTCATAATATGCTGTCCACAGTTTCACGTTCTAGATACACATTTATCATTGTCTACCCTCTAAGACCATACTCCTCAGGTGTCATGTCTCCTGACAAACCGTTTGTGAAATAATTGCGTAATAAGGGAAAATATCCCGTATCAAATGCAGAGGGCAGGCCTCATTCATTTACATACCCTGACTTGGAATCTTCACCTGAGGGGTGTGTCTGAGTGATCTCATACCTGTTGTCTTTAGGTTGATAGAGCGGCCAGTAAGAAACAGTCAGATAGCATTACTAATTATACGCTCTGGATATGATCATCAGAATAATGATAGGTCAAAATTGCTCGGTATTTAGTGCTTTTTTGCATTGAAGACAACCCCTCAATCAATGTTTGTAACTACGTCTCTCTGTGTTTATTCATCACTGGTTGGGGAGAATTCAGACCTTTTATCATCAGATTCTGGCCAGATTAAGGCATCTTTTCAGCTGTCAAAGACATTGTAAAACAAACGCTGCCCCCAATAAGAAAAACGCAATAAAAAACGCGATGGGGCCAGGGAGCGAGGTAGAGTGACGGGTGATAGGGACATGAGTTCGAGAGGAAAGAATATAGTATTAATATCAAAACATCATAGCAGAGAGCGCGATAGAAAATGAAATTGCGAATTCATTTAGCACATGCACTGAGAGAAGTATGGTTGTACATGTAATTGTTCCTTGTTACGAACCTAGTAAGTCATGTAACTAATGAGCTTTCCCTCTCTCGTCAAGTCTTCAAACAATCTTGTCCTGCTCAAGGTCTCAACTTGGAAATTATCTCAGCATTTTTGTTTGCTTGTTAGTGTGTGTATGTGTGGGTGTGTATATTATTATATAATATATTCATTTATTCATGTATTCACTTATTTATTATTATTTCATTTATTCATTTATCATTGTTTTTTGTTTATTGATTTATGTAAGTTTTCAATCCAAGGAAAGTAGGATTCTCTTGGCTTTAAATGTGTGCCAAACCTTGTTGAAAAAATATTTACGGGTAGAAATTTGGAATTTGAAAATTTTGCTCGGATAGCGGCGTCCCCATCTACTCTTCACCCAATCAATTCTTAACTGCCAAGAGTGCTTTAGCGTGCACTATGTACACATAGGAAAATGTATTCGCCCTTATCCGAGAAGGCTAGGCGTCGGGCCTCCCTTACTCAAGAAGCCAGAGAACCGTTAAGTGACTGGATAATGTTCTTATCCTTTCTATCTCTCAATGGTAGGATCTGAGACTCGAACCCATGACGTCCACGACGTTGAATAGCAGATGCTTTACCACGCGGCCACGACGACCTACAGTGGCGTCTGTTCAGTTCAGTGCATGTATTTCTTCCTTTCAGACACCCGATGAGGACTGTCCCGGCCATTCACGGCGTCACTAATTTTCAATCGTTCTTATAACATCTGTCTGAAGCGGCTGTTGTGTCGGGCCATCGGTCGATGGACATTTATAGTAATATCGGGACTGCAAACTGAGAGTCAATATTAACTCAGTGATTGAACCTACAAAAACAAACTTTCGTGACGCTTGAGAGCGACAACAAAAACCAGGGCTGACTTGAAACATCAAATCAAAATAATACAGATAATAACAGTAATTTTACTAAACAAAACAAGTAAACCCAATAAAAATCTGAAATTTTCACACTGTGTTCTGATTTGTAGAATATAAAGATCGTGCCCTAAATTCATTAATTCATAATCGTGCTGAGCCAATCAATAGTTCACTCAAGAGAAGGCATGAATAGATGGATGGACGCACGGGTAGATGGATGTAGGGCAGCTGGTTATACTTTCCACGGTAGGACAGGGAAGAATTAACGAACAGATGGATGGATGGATGGATGGATGGATGGATGGATGGGAGCACGTCTCGCTCGGGTATTCGTCATTCATTGCGTCGATTACCCTTATGAAAGAAATGCCGACCATATAATTTGCCAGCTGCTCAGGTCTTTACTTATCAGATCAGTTGTGGACAATAATCACATTGCTTTGAGAATGTCGTGCATCCACTCTTTGGCGGCAAGTGATCTCAATCTGAGCAAACTAGGCTTAGTCATGTCACAAAGTTGTTGTTGGGAGCGAACTCACCTAAACAGCCTCTGCTTTCTCGCCATTACAGGCACTTTTTTTTTTCCTTTTTCCTTTTTTTCTGCGAGGGCAACTTGGGGTTTCCAGGCAACAGAGTCATAGAACTTACTTGACAATGATAATTTACCAAAAAATCGATAGTCACTCAGGAAGCCACGAAACAAATCTGATGTCCTCAGCCGCGCTCAGCTGTTTCATTTTAATGGCGGCCACTGATGCCGTGTCAACAGGAGAATGATAGAAAGAAAGAATGTGGAGGGGGGGGGAGGAGTTGGGTTTGAGAGGGAATAATAAGGGTGAACGATGGACGACGAGAGTAAGATTTAAAGGCTGGCACAGTTCTCTATGTTCAGACACAGGATTCATACATTTTGTCTTTTTGCAGTGAGCACCTACTATAAATGAGTAGCTTTTGGCCCTATCGTGAAGGACCAAGCCTCGTGGCTGTTTTGCAGCAGTTGTATAATTTTACCTGTGGGTCAGATAGATGGTTGAAACAGGTGACAGAGATTGCTGGAATAAGGCCTGGAGATGAAGTCCGGCACTCACACTCAGTGAAGGCAATAATCGATGACCTGGCCTGTCCCTGTCAGCAAGCCGAGTACCAGCGAGCAGCCACACAGACAATGGAGTATCACTCGTGCTAAAGCCCTAATGGATGGTGCCTTATAAGCTTCATACTGATGAGGAAACATTAGATCTGGCCGTGAGGGAAACTGATGATTTTGTGTGTGAATGTGTGTGTGTATATATTATATATATATGTGTGTGTGTGTTGGTGTGTGTGTGTGTGTATGTGTGTGTGTATGTGTGTGTCCTTCACTGTAAGACCGAGTTCACGATAATTCTGATGTTCCCTACTACATGTATTCCCATATCTCAGCCACATAGACTTTCAAACAAAAGTCAAACAAATAAACAAAACTTTGTCAAACAAACATGGTTTTTTATAAGCTTTTCAACCTCCTGTAGTGGTGGTTATCTCAGCTGTCCACAACCGTGGTCAAAAAATAACATAACACTATTGTATTATGTATCGCCATAATTGCACTCAAACAAACAAACAAAACTTTCTGCGTGTTGAGTTTATTCAATAATTGAAAAAGTAATCAGAATATTCTGGTGTCTGGCGGTATCCTTACATTTTGGAAGCATTATCGTTGACGTTTGACTATGACTGGAGATATCGTTTCCAGGACACACACAGTCACATTCCTCATGGTTAGAACTGCTCCTGTCATGTGTCGTACATGTACTTGATTTCTCAGTCCGAACGAACATTAACTGCTACAGTTGATACAAAAGAGAGTAGGAAAGGAGACGATAAGACAAATCAGGTGGGGATGGGAGAGATGCTAGCCGTCACAAGTGTAAACGCCCTGAATGTTTCATTAGTTGGGCAATAAGTTGATCGTAAAAAACAGAACACTGTGCTCATCGCTATCACAACGGGGGGCAGCAACCATTACAAGGAATACAAGATGAAAAAAATCTTCATTACGCTCACCTAGAGTTTGTGTGTTGATTTGAAAGAGAAGAAAAAATTGTGGTGGGTATTGTAAGAGGAAGGTGATGTCAGGGATCAAATCACCTGCACGTCTGCTAAGCACGGCAAGCCAGTGTTATGTGCAGAAACTCTGCCTTGTCTCCATGCATGAGTGGCAGGCAGGGAGCAGATGATGATGAGGGTAAGAAAAGCAAAAATATACATTTAATAACATATCAACAACATCAACATGAACAGCCTTACACAAAAATGTGCGCTAGCCTAACAGAAACACGAGCAGGCGACCAATGAAATGATAGCGAGCCTTCATGAATATCAATGAGGCTTGGGTCAGCCAGATGGATTTGAGCAGCGCGCGGGCTGAGTCTCGCAGACAGACACAGGCACACAGCTTCCTTGTTGTCGGGAAAGGCAGGCGCTGCTGGGAGGGAGAGAGGGACGGGGGGATCTCGTCTCTCCCGCTCAGCCTTTCTTTCATCCTCGCCAGCTGTCTTTCAATCCGCTACCCTTTCTTTTCTCTCCTCATCTGGGCCCAGTGAAGACCCAGCGGCATCCATCTTTCATTTTCTTTCTCTTCGCCCCCTCTCCCACCATTCTAACTTGCTGCCCCCCACCCCCTCCCCACTCGCCAACTGCTCCCGTACACCCCCCTCCCCCAGGCCAATACTGTGCCTCCTAGTTCACTGTCGACGCGAGAGAAATTTGAATCAAGAACTGGGCGAAACATGGAGAGCGGGTGGAGGAGAAGCCTAAGTATGGGGCGGGAGGGAGTAGGAAAATGGGAGAGGGGAGGGGGATTCACTTGCCGTGCGCCATGGTGCTTTGAGCGTTCGTTCACTACAAACTAGCCGCCGGTACCGTGTTCTCTCACTGTATTGATGTGGTGATCTTTCTGTTCATTCAGTGCGCACTTTCGGTGTTGTCCAGTCAATGTCGTGTAGCTGTCTCTTATTTACTAGTTTATTTACATCAAGTCGCAGTTGTTTGTTTATTTCCCACGCATTCTTTGTTCGTGTACGTGTTGCCAAATTTATTAGTTGGTTACTATTTTTAACCATCGTCCATTCACTTGTTCCTTCGTGAGTATAATTTTGTCGTAACCAACACAACATTCCTAGATCTACCCCGCCTTTTGGTTTATTGCACCAGTGTGGCAGTGCTTACTATTGTAACTTGTCCAGCTTGTGAAAGTGCTTTACCATCACAGCGGCTCCTGCTCCTCTATGTGCTGTCACCTGCTGTAAAATCACACCAAGACCAGTCTACCTTGCGATATTCACTGTTTTGATGATAATTTAGTCTACCTCAATCTTAAATTATTTTTACCTTCAAATACGAGAAGCTGCCACTGCTATTTGCTGTTGCCACTAGCTGAATTATTAGTGCTGAAAAGTTCGGCTTTCTCTGTGATAGTTCACTCAGATCTTCAAGGTACACGTGCTGAGAGCCTTTTTTACTGCCAACAAAAGATTCCAGCCGCGTCTTCAAGTTATTCATTGACCTAATTTCACCAAGAAACACAGCAGCCCCCATCAACCCCAGCCTAGAGCCAGATCTGTGCAGTCTGGTTGGACGCTACACTTTTTTTTTTGGCCAAACTATCAGCTCCTGTCTTGTGCCTGAGTGGTCCAGCCGAGTGGTTTCATCTTCACTGTCCCTAGGCTGTAGCTGTTGTTGTTGTAGCAGTAGATACGGCGATAGGCCCATCCTGTGGTGATTTATCTGTAAGAGCAGCAGCACACCGGTACACCCAGCAGCTTAGTAATCATGACTGTCGGCGGAGGTAAGGCAATCCACATTATTTCCTCAAACACTTTCACTCATCTCACAGGAATATCAACGGCATAGAGGACCATTTGATCTTAAAGTACAATGAGCGTTTTTGTTCATGATAGTAAGTTTTCCTCCGCTCACTTTTGATAGGCCTATCGGTTTCATACATACTACATACTAGAAGCTATTGCTCCAGATCATGGACACTGTTTTAGGAATGAGAAAATTCATTTGATTTGATAATGTTGCGTGGAGAATGTGTACTTTGATCAATATTTCCATTTATCAAACCCACAATATGCCTCAATTTTCAAGCTGAGACTTCGTAGTAGAAAGTTCTGTCAAAGGATGAAGTTTGCCACATTAGAAATACACGCTTAGGATTAGAACTAGAAATGGAACTGTCTCATCCATATGAAATAATGCAGCTGCTAGCTCAGACTGCACAAAGCAAATAAGAGTAAAGAAAAACTAACGACTGTGCTTTAAGAGTAAGAGCGCTTATTTTGAAGACTAACTCAATAATATAAGAACATAACGTTGTTCAAAACTGGAATTCGCGCTGTAATATCAGGCACATATTGTACACCTGGCAGTAGAGAAAAGTAGCTGCTGTGAATAATCAGTAAATTACATGAATCATTTGTCAAAATATAGCATTGTTGTTCTTTTAATTGAATGTCTACTAATCTCCACATGAGAGCATCATGTCTGTCAGTGTCTTTTCCCTCGCTGCTTGAGTCATGCATGGTTTCAGTTTTGCTTGCAGAGCCATGTGTGAATGTGCGGAGAATCCATTTTAATTATTTACACAATGCAGCTTGTAGTCTTGGATTTAATGATCACATTTGTGTTCTTGTAATTGATTTCAACTTCCACCAACCAGGCCTGCCAAAATTGTAGTGTCCAGGGTGTTCATTTCCCCTGCTTCAGTCAACCATGTATAGTTCCTCCTGTGCAATCTGTCCTTTCTTCAATTTATCTCAACATAAATTTCTGGGCTTGCTCTGGACAGTATTAGTTTTCAGTTATTCATTGTAATTTTAATAACTTCATGCCAATTCAAAGAAAGTTTGACTAGTTCTCTTTGTTGTTGAGCAGTGAAGTCTTGTGAAGCAGAGATGAAGGGAAAGACAGATTACAACCTGTTTCTCAGAGAAAGGTTGAGATGTGTGTGTGTGTTTGTGTAATGTGAAAGAGGACATTATGAGCCACCATATCGCCCCCCCCCCCCCATATATCTTCTGATAGCTTGTGTCTGCCTATAATTGTGTTTATACTAGAGTCAAAGACCAGTGGAAGAGCATTTTATTTTCAAAGTACTTTGACAAACGAGTTTTTGTTTGCTTCTCATGTTGCTAATGTTGGGAGAAGGAAACCTATATGCTATTGGGCCCAGATGTAAGGAACAGTGATTGTGAACCATTAGGAGATTTGTTCAACAGTGGAGATCCTTCTTACTCGTAGTCCATACAACATTGTCAGTGAGGAACACTTTCTGAGAGATGGGAGGGTTAAGGTTTCAGAGTAGGGATTTCTTTCTGTTTTTAACCATAGTGGCTAAATATATATACATGTGTATAGCTGTGTGTGTGTGTCATGCGTGTGTATGGCATGCGTCAGTGCGATGATGTGCTTTTTTAATTTTTGTTTTGGTGTTCCACTTCCAGCGTTTTGGGCAAATCTGACGAAGTGAACGTTTATGTTGCAGCGGCATTAGTTGATAACTTGAATATCAAGGAACAGCTTGCCATAGGGTGCAACAAAACAAGACCTAATACAAATCGGTCTTTAAAAAAAAAATAATTAAGTGGCTAAAAACTCCCAAGGAGAGAAGGTCTTTCACCTTGCTTCTACCATCTGTCTCTGATTTGCAGGCGGCAAGTGGAGGAAAAGAAGCGTCGATTAAATTTGAGCTGTTGGTTTGAGCTGGGCCGCTAGAGGAGGGAAACACACACAACAAAGAAGCGCTCGTTGAAAGCAGACAGGCCTGGCGGCACGGGCTTTTTCTGTGATTTTCAGTGTGGTGTAGGCTAGGCCTGTGCCTGGCTTTTTTTCTTTCAAGGGGGGGGGGGGATTTTCCTACAAATTCACACCGTTTGAATTTTGGGGGAGGATGGGGTGGGAGATAAGGTTCTTGGCTAGAGTTCTCATCGATCTACAACACGACACTCAAAATCACATTGCAGAATTTTCACCCGAACTGGACCAAATATTTCATGTTAAAGAAACAGTAAAACATTTTAGCCCGGGATTTCTTTGTGTTTGTTAATGAATGTTCTTAGGTCAGTGGCGTGGCCGAGGATATCGTGATGTGAGCCCACCTTTAAGTACTGCAAAAGCTATACTCTAGTGTTGCCGGCCTGTTCTTCCATTACTGACATCGCTCTAGTTTTCTAGCCCCAACATTGAACATGTGAGGCACATGTAATAAAAAAGATTTTTTTGAAGTGGAAAGGACTCAAGGAGGGAAGGAGATAGAAGCGCCATGTGGTGCGAGAAGGTGTCAGGACAGAGAGCATGTTTATAAATAGCTCGCTGTGGAAGGGCACGGATATATTTAACCTATTCTAGACGTCGACTTTCTATAACCAGCATGCCATTTACTACGCACTCGCTGATAGGAACAGAGAAATGTTAGGTTAGCTGTCTAGATCTTCTGGGGAAATGACTGCAGTCAGAGTGATTGCTCTCCCTTGTATCTGGATTCAACTTGGCCATTTTGAACTTTACACCACATAGATGGCTGTAGGCGTGAGCAGTGTTTGTTTGCTGCTATCAGAGGAGCATTCTTTTACCACAACTGCAACCTATCTTACCCTTTATTCCCCCCCCCCCCTCTTAGTTTTTTTCTTTTTTGTGCGTTCAGGTGTCTCAGCCAGACAGCTGTGATGCATTACAGACATTTTTGTCATACCCCCACTTCATAAAAACTTTCCATTTATTTTACAGGATTGTGTCTAACATGCCGACTTTTTGGAATTGAAAGATTCAGTGGTGCTAGTAATTAATATAAGATGAGTGAATGATTTTCAAAAACTTTTTTGGGGGGGGGGGGGGTAATCATTTTGAAACTGGCAGGTTAAATCTATTGTGAATAGATATTTGTGGCTTCAGGACACAGGCACAGTTACAGCTGTGTTCGAGGTTGAATAATGTACCAGTAACTGTGATATCTATCAAATCCCCCCTTACAGCTTTGCTGCAAGACATCAGTCAGTCAATCACCCTCAGGTTGATGTAAGCTCTTTACTTCCCTTCCCAGTGAAACGTTTTTTGCCCACATAACAAAGGTCATGTTTTGTTGTTTTTGTTTCCCCTCTCCCAGCCAATATGTCAGTTCAGATCTAGCCCATCGATGAGATCACTGAACCAGTTGCCTTTGATATTATTAAGGAGGAAAAGACTATCATTATTGCAGTAGCTCCAGATTACATGGTTTAGACTTATTTTCCTTCTCGATCTTATCACTTATCTTCACGATTGTCTGTGTCTCAGTTAAAGAACGTGGATTGTTTTACCCTACAAATGTGGTTGGTTTTGTTTCCATTAAACACATTGCCACAGTCTTTTAAGTGGCTCATCCATACTAGTGTTCTTCTAGTCCAAAATTTCTCCTGGCAGAGGAAATCTTTCATAAATGATATGCATGACGAGGGAATCATGAAGATTCTAGGCGGGGCCTGTTGAAATAGCAGTGAGCCGTTTACTGTAGATGTTGATAATATTCGGTTTAAGGAAAGCTATACCAACACACCTATTCAGGCATTGTTTCGAAAATCTTTGGCTAAATACTTATGTCTGCTCCAGGCCTGGCCCATTCAGTGACGTTTCTCCTTAAGTTATGTTGCCATTTATGTGCTGTAACAGCTGTGCCGTTGTTGTGTAGCCGAGGTCAATGATGCTTTGTTTGGCGCTTCGTTTCGCTCTGTCGAAAAGACAGCCATAAATAAGGTGTGCAGGATGAGATCTGTTTATCTCTGTAGACACGACACAAAGCGTCTTTGACTGAGCCATCTGTTGTGGGCCTTAGCGCTAGCGCTTGCCACTAGCAGTTTTGACATTTATTTCAATACTGCCATGCACTATTGAGGAACGGTTAAAGACGATGATGTTGCTGCTATTTGTTCTGGCTGTATGGTCAGTACTCTGGTTTCATACATGCCTTGTTATTGCCTGTTGAGAGAGAATAGCTTACTATAGTTTGCAATGAGTCAATCGTAATAATTCAATGGTTCATGCATTTAGCTTTTTTTTTCAGTCAGTTCTCCTTTTAGAACTCGATATATATAGTAACTATAGCAATCACAGAGACTCAGAGAGCTGCTGCTATTGGCCAGCGAGAAGCCACAGCAATACCCCCACTGTATATGTGACTGACGACATAATATATACACTCTGTTATAGGTAAGAACGATGAGCTGAAACGACATATTGTACAGAAATAGTTGCAGCCACATATACTAGCTTTGCCAGGGACGGAATCCCGAACGAGTTTGGAATAGTGACTGGCCAGTTGTGTGCAAAGGTACATGTATGGTTCAGATGGTCAGCAGAGGTTCCTGGAATTATTATTATAATGATCTCTCAGCATTTTTTCTTTCAGGGCCGTAAATGTTAGCCACATAAAAGTGACATTGGGTGTGCTGAGCACTTGGAAAACTATACATGTCAGTTGTGTTTAATTGATAGCATTAGACAGGAAATAATTGCTCTTGGGCGCCGTGGTCGAGATGTCTGCTCCTGGGGCAAAAACTGAAAGCGCGGGTTTTAATCCAGAAAGGTTTTTTGGATAGGAAAACCCAGCATCTGGTCTTCTCAGATTAGGGCGAATATATCTCGGAGACCCAGTGCTTGCGTCAAAGAAGTTACAAATCGGATGAAGAGTAGGCGGAGAATATTAAATTTTCTCTCCTTGTAATCGCTTCTCACCTAACTGGTCACACGTTTCCCACTATCTCGGGATTGAAAGGCTACAGGAAAGAAAAAAGGAAATTGTCCTCTTTATCTTGAACTCGATGACAGCGGAGAGGGATACTGTTGATATGTTTATGACATTAATTTTATGCACATTGCATAATTATGTCGTCGGTATCAGAGTCATAGATAACGAAAGGGGGGGGGGGGGGGTTCCTGAAACAGGTTGATCTTGGTAATATCTGTGGTGTTAATCTTGTCTCATCTGGCGATTATCCTCAACAACAGTGGAAAAAAGACACCAAATGTATTACAGGTTTCTCTTCTAAAACGGCTTTGTAGTTTATCATTATTGATATCAGAAGCTCTACTATCATCAGTTTTCACCTGTCCACAGAGTGCCGTTTTGCGGATGGAAGCCTAGATTTCTATGTATTCATTATGTTCATGCGATCTTGCGGATGGAAGCCTAGATTTCTATGTATTCATTATGTTCATGCGATCTTGCCTTGTACATGACAGTCAATGCCGTGCATGATGTTAGTAAAAATACTAATCTAGAAGTACAATTTAACTGCAGATTTTCCCGAGGTTGAAGGGAGTCTGTATCAGCAGACAAGAAAGCCAGCGTGGTCTAGCCCAGCTAGGCCTAGTTTTGTGATCTTCTTGTTCTTTGTGACAGACAGATTCGGCTATCCTTGGGCCCTACCCGTCCCCTCTCTCAACCGTTAGCCATTCTCTTCACAGCTATACCGTACACCCCGCGCCAAAACATGGGACAGTGGCAGGAAGGCGGGTGGGGGAGGGGAGGGGGATGGGGCATGTTTTCTGTGCTGTTTGGTTTGAGATACTGGAGGCTGTGATAAAAACATGCCACAGACCTATCAGTGCAAAGTTTTAGGCAGATTTGGGTCAGAATATCGGTGTGTGAGAAGTGCGGGACTCGGGACTACCAGAGGTGTTTGACTGCCCAGGTGAATGAATGGATTTCAGACCTTTACACAGTGATTAGTATGCCGTATAGCCAAGTTAGAGAACTAGACAGCAAGGTTAGATCCATGATCTCAGACTGATGTGTTTTACTTACAAGTCAATAGTAGTAGCATTACTACCGCCCTACACAAATCTATGAATCCAGAAAAACTCTTCCCCCCATCCCCTCACCCTTCTTTTTTGTTCAGGAATTGATTGTAGTTGTTCTGTTTTAATGTTTAATGTAATGTGAATTTTAATATTTTCAGCAGCTTGATATCGATACTGACTGCACGCACACACGCAGTCACGAACACTCTCATACTATATAGAGCTATCTATTTATCATAAATTACGGTTCTCCTGTTTTGTTTCTCTCGTCTTCCTCCTTCTCTCTCTCTCTCCCTCCTAGCAAGCAACCTTGGCTGTGATTATTTTTGGCGCGGCCCAAGTCTGAGTGATTTCTTACACCCCACTCCCACCCCCCGTGGAGTGGCCACTGTGTCCAGGCCAGGGAGGGCGGCCAGTGTTGTTTCCCCAGTGTTTGCCCCAAGGGCCGGCAGGGTAAACACACCAACAAATATTGGACCGCCAAATACAGGGCAGGGCTGGGACACAGCCTAGCCGGGAACACCTCAAGCCATCTCAGCATCCCAGTGTATGTACTGGCAACAGCATTCAATCACTGTTGTATGACGTGCGGCTGTACTGCTGTACAACTGTAACCACTAGCAAAACTGAAGGGGAGCGACGGGAAGGGGGAATATTGTGTTACTTTTTCAAAACAAAGATAATTTTCATTAGCCTAGCTCTGTCGATGCCAAATATGCAGTGGCCCTCAGGGAAAAGAGAGGAGGGAGAGAGAGAAAGAGAAAAGTAAGAGCGGACGTATATCCTGGAGATAAACTCCCCTCAAGGAAGTTAAGCTGTAGCAGAAACCAGTGTCCATAACAAAATGCAGGTGCCCACAGCTTTTTTTTTTTTTTTTGTTAAAAAAAATTAAAAAAATTATGATGTCGATTAGGTACGAAGGAGAGAAAATAAGATTGTTTGTTACTGAAAAGGCACGCATCTTATACAATCATGGTAACATACACATTAATATGGCAGAACGTCCAAAGCATGCACATTGTAAATCTAAACTACCGGTAGGCCTACATGTTATCTGTAGGTCGCGCCGCGCCCTTCGTCCTTTTCTCACATCCCATGCCAATCCAAAGCTTCAGTCCAGTTGAACAGCGTGTGTCTCCCAGTGAATGGCGCCCCCTTTCACTGATTAGACTACTGCCTATTACGTCACAGTGACGTCTTCCCTGTTGGTGAAACTTACGTCAAGTTAACCAAGTTTGGCGGGAGGGCTCTGTGGTGTCAATCAGTTACCATCTGCCAGGGGTTGTGCTGGACAGAACGTTGAGGAAAAGAAGGGGGGAGGGGGTCAAGAGGAAGATGGGGAGCTCGAGGGGAGAGATAGTGGTTTTGGGTTGAGAGAGGAAAAAGAGGAGAGCCTAGGGCGAGAAATCGTAGACCGTTGCAAGTGCCTGGTCTGGCGAACTTGGCATTCATCGTACATACCAAACGTTGTTGGCAATCATGCCTGCCAGTAATCCACACAGAATCAGTAGCCACTCAGCAACGTTTCTGAAATGCTACGGACAACCTATGTAAGCTGAACGTCATAGTTTCCTTACAATCAGTATCATTCGATAGCTCTGTGGTAGGCCCATTACAATCCACCCATGCTTCAGTCTGCAAGCCTTGTCGATCTATACTCTGTTAGTCCTTCGCCCTCTGATAAACAACTTTGTAATTATGGCATTATTATTAGTAGTCGTTTGATAATTGATTACATGTATAATGGGGAAGTTGCTGTGCCGACGTCACCCAAGATGGTTACGTGTTAAAGAATTGGGTCCACCCCAGATAGACCTTGATATTACATGTAATTGGTTTTTTTTTTTTTTTTGGTATCGTGAAGTTGTATTCGTGATGGCATGTCTTCGAATACAGTTTTCAGTTATAATGTGGAGAGATGTAGATGAGCCGTCAGAAATTTGACAGAACATAATGGTCAAAATAGATTTCTGATCTCTAGCCGTAGTAGTTAACTTTTTTTTTTTTTGTCTGGTTTGAATGCCATTTTTCCCCCATTCATAGGCCCACTGCATATACATGTACATGTATGTAGAATTTTCATTTTCTCAGTAGGTAGAAGTCATATGTTTGAAAGACAGTAGCCCAGACGGACAGTTATTATACTTTGTTGCCATGGCGGCTAGAGAACATTGTGTTTCTGGGATGCAGATAATGGAAAGGTAAATGGCATGCTATAAAATCCTTCCTACCCATTTTGGGAAAATGAAAACATGCATAAGTCCTCTCTCAGTATCGTTAACGATCCCTCCTCGAAGTTTTATCAAATTTTGGTGACACCCTGTACAATATAATATATTTTGTTAGCAGATTTTTTTTCTCTTTCTTCAAAAACACTTTATTATAGTAGGTTGTGTTGTTGACAGACGATGTTCCAGTTTTTGGCCATGGCTGGACGGACTTAATGCCGTGTAGTCTCCATGGCTAGGCGGACTTAATCAAATAATAGCCTAGAACAACTCCGCTGGCTTAACCTGCTGGGACCCTCGACGAGCGCACGTCCACCCTAACGCTAACATGTAGCCTAGGTCCGACAAGCAGGTAACGGTCCTTCCTAACGCTAACATGTATGAGACCCTTGACCAGCGCGTCCACCCTAATGATAACATGTCGGTCCGACGAGCGAGTGACGGTTTAGATCTAGATCCAGATCTCTCCATTCCACATCTGATTCATCTACATTTTAAAAAGAAAACAAAAAGAAAGAATAATACAAACTTTCCTATCAAAATGACAAACACACAGACGATACAAGGAATAGGAAATAAAATACAGTGTATACATTTATAGACGTAGACGCGTTGAAGTTGAGATTGAACCCTCCACTCAGTTGGTAACGTCCGAAGGATATCCA
>JBCAUA010000011.1:173993-188671 GCA_038406235.1 Peronia verruculata | reverse complement strand
TTAAATGCCTGCCCCGGAATATTATTCACGGGTTCAGGACTTGGTCTTTCAACCTCCTGGATGGAGGTTATCTCGATTCAAGCGCTTGTCCCAACGCGCTCGCTTTTATCGCGAGCAAGCGTTCACTTTGTGCTCCCACTAACTCCTGGCTAAGGTGCGGCCATAGCAGAAGTGTAGGACCGACAAAATACACGTCCAGTTCATGATGCAGTTCTATCTGCAGCTAGCTTAACAATTCACTGACATAAAACGTGTAACGTAAATGTTTCAAACGTGTACACTTGGCTGTCATCTCAACGCACAATTCATCAGCCGAACTAACTAGGCCTAATAGATTGCAAGCTTACACCATGGATGTAAGCTGTATTTCCTCTGTATTTCTTTCTCCTCTACTGTCATTGCCAGCACACGCACGTTATTGACTTATACCATAATAAGCTTGGGAAGAAAATTCTTGTAGGCATGTCCTGCTACCGCCAGATCATCACAATCGTCATCATAATCATTAACCATAACAAGTAGGCCTAGGTTTGCTGTGAACACAGTCTTCAATTAATGTCAGAGGAATAGACTCTGCGGCGCCGGGTGCAGATTTGCGGCACTGCACAACTTTGAGTTCTCACATGTCCTCCTCTTAGTATTTCTTAGTCCAGATCCCCCGTTAAAGGTTAAGTGAGCAAAACAGGCTGAGTGTGTGGCGGGCGTTTAGTCATACCCATAACATACATGTATTGAGCTCAGAGTCAACTATGGTCATGTTGATGTCACAAGGGCAAAGAAAATATATAGCCATTGCATGTCCGGTCATGATGGCTCGGGAGTCAATAAATAGATTAGCCCTGGCTTTACTGGGAAAACCTTGGGTTATGTTGGCTATGGTGCAGGTTCATGGAGCAATGACAGTCATAGACAGGAAAAAACAAAATGTTGGATATGAGCTCTGTCACCGACCACATTTCTCATAGATGTGACTATATGTCTGGCCCTCTGATGCAAGCCAGGAGATGACCGGCTGGCCCATTGTCTCCCAGACTTGCTGACAGATGGACGAATGTCTATAAAATATGCAATAAGTAGGAACGCTCTCTGTGACTGATGAATGATTCACCATCATCATCACACACACACACACACAAAGAGAGGGGATAAAATAACAAGTTGAGTATGGCAGAAATGAATGGCCAAAATCAAGATTGTGAATCTATTGAAATTACTGATTGATCTTAAACATACTTGTACTTAACTGTCAGCATCAAAACTATTTATTTTGTCTTGGAAGAAAAACATTGATAAGCCTATGCCTTGCCAAATTCTTGCTGTTTGTTGTGACACCTAGAGGATGTTGAAGATTTTGTTTTGCACACAACATAGCTGCCATTTTCTTTTCCTCTGAATGTTCATAGTGACTTTAGGGGGATGTGCACCAATTGTCTTTTAAGGAATAAATTTAGTCTTTAGGGATTTAAACATTATGGAAAAGGTCTTGAGGGGGAAAAAAGAAAGAGAGAAAACAACAAAAGAAAGAAGGAGAAAGAAGAAAAATGAACACATTTTTACAGATGAAATGCAGAGTAACATCAATGTTATTTCAATATAATCAGAATTTTTTTTTTTCTTGAAATCTGTCAGTGTTTTGTTTAATTCTGCTTTTTAGCTGTTAACATATTTTCCCTACATTTTGTTTATTTTGCTCAGTAGTTTCTATGTTGTAGTTATTGAAAATAAAAGTCTGTTGTTTCTTTTTCACACTCTCTTCTATTTGCAACCATGATATAAATTGAGACAAATTATGCATCATTAGTTGGAATGTAAAACTAGTTCTGGAATGCACACGACTGTGGAGCATGTTTGCATGATGCCATTTTTTTATTTTTTTGAGAGATCTTGCTGCAAAGGTGATAATGCAGATGTGAACAAAATCTGGATTATAGAGCCCTTTTTTTTAAAGTCTCTGTGGAATTCCCAGATTTCTTTTCTATCATATTTTGGGGTATAAATGCAGAAGGGGCAGGCCAGTTGGGTGGAGGGGGGGGGGGGGGGGTGAGTGGAGCAGGATGATGAGAAAGAAAGATGGTATTCTGGGATCAGAATACATGGGGATAGTCCATTTCTTCCCCAATTGACCACAGTAAAAAAGAAAAAAAGAGAGCATAAAAAACTAAAGTGGGAACTTCTAGTTCTCATTGCTCATCTTTGTTGCTCACAGTTTGACTTTGCAAGCTTTCTTTATTTTGTCTGTGTTATGTTATTTCCACACTATTTGTAGGAGTTTTTATTTGAGCATGGTAACTATGGCAACCTTTCTGCTGGCCTCTCTGCCCTCTGTTGTCCCCTACTGACACCACATGCCCCTTTAGTGGGGTTCTCTGCATCTGTGCTTTCCATGTCATAAGATGCTCTGTCATATTTGTAGTGTACAGCATTAATGGTAGCAGTCGGTAGCTATCATAAATGAGTGATTTCATTATAAAAAAAATAGACTGGAATAAAATATCAAGGCTGATCAATATTTTGATGCTGACAACTATTAGGTTGAAATGTTGCATTGGACTAACTAACCATGACTCCAAGCTCGGCCCTGATCCCATGGCCAGACCCAAGCATGCTTAATACACAAAACACCATCAAAGACAATGATTATTTTCCCTCATTATAGGTGGACTCACCTTACGAATTGGCTCGCGTTGGCTCTTTCGAGACTCTGGCGCCTCAGGTGAATATGAATGCCCCGCCCTTGTTTTTCTTTGTTAACCTTCAATTTCACTTCAAAATATAATGTGGTTGGAAATCTGAACTTATTAAAACTTGATTCAAGAAAAGTCTTCCTCAACTGAATGCATTCTAGAAGTTAACGTAATTGATTTGCCATTTGTGTTAAACTTCAGGTAGAAGGAGAAACTTTAAAAATTCGGCAGACTTGTACAATTTTTTTTTTAAATCTTAACTGTGGATACACTCCCAACAGCATTCTTTTGTACGTTTTTTTTTTTTTTATCAGTGAATTGGATTATACAGTCAGTTCATGAAAACAAGCAAAACAAAGCTTATATTGTTTGGTCTTATTTTTTTTTCCTAGAACATTTATGGGCAGGTGAATATATTTTTCTTTTCCCCTGTTACACCAGTTTACAATAATTGGACAGAAAACTCATGTAAACTAATTATATGCTAGTAACTTTAGTCTGTAGGCAACTTAGTGCCTGTTTTGTCCTTTGCTCAGTTAGTACAAATCTTGCACTGACATTGCACTGGCAATATACCGGAACCACACCCTGTCCCAGTGCAGATATGCAGCAAGTTTTTTTTTTCATAGTGCCAGTCATTGAGATACATGTAGTACAGCACCTTTAGAGACTGATCAGTTCCAGTCCCCCCTTCTCTTCCATTTCACAGTATCACCTCTCAGTCTCCTTCCTCATATCATTCACTGTCCAATTTTCAGCTTTGAAAGAGTATTAGTGACTTTCAATGATCACAATGATAGATCTAGTACTGAACAGAAGCACAAAGGATTTTTTGTGACTACAAATTATTACTGAGCCAAACTTTTTACTTTTTAAAGAAAACAAAAAGGAACCAACAAGTGAGTGCACTATAAATAGGTGTCACTGTCTCTGGTTTGAGTTGTAAATCTGTTCAGATTCTCCTTCCACTCTCATTGCTGTGGTTCCCCTATGAGAAAATTTATACAGTCTGAGCTTTTGTGAATGATAGTTATTGAATTGAAATTATGAAAGATGCATCAAAGTTGCAATGTCCTGATTAACCTGAAAAATGTAGAGTATTAGATAATTTCAAAGAATATTTTGAAACTTTACATCAGATACTTCAGTATTCAGCATCCTCTTTTTACATTTTAGTCACAATGTCGACAGGTTTTTTTTTTTTTTTTTGTCTCTGTCAATAAAGTTGCTATGGTTTGATTTATGAATGTAAAATCTTCAGTCTTGTATGTCTGACTAGTGCATTTTCTGAATTTATTAAGTAATGTTCTTTTTTAACTGTAATGTAAAATGTACAAGCAGTCTGCACTTTAGATAGTTATACTTGACTCACAATATAAGTGTGCTGCACTTAAAATAGAAACTGGCATCTGAAATTACATTCTTAACGCATTATTAGCTTTGAAATGGAAATCTGTCTCTTGTGGTTTTCATGAGATTAAAAAAAATCAACCATTCACAGGAAACTAGATAGAAATAAAATCTATAATGTGTTGATTCAGTCAGATGTCAGTTGAATAACTTTGAGTCAGTGATTAGTGTTTGTTTCTTGTACTGGAAAGAAAAGAAAATTAATCAGGTGTTTGTTGCCTAGTTTGCCTTAAAAGTAGAAAAACAAAAAGGCATTTAAAAAGCCTGTGCTGGTATAGGCTATACATTCTGCCTCACTTTAATAATTACTGCCCTAACCCATTAAATTGGTACAGAAAGATGTAAATAAAAGTTGGAACATTTATTCAGATTAGAGAGTCTTTGCTTTCTTGTATTCTATGTCTATATACTTTAGTAGGTTGCTGTAACAATTTTGACTTTATTTTTTCACATGTAATTATGTATGTTAATCTAATGTTTGGAGAACAGAAAAAAAAAACAAAAAAAAACTAAAGCTTATAAACTTTAAAAAAAAATCACTTCTTATAAAAGATCCTTCACAAGTCTGATTGTTCCTAAGATTGTTTGATGTGACCTTCAATAGCAAGATGTTGAAAAATGGGATTCCCAACTTTGTTCTCTTTAGCGCTTTTTTATCTTTGTTGAATTAGGAATGAAAGATTAATCCTTAGTCAAGAATGAAAATATTTACTACAGAAGTTTGTACTGCCACCTTGTTCACTGTTAAGTGTGAAGATTACATAAATATGCATCACAGTCTTCTTATCAATATTGTGGTATATGTAAACAACAGATTGTTTCAAAATGTTTTAGTTAATTTGAGTATTTAATTTTTTTGTAGAACTTCATCAAAACTTATTTTGTGAGATATGTTGAAATTGGGGTTTATCAAAGAATGTAATTGGGAGAAATGTAAAGAAGTGCTTAAATATGGAATTGATTGGTGTTTATTTATTTTGCCTTCTTGCAGCCTGTCTACACCAAACAGTCAGCCGCCCTTCAGTCTCAGCAGTTAATGCAACAACAGGCGGCCATCATGGCTGCAGCTCAAACACCATACTTGGCCAATCCCGTCAGTATGCTGAGCACGCAAGTACAGCAGTTGACCAGCCTCCCAGCAGCCCCCAATGGACTGGTGTCCACTGCTATCACCCCCACAACAGCCACCCTGGGAAGTGGTAAGTTAGCACAGGATGCCAGACAAGTCTTTTGCACCCAGATATTGGTCACACATGTGCTTCTGTGGACAAGTTGCTCGAACCACAGATACTCACTTTGATAAGGCTGTTGGTAGGGGAAAAAAAACACACACACACACAACAAAAAATTGTCTCATTTTTCTTTCAACATTTCCAGTCCATTTATAATTATCGTTTTTCTTTCATTATCCTGAACAAACATATCATACGTAGTTTTGTTTGGCTTGGAATATTTGATGCTGGGTAGACATGATTGAACACAGAGAATTTTCCACAGTGAAAAAGGTGACCTGTAAACCCGACATGCTTATAAACAGGCCAAACACCCAAAGATCATTGAAGGCTAACTTGAAAGACTATCATGCCAAAACCAATATCAAGAGGCCAAATTGCTGACTTTTAAGAATTATTCACTTTTAACTTATTCACATTCACTTTTAACTTATTCACATAAGTTTTAAAAGGCAAAATGAGACTGTAATTAATCAAACAAAAATCAGTGATAAACTTCCATCAAATTCAAATACCACGCAAGAAACCTGAAACATTTACAAAAAAAAAAATGTCCAAATTAAGAAAACATCCACAAATCTGAGCACCATGTAAGCAAAATTCACCAGGGGGTCATCCAATTTGAGTTTCGCTCACGGCAATTTCATCACCCCAGAATGAAATTGTCCAAACTGCAAAGTAAAAAAGTTGCAGCTAGAACAACTTAATTCCAGGAATGCGATGTGTCATCAATCTTCAGTGAATCAGGTTACTTGGCCTAGCCTTTATATCTTTACGAAGAGGGCTATTGAGAGTCACATCAAAGTTACTCTGTCACGTTATATGAGACAGAAAATCATGAATAGGTGCATGGATTTGAGGCAGTTGACTAGTAGCGAGAAACTCAACACCATTGACAAGTGAGGAAAAGGCACTGACTGTCATTTGGGTTGCCACAGATACAATGACCATCTTGGCTGTCAGTTCGCTTTTCGAAACATTTTCAGGTTCAAAGTGGCTGGCCGGACTTATTGACAACACCTATCATTTTGGATTGTAATGTAAATTTTTACTAGGACATAACAGTTTTCTGTGGCCGAATGGATAAGTGTCCAGACTGACATTCCGATGATCTCACGTTCAAACCTCAGCCATGCCAAATTTTTTTTTTTAAATATGTGTTTGTATTTGACATAGTTTTTGTGTTTATATATTGTACAATTTTGAGGTACATGTTAATACATTGGAGGATATGTTTTTGTTAGATACATCTTACATACGTTATCCACTGAGAGTAAAGGGTTCATATCCAACCCCAGTGCATCTAATCTGTAGATCTGCTGCTTACTTTCTTTCCTGTTCCTTAAAACGTGTGTATTTGTGTGTCGTGGGCTAGCGGTTAGGCCGTCGACTCAGGATCTGAAGTTCCGGGTTGGAATCCTGACTGGTCCCGACATTTTGTCCTTGGGAAATGCAATGAGGTATTTCGAGATCGGTCACATGACCGAGGCAACATCGCTCACATGTGGTTTTGTTTATTATGATGTGACAGGTCTGAAAGCTCATCATTGGTCAAGATCTGTCTACCATGCGTACAGCAAGTAAACAAATCAACGTGTGAGCGAAAATCCTCGGTCATGTGATTTTTCTCGAAATACCTCATTTACACACATTCCCTGACTCTACCCAGGTTTGAATGGGTACCCGACTATAGACAGTGATTGAAATTGTTAGATCGATAAGGATTTGAGCGCCTAACAGGCAGCCGCCTTGTATCCTTCCAAGGAAGCTGAGAACGTTTATGAGTGCCTTCTTTGGGTCTGTCGGGGTAATAATAGATTGTAAAGCGCTTAGAGCCTGTAATTACAGGAGTAAGCGCTATATAAATACTCTCTATTATTATTATTATTATTTCTGTCTTTTTGGCAGAGCATTTGTATTTTTCTGGGGGGGGTTTAAAGGAGGTGTACTGCCGTGTGGAATGATCTAGATCTAGACTTCATTAAGTGTTTCAAATATTTAAAAGAAACATGACATGGACATAGACTCTCAAGGCTACATGATTGCTAGATCTAATGACATGGACTGAATAAGTCCGGCTAGACTTCTAAACTATAATGGCATTAAGTCGGGCTAGCCATGGCCTTTCAGCTTTTCAAACGGCTTAAGACATAACTTTATGGCTTAGAATTCAAAATCCGTCTAGAGTTCTAGATCTAGTTCTAGAATTAGAATACTAGACCTGAGACATTGTTTTTCTTGTTGATTTTCTTGTCCATCAGTTATGTTTAAAACAAAACCAATATTAATGATATATAGGTACTCTTCCCCCATCTGCAGGTACCCCCACCCCTGCGGCCATTAATGGTGCTCCACCCAGTATGCTGTCTCCTACAGCCATGGCCTCCTTCCCTGTGCCCCCAGCTAATGGTGCAGCAGAGATCTACACAAATGGCATCCCTCATTACACAGGTGTGTACACAGGTATAGCATCCAACCTTTCTTTTTTACTCTCTTTGATAAGTTATATTAGCTGTAAGATTTGTCTCTTATAAAACTGTCAGCTGAATCTGTCTTAATAGATTTGTTATCCTGCAAGACTTTACCAGATAGATTTTTCAAAGAAAATCACGATATATTATCAGTATGAAGCTTCAGTGATATCTGACAATAGTCACAGAGCAGAAACAAACTGGCAACCATTTCAAATCTGTAGTAATTAGCTATATTTATCCTGAAGCTTTAAATCAACTAGATTTTTTTACTTTATTTTTGAGCAAAAAAAGAAATTGAGGATTTGTTTTTTAAGTTTGATGTCAAAGGAGCTTTTATTTTTCAATGGAAAATTATGCTTTAATTATGAGTTGTCTGTTTATAGACTTTGAGGAGACTTGATATTCACACTTATGTTCTGGTATTTTGTCATATCTGTTTTGAAATTTGCAGACAAATGTAGTTAACCTGGTGAAATGTAGAGAAAGAGAATATGTCAAATCCTTAACTTACACTACAGTTAACTGCTTCAATACACTGATGCCTTTAGTACTATGAACTTGATTTGTCCAAGGCAGATTTGTTTTAACATATGTAGTAATTTTGCTCACCATCATTGATATCACCATAAAATGTCTTTTTTTTTTTTTTCTCTGGTGATAGCATGTTAGAATTACTAAACCCTTCATTATGTTTCTCATGAATTACTATTTGGGATTATTATGTAGGCTGGTATCCTCCAAACTTGATATGTACTTGTGCAGTAAGACAGTTATTTGTTATGTGTATCAATCTTTCCAATACATGTATGCACTCACACATGCTAGCATATATAGAATGAGGAGAAATTAAGTGAGATAGTAGTGAAGAGCAACAACACAAAAAGTAACAGTAAAAAAAAAATAAAAATAAAAAAGCAGAAGTAAATACATAAGGAAAAGCCATGCTCATTTTTCATCTCAGATAAGAACATCCCATGTCAACAATTAATTCTCAGATCAAAATATGTTTTCAGCTGTGACAAATGGGGATCCCCTGCAAGCTTATGCTGCTATTCCTTCTTATGCTGGCATTGGTAAGGTTTTCAGTTTGTTGCAGCATTATAATGTCTGTGCATCAAAAATGTACGTTATCTGAATATGATGTATATATTTAAGCATGATACGTAGCTTCATAAAAGTGTCAGTGGAAGAGATGACAGGAAGGAAGACATTGTTTCCAGTGGGTTCTATTCAAGCAGATCTTTTGTAAAGGGTAAAGAAAATTTTTCGTAGAGTAGGTGGAGATGGATATATTTGTTTTTATGTTTTTGTTGGTCTTCCTTTCAAGAAGTTCTGTTTGAACCGAGAACAATTTCATCTGATTTAAATGTGAGTATATTCTATGTTGTGTATCTTCCCCAGCAATATACGTTGTCACCTAAGGATAATCTTAAGTTTGCTTTTGAATGCATTTGAAATCTTTTCTTATTTTTTTTTTTTCAAAGCCTTGTGCAGGGTTCGACTTAAAAACATAACTTGTATTTCAGATATAAATTTCCAATGTTGAAGTATTTGGATACAGGGCTGATTTTTTCACATAGATATTTATGTACATGGGAGAAACCCAGTCAACCCAGAATGACAACTGAGATCCTTCGTCTACAACATCAGTAGAAAAAAATTTGTAATTCAACAGGTGCATAGGTGGGGATTTAGTTTCCTGGAGCTGGAAAGAAGTGGAACCCTGCACAACCACTCCTTGACTATCTGTAGTTAATGGGGTTATGAAAACAGTCTCTTTCGTTTCAGCAGCTTATCCTGCGGTTTATGGGGGATTTCAGCAGTTGACTCAGCCCACCACACTGGTACCTACAGCCCAAAAGGAAGGCCCAGAAGGCTGCAATCTGTTCATCTATCATCTTCCTCAGGAGTTTGGGGATGGAGAGCTTGCTCAAATGTTTGTCCCATTTGGAAATGTCATCAGTGCTAAAGTCTATGTAGACCGTGCTACCAATCAGAGCAAATGCTTTGGTAAGACCTTTGGCTGTTTGGAAATGTGCATGGTATAGCTTTGAAATCAGAAATTATTGTGGCGAAGGGAATATCTCTGTAACAGAGATCATTGCGGCGAAGGGAACATCTCTTGTGTGTATGTTTGTGTTATGGAAAGGGGGGCAAAATTTTGTTGAATTTGTTTTTATATAAATATTTGACAGTTATGAATGTTGCATTCTCATCTGTAAAAACAAAGAATATAGATCAGGCTGGAGCCAAAGACTTCAAGACCAACTGCTTTATCACTTGTGCAACAAAATCTTATTTATAGCATGTCTGATGTAACAAGTATAGAGGTCTTTCCTAAGCCCTTAAGAATAGATGGTGGGAAATGGGTTTAATTGAGGCTGGGAATGGCTCAGACTAAATTGCAAAACAATCTCAAAATGGATCAGAACAAGAATGAAACAATCTCAAAAAAAGTCATTAGCAGTGGCATGAGATTTCAGTTATGATGAAGAGAAGGGGGACCAAGTGAGATATTGTGGGAAAATGCAACTGGTTCAGTAGCAATTTGTTTCTGCAAGGAGGATTTGAACTCAAATGTAAATTCAGTTAGTTCACTGTGAGCAAAGATGGATCTATCCATGAAATTCAGTACTGATTGATACTGATTATAAATTGGCTCATGCATGTACTGCTTGATATTGAATCTCTCCACAGGTCAGTGATAGTCATTATTGTTAATGAGTCCATTGTTATAGATACTTGTTACTGGGGAAAATTTATTGACTAGTAGTTTGGTTTGTCTTCCCCAAATCTACTATCTTCTTTGTCATTTTCAGGCTTTGTCAGTTTTGACAACCCAGCCAGTGCACAGACGGCCATTCAAGCTATGAACGGTTTCCAGATAGGCATGAAACGCCTGAAGGTACAACTGAAGCGCCCCAAAGACGCAAATCGTCCATACTAACTCTGGGGCAGTGCATGCTGTGTCAGGACAAAAAATGTTATGGTAAGGAAAATGTGAACATGTGTACTTGCTAATAGTTCATTTCTTTTCCTTACTTTTTTCTATTTTTTTTTTTTTTTTTGCAATCATTTAGCAAATTTTCTCTCAAAATACTTGCTTATTATGACTGAAAAGTTTTAGCAACGATATCTTTGGTTGTATTAATATAGATAATAATCACAGGTCTCAGATATAAACAAAACATGGTCAACAGTATAAAAAAAAAAAAAACTAGCACATGACAAAATACTTCATGTGACCTTGATAATCTTACAGTTTGGGTTTTTCTTTTTAAATTTCCTGGTATGATGACATCGCTTATATGTAGATTGTTAAAGTGAGTAGGGGGTAGTTTTGGTCTTCCCAATCCCCCCCATAAATACTTGTTGTGGGAGAGTTCTTAGATAGATTGTGTACATTTCTGATGTTCTTGTCCGTGTCTCCATGTCATTGTCTATGTCACTGTGGTTGATTTTTTTTTCTATGGGAAATGTGGTATGTTCTTTTTGTCTTAAATTCTGACGTTGGGGTCATTATCAGTGGCCATTATTGTTTTACATGGTCGAAAGGAAACTTTAAGCTTCTTTACGCTCATCCTTATCCTCACAACCGTTTTCCACAGCCTGAAGTTATAACTTTTGATGATGACTTCGTCATGTTTAATATATTACCCTCAATTCTTCTTCTCCTTTTTTTTTGTCTTGCTCCTGTAGCCCTCCCTACACAGGCTTGTAGCTCCGCCCAGCAGGGCTTGTGATTGGGGCAGCGTACATTCCAATCACTCAACATTAGCCACTTCTTCTCCATCATTGCGGAGTAAGTGGGCGGGATTTGTACATATCAGCAAAATCTTTGACATTGTCCCTATATTTATCTGCCTGTGCTCTTGAGAATCTAGTTCGTTTTTCTTGAATATCATAATTTTTTTTTGTTTTTGTTTTAATATTTATTACATTTTGTAACAAGTGTGCTCATTGGCCGGTTTGATTGGTTGGTTGTTTCATTTTTGTTTTCTGTATTCAGTGCTATGATTGGACAGTCATTAATTCTTTCTGTTAACCTTATTTTCTTAAAAATTGTTTGGTTGTTTTTTATTAGAGTGAAATATTGTGGCTTTGATCAAATTCATCATCATTACTATTATTACTATAGTGATCCTTCTTGGCATTTTTGTTTATATGTCGGTTGGTTGGTATGTTATGTAATGTGCGTTATGTGTACTCACTGGTCTCTTGGCATTTTGGGGTACTCTCTAACACCGGTTTGTTGATTTTTTTTTTTTTTTTGGCTCATTGTTTTGTTTCACTGGTAACCACAGCATTTGTTGTTTGTTCTGACTGACCTGCGTTTTCTCCCCGCTATTGCAGACCACTGTTGTGGACCTAGAGGAATCTGTAGATGGTGCGGCGCTGAATGTTAGTGCTACAATCAGTTTTGCATTGTTCATTATGGAGATGGTTTTCTTTCCACAGTTTTCCAGAGCTACTTCCCACTAGTAATTGACACGTAGAATAAATCTACTGCCTTATGTTCTTGTTTTACTGAACATTTTGTATGGATGCCAGTTATTATGGCAGTGGTCATAGAAGATAATCTGTCCAGAATCTCAAATAACAGAGGAGAGAGGATACATCCCTGCCAGTGAGGACAGGCAACAAACAAAATAATTTAGTCCATCTATTCTGAGGCAGTTATACACATTGTCCTGGTGCAGGGGCTGACTTAAGATCCAGATCTGCACTGTTTTCTAATTTTGCAGTTTTCTTATGCAATTGTGTGCAGGCTATTCAGGAAGGAGGCTATAGATTATAAATCCAAATAATTAAGATTTTGACAAATTATGGATGAAATTGCAAAATATTTTCCATCCAGGAAGCAGCTAGTTGCAATTTAACAAAGGTGGACTGTTCTGTGCTGCCATGTGGCTCTGGTATATGAGGACAAATTATAGTGGCTGGGATTGTCAGACTGCTTCCATATTGTCCTGAACTCTAATGCATGCAAATACTCTGCTCTGACTCTGCAGGTCTGCGTAGCTCAGAGCAACCATGTCTTGATGGTGTATTTGACCCTGGCATCTTTGCAAATTGTTGCTATTGTTAAGGAACTTGAATGTACTCGTACCTTCCTAGGAAGGAATCACCAATGTTTACCATATCTCTGTTTTTGGCAATATAACGTTGATGTTTGTTGTAAGACACTATGTTTAAGAAAATATGCAGACTGTACTTTGTTATTTCTTTTCATGTTCGCCCATAAATCCTCAGACCAGTTGTTTCACAAAATGTTCTATCTTTTTCTTTTTCTCCTTAAAAGAAAAAATTGATAGAATCAGAAAACAATCATTCATGTCAAAACTAAATTCATAAGTTGATTAGGCTTCTCTTGGTAAAGAAAAGTAGTAAAGGTGATAGAACAAGCATCAAATGGTGAGCTTTATGGTAGAGATACTGAAAAGAGAAGAGAAAAAGTCCACATATGGGACAGATTGAGGAACTGGAAGCAGACAGTCTAAGAATTTGTTTCAACAGATTTGATACCCAATGTTTGAATTGCGGCTGAAGCCAGACTGTAGTATGGCACTGTGCTAGCCCTATCAGGCAGTTGATACTTTGCGGCAATCGTCTATCTATAACCCCAGGTTTGAGCAAGAGAGAGAACAGGCAAGGCTGAGATGAGTGTGCCAGCTGACAGTAAGATATGACTTGAGAAGTGCATTTATATTGTGGTGAAAATCATTTGTTATTTGATTTTTTTTTTTGCATCAGTGTGTCATAGTTGTGACCCTTTAACACTTACATAAGCCAAGATTACACATTGATGTGTCCATCAGTGTGTATGTGTGTGTATGTATCAATGGTATGGTATAGATTGGACTGTGTCACTTTACATACTAATAACTGTAAGCAATGTGTAAAAAGTACAATTTCAGAGATATAAATATTGGTGAAAATGTTGTTTACTAATCCAGTTAAAAGGCAAATTAGCAGCAGAAAGAACTGACCTTGTGTTTTGAAATTTGTGCCATTTGTGAGTCTTGAAAATACGGCTGTTGACAATTCTTTTCAGATATTTTTTTTTTTATATATATATATAAATAATTTAATGTTCTTTTGCTTTATAGACCTAAACTATGTGAGTTGAAATGGAAGGTCATGCATGTGTGGTCTTTGAAATGCATTTTTAAGAGGTGTAAAAGAAAGAAAAATTATTTGAAAACCAGACTTCAGAGAATATTGAGGACATGCAAACACAATAGTCCTGCCTGTTTCAGTAGTTTTTTTCCATGAATACTGTTTTGTCAGCTGTGTTATATGATTCTGCTGAGTAGACCATTGTTGAATGCCAAGCATGGAGCAGATCTCACAAATCCTTAATTCCCATGCACACATCAAGTCTGAAACAAGGGTGAAAGGAATATGGACAGGGATGAAAAAAGGAACTGATTTAGCTTAATTGAAAGTGAGCGTCTTCTCAGCATGGTATATGTTCATTTTTCTTTTTATTTGTGAACAGGACAGGTGCAAATTTACAATTTTAATTTTGTTTAGATGTAATGCAAGTCCATGACACTGATAGATGAAAGGTATAGATTGAAACAATTTCATATTAGATATCATCAAGGCCGAGTGTAATGGGAGATTTTTAAGTTTCAAAGAGACAATATAAGGGAGGAAAGGATTTTGTGACCACTGACTAGGGTAGGCTGGTTCAATTTAGGATTTAAATCTGAGAAATCACATATCACAGCCAAATCTGAACTTGAATCAGATGAAATAGGCTCGAGAGGAAAATGGAAATATAAAACGAATTTTATATAAATAATGCACAGAAGAAAAATACTGTTTCCAGAAAATTTTGACTAAATAGATCAGGATATCTTACGCAAACT
>JBCAUA010000011.1:142791-173983 GCA_038406235.1 Peronia verruculata | reverse complement strand
CTTGTTTCTCCTGCACATTTTCTGATCCAGAGCTGAAAGGGGTGTTCGAATAGGCCCAAATCAAGTCTAATCTTCTTGCAGACATGCTCACATGACACTTCTTTCTTTGTTATCATTAATAGTGAGCAGTGTAGTGATTGTGTCATTGTGTTTTACATCTCAGCAAGAACTAGCGGTCTAAGATCATATACACGCTTACTACTCTGCAGTTAGCATGAACAATGTGTCGGATAGCATGATAAGATTTCTGAGTGTAATTGATAGTGATCAACTCAATGCGCCAATTACAATGATCCGATCTGGAAACAGTATTCGGTTCTTTAGGTTTTTCTTCTTCATTCCCTGAATAAAACAAAAGAAAAAGGAAGCAGAAAGAGAAGTTGATCTGCAGTATGGAGGGATTCACCGTTGCTCTGAACACAATGTACAAGTGAGGGGTTGCCCCTATGGTTAGCATGATTCCAATGCCTTTACTTACTTTTTCACTTTAGGATGTGACAGTTCATCTCCACCACTGCAATACTGTGTTTGGAAGTTCAGCGCATCAAGGTTAGATTCGCAGATTGGAATCAGTCCTGAGAAACAGATCGGTTTGAACTGAGCCCGAATTGACTATTTTGGGAAGCACTGAATATTTTCTACATTTTGTTGACCTCAGTTTGAATTCGAAATTCGGAGTTCAATAAATCAGGGTCCCAAAATGTTCAGATTCAAGAATCAGCCACTTCATTGATTCGGCCCATCCTTTGTCACTGACAACGTGGAAGTGAACTAGTGTTAAATAAGGAACAAAACTGCAAAGAAATGACAGGGGAAAATATCAGTGTTTATGATTTACACTGTTGAAGAGTTGATAGACAATGCAGACTGTTGAATCAACATATGATTGACAGTTTCCCTGTCATGAAGTTGACCTCAGGAGCTATGGTACTCAAGATAAATAACCACAGATCCAGTTCTTTTGTTGATTTCAAAAGACCCACTTAAAATATTGATGAGTTTTAATGCATGTGTCTTCATTATTACAATGTGGAAAGTGTGGTAATAAAAATTAATTTTGTTGAAAGTAGCACCAAATGAAAAACTACTAGAAAACATTTCTCTGAGACATTTTTTAATCTTGAAGGGCAAAGCAGAATAAAGAAATGCCTAAGCAGAACTCTTGCTTTCAGATATCGATATGCATTGAGATTTCCCACAAAGTTATTTCATTTACTTTGGACTGAAGGTTTATGGGCAAATTTTCAGATGTTCAATGTTGATCAGCATTTCTGTTCTTATGAAAATGATGGAAATCTTTAAATTCAGTCTATGTCCAGACATTATTGTACACAGTTCTGTTTTCATTCTTGTATGGAAGATTGTATGTTATAGCAATGATATGCTGGCAAACACTTTGATAGTCTGAACTACGGATTTATTTTGATCATGGGTATCCCATGTACCAGCACAATTGGAGCTGTTGCTTTATTTGACCTCTGTTTTTATTATTTTTATTTGTTTTAATGTTAGTAGAATTCAACTGATCAACATGTTTGCAATATTTTTGATTATTTGATGTGATCACAGCTGATTCCATGTTTCAAATCTTAGTTTGATGGGACATATTTTTTACAATGATGTTGTGATTGTACTTAAACATTGTTATATTTTTCCAAACACACATTTCTCATATTTCTTGTTTCTAATTGTGTGTAAATCCTATCCTCCTTTTTTTTTTTTTTTTGTCAGAGAAAAAGTCATAAAAGTAACATTTTTTTTTTTTCACCCACAGTGCGCTTAGAAACAAATATTTGTGTGTTTTTTTTGGTGTGGATTTTTGAACCAAGACAGTTGTAGAATTTTCTGTTACTTAGTCTCTCTCACTGGGGTTGCAGATGTGACCATCTAGTCATCATTGGATCTTATTTACTGTGATGTGTTCTCATTTTTACTCGTTTGTTTTTGTGTGGTTTGTTCTTCTTTTCCTGATTAATCAGATCTTCATTTTGTGGTGTTTTTAATCTGTGGGGCATTGTTCAGTGTTTAATGTTTGAAGTTGTGTCGCTTCTTGACTCCATTCACTAATGACTAGTAAGGTTATAATTGTTCAGTGCATCTCAGCTGAAAGAAACCAAAACTTTCCCCTCTCATTTTCAAAGGAACTGTTGAAAGATATGTATTGCTAAGTATGCATTCAATACTAGAAAATGTATCATACTGAAAAAGATAACATTAAACTTTTTGCACTAACACAGGAAAATACATATTTCTAAATCCATAAAACATTTTTTTCAGTCTCAGGGGCTGGATTTGAAACTAAATATTGATAATTTACTGATAAACTTTGCTTTTTTTTTTTTTTTTATTATTGCTTAATATTTTTGTTTTGTTTGTTTTTTTCCCATTTGACTGAGATGGAACTGTATGATGTATTTACTGAGTGACTGCTCACGGTATTTTAGGCATAGCTGATCACTAGAATATTCCATTATATCTTAAGGTTCAAACCTTATTCATTAGATTCTTTAAAAAGAAAAATAGTACCCTCTGAGCAGAAATGTTTGCATTCAGTCCCATTTTCAATAACCTGCCTTTTTTATCCATTTTATTCACAGGCAGAAAGAGAAAGACAAGTGTAGAGAAAGACAAGTGTATATGGCTTGAGGATAGCTGACCATGGCCAATGATTTTAACATCATTTGGAGCAGCGATTTTAGAGACTGATTTTATTTTTGTCATTTTTGCTTTTTTATATGTAATGAATTTTTAGAGCCATATGTGGACAATCTTGTCTCATGCATATGTAGTTTTCATTTTATTGTTTCTGTTAGAATCAGTATCAATTTTAACATTTCAGTCAAGCAACTGTATGAATCATGTATCTGTTTTAATTTACATTGTGGCATAGGGTACGTCTTGTACAGGAGGAGAATGGTGGTTCCTAGAGCAAGACTCAAGTTTACAGACCACCATATGAGTCTCAGTGCAGTATTTTACAACTGCTCTTTCTTAACTTCAGTAGAGCTATTTTCCCTGAAGGATTTTATGTAATAGTATTCATTTTTAAATCACCATTTTTTTAAAAAAAAGTCAATCTCCCCATGTTTTATTGTTTGATTTTGCAATTTCAAAGTGTCGCTAGTCAGATCAAATGCCATTTTAGACATTTACAAACAAGAACAAACTTGTAATCTTACATTTTTCATTACTATAGCAGTGTTTTGTCCCATTGTTAATTTTTGCTTTTGTCAGTGAAATTAGGTGTGTTTTGTCCTCTTATTTTGTCCACTCATGCTTTCTGATAGTTTTGTTTTCTCACCATCTTTTAATGAGTCGTTGTTTCTCTTTATTATATTAGGGAATTACTGCATTTTATAAATGTTTTTCTAAAGTGAAATTTTCTTTAGAAAATAACAAGATCAGTTTTAGCTGTGTGTCGTTGTCACCTTAATTCTCAGTTAGAAAATCATAACACATGTTCAAACTTGTGTACAAACTTGATGGTGTTCGTCCATTTTGTTTTCAACTAAATGGCGTCAACCTGAAATGTTAGTCTACTTTCTGCCCGCTCTTTATATTTTTAAACAGTGTGGCAGCATGTTGTGGTAACATTCTAAACATTCAGTAAAATCTTCTTCATATGATTTTCCATTTCTTTGTAGTCCTCCTGTTTGAATGTCCTGTTTGTTATGAAACTATAAAATTGAAACAATCGCAACATTTCCATATTTATAACAGTTGAATATTGTTGTTTTGCATCAAGATGTAAAAACTTTATGTGAAAAACAGTTTAAAATTTTTACTGTCAGTGGAATTTTTTTATTTTTTTTTTTTTCAGAGTTTTTGTGTGTGTGTTTTTTTTTTTTTTTAATTTTTTTTTTTTAAAGCGGAAATCTGACAATGTAACCTCAGCTAGATCAAGTATTGAACAATTCATTTGTTTCATGGTAAGCCTGTATTCACTCCTGACTTCCCACAGTTTCATCCACTCCTCCTCCCCTTCAGCCCAGGTATTTTTCCTTTCCCATAACATTGAAATGAACTTGCTGTATATATGATATAAACAAAGGCTCGAATATAACTAGTTTTTTTTCCCCATTTTGATGGTAACTCGAGCTATTTAATTTATTTATCTACTTAAGAGCTCAGCCGAGCAAATATTTTTTCCATGATGTACACATTTGTTCTAATATTATATAATGCTATTATTATCTAATGCTTAAAAACATTGGTAATCCATGCTTTGCTTCATTTTTCTTCATTATTTTTTTTCCTTGTCCACATAAATGATATGATGATATCCTATCTATAGACAGTCATCTACATTATGATGAATTTTTCCTCGATTTATTGACAACTTTTCATGACCTCAGCTTTGATGATACAATGATCTGACTGAGGCTGGAAATCTATGGCTGTGGATGTGGATACAGCAAATATTCTCTACCCTAAACTTTCCATTCTTGTAACACAGTTCAGGCCTATGGTCCATGTCAGATGACACCAAACTGTTTTGGATCAAAGTGGAAAACAAAATGGCATGACAAAAGAAACAACAAACACATTAAAGAGAGAAAAAAAAAAAGACTTTTTTTTTTGCCTCATATAATGTCTGCTTTGCTCTTTGGTTGATTGTAATTATGAAAATATGTGCAATTTTTTTTTATCAGCTGTTACCATTATGCTGTTGATTTCCAGCCTCCTATGTAATGATGTAAAATACAGTGATGCTTTACTTTTAAATGATAAATAATATTTTGACATGACATACTGTATTGACTTATTCCCATGTTGCTCAAACGGAAATGGTAATGCTCTACAACCCCACCCCCACCCCTCCAATAAATTCTTTGAATCTTTGCTAAGACAAGTGGTTCAGTGATATCAGTTAATATAACACTAACCTAACTGGTTTTTGTTGTTGATTTTGTTCTGGCTAATTTGGACTGACAGTTGAACTGCTCAGCTGAAATTAGCATTCATTCAAATTTATGAAGAAGAAAAGAAACATCAGCTTTTTCTTCACAAATAAACTTGAGGTTAAACTTTTGGGAGGAATGAATATTAACAATGAAAGAGTTATTTTGATTTCAGTGAGGGAAACAGTAATGATAATTCTGACCTCCAGTTTACTTTCTGTTCATTGTATAAAGATATAACAAGGAAAGAGCATTGAGCATTTGTATAATGATTTCCTTTCAGAATTTTCATATCATATATATATTTTTGACATTTATTCACTTGCATAAAACTATGTTATCGAGTAATAATGCTACATTTAAAATCTACTCCATGTGTACTTAAGGGTTTAAGAGGAAAAAAAATGATTTTACTTTTTTTGTTGTTTTTTTTCCTTTTGGTCTATGAATCTCATCTTTATATCATGGCAAACAAATGTTAATACAAATGCAGAGGATTTTCTTACTCTCATTTTTTTTTTTTTTTTAAACAAGCGTAGGTTTTAGCCTGGTGTTACATTAAACATAAGAATAATACGAAAAAAAAAAAAAAAAGACACACCAGAATGTAAATACTTTGTGCAAAAACAAATATTGTTGCTGATTTTATTAACTGTAACTATGAAATATCTAAATCTTGAAATCCAGATGAAGTCTTGAAAATCTTGACCATATTCTAAGAAATTCTAAAACATTGTCCTGACATATTTCTCTTTTGAATGGATTAACATGGTCCTATATTGACAAAAGCTCAGCCCACTCATATCCACAGGGGTCCAATCAATATTTTGTTTGCAGTTATGTTATCAATCAAAGATTTTTTTTTTCTTAATTTGACTTTGAAGCATATCATGACATTAATTTCATCATGCATTTTTTAAAAATCAGTCATTTGACAATTTACCCTGTATTTATAAAAATCTTTTATTATTACATATCTCATTTCTATTGTTGCTGCTACAGCTTCTTATCCCATATGTACTATATTTCAATGGAACAATTTATCATGAATTCTCATATGTAAAATCCATTATTATTTGTTTGTCTACTCTTCTCTCTCCTCCCCTACCCCTCCTCCTCTCCCACCCTTTCTCTGTCTCTCTCTTTATTTTTTTTTTCATTTTTTTTTTTTTTCACATCAGAATAGCATGTTTTATTTTGCTAGTCAGTTTTTATCTTGGGGATGGAGAAATTGCCTTCTTTCTTTCTTTCTGGGTTATTTCATCTTTTTTAACATATTCCTCTTCTTAATTATTTTTGTCATCAGGGCATTTGACTGGGTCAAAATTATCATCCTGAGAAATACACAAAGTGCTGTTGACTTCATTTTTGTCTCCACTTTCAGTTGTCACAAGTCTTTGCTTTCATTTGTTTGAGGGAAAGTGCAATAATTTCAATATGACCTCAGTTACAACAGTGTTTTCATGTGCATCATTTTTCCTTATTTTTATATATTTCTGGACATTGTTGGGGTCCTAAGAGCAAGTGTTCAGTAGAAAGAAAGGAGAATAACAAGTGACAAATGAAGTTGTTGGGTGGGGTTGAAACCAGGAATTTTACAAGCATTTACTGGACCCATTATTTCTCATGCCATATTCCATCGATTGTAATGCAGTTAGGCAGTTTTGAGGGATGACATTTGTGTACCAGGAAGTTTGTTTAGTTGGTGTTGTAATAATTCTCAAGATTTTGAGACAATGACTCAACTGAAGTTTTTTTTTTTTTTTTTCTAGATAGTACTGGCTGTCCTGGAGATAAGAATATATCTGAAGTCTAGTAGAAAAGACTAGAAGTCAGAAAAATAAGTGACACTAACTGTAGAACACAGTGGCATTTATCAGAGAAAACAATAATGAAATACTTGTTCGATGCTTTGTAAAATTACACTCTCTTAAGAACTGGCAGTGCATAGAAATATTAAGTGGTTTCATTTTAGAAAAAACTCTAAGGAGGCTAAGAGCCTGAGTATAGAGATTTTTTTTCTCCAATCGTTGAAAATATCTTCTGATTATCATCATTTCCCTGCTGCAGACAGCGCTGTTTTCTGTTTCCTTCCCTCATGACTTATTACTGAAAGGAGAAAATGTCATACTTGCCTCTTCTCCCTTTGCCCTGTCTTTTACCTAATCCTTTAACTTTAATGAATACAGTTAAGAATATACATTTGAGACATTTATCCAGAAGACATAAGGTTGCAGAGGCGAATATTACATGCAGCTTGTAACTACCTCCAGAGGTTGAAGTAGAAAATGTATGTCTTTAAAGGAGAGTGACATCATCATCCTTTTTCAGAATTTTTGTTTGTTTTGCTTTGCTTCTAATCTTTTCCTGATTTGAAAACAAACATAGTATTGATCAACTCAATTGAATTGAAGAATACAAAACGACCACTTTTTTCAGTCAAGGTCAGTGACAGATTTGGTTATATAGAAAAGCAGAAGTATGTTGATCTCTGATATCGAGCATCATTTCACTCACACCTATTCCAAGACTATCTGCTGGCTGTAGGCTCTGCAATTGTTTTTACCTTTGATAGCAACAAATCTAAAGGCATAAAGTTAGAAGACAAAAAATGCCGAGAATTTACTATTATGAATTAACTATTAAGAACTTTCACAGTTAAGATAAATCTGTGAAAAGGCCTTGTTTTAAATTTAGGACTACGAAATACAGTGCACATGCAAGACCAAATATTAAAATTGTCTTCTACAAGTGCGAAGATATTCCATTTTTTTTTTTCTTTGACTGTTGGGCAGTGCAGACATAAAAGAATTACAGGCATATATACTTGAATCAGTTTGTAGCCTACTCCATTATGTTCTGAAATCCTTTTGAGATAATGAAGGCATCAAGGTTTTCATCTCTGAAATGGTTTTATACAACAATTTCAAAACATTTACTTATTGGATGAAATTTCAGTACAATACCATTTAACGTTGATGCCTCGCTGAGGAACAATAATTGTGCTATTCATTGTTGTCTACAGCCAGCCGTGGTCCAGTGTTGACATCATTGTATATGTCACACACTCACACATACACACACACACACAAAGAAAGAGTTCAACATCTTAGCTACATTTGAAAAACTTGTATTTTATTTCAACACCGAAAGGTTAGTCCATATGATTTTACACTTATCAAGATCTTTGTATAATATGATAAAAGATGACAATAACATTAAAATTATACAACTTTTTGCATGTGTTACATTGTTTTTATTCATTGTATTGTTGGTGTTGTTCTGTCTGAGGCACATTTTGCCTGATACTTGTATCTGGTATCACTTCAGGAGCTTGAATGTCCAGGTGGAGATCTAAATGCAGATTTTTATGATTGTAGATCACAATTGTTTATCTTCAACTGGTCACTAACTGTCAAAACTAATTAATGCTAGTATATGTCTTTCAACCTTCTGGTGCAGGTTATCTCAAAAACTAATTAGCATCAAATTCATGATTCAGCTGAAATTTTTCTTTGCCCATAAAAGCACAGCAGGCCTGAAGAATATAAGGAAAAGATTTCGTCATACCAAAATGTTTAACTTCCTTTAATATTTCAAAAGCACTTTTACAAAATTTGTCTCCAAATGTTTAGGAGCATGGCTTGTCCGTGTCATAAAATTCCCAGTCACCTGGTCAGATTATTTAGGTGATTTTAACATGATCTGTTGCAATCGGAATCAAACCCCTAAATATAACTTGATTTGCTCCAATGAGGTTGAGCCATATGGAGTTTAGTATCTTTAGGGGAGTTGTCAGATCAGAATGGGCTCTTAACTCTAGCCTGAATGATTTTCTTAAATGTGCAGTCACAGCAGTAATCTTAAGAGAGAGTTAAGAAGACTGTAGTTATCAGCAGACCTGACATAAACATACTATACTATAGAACAATGTTGTGTCAAGTTACCACTTGACAATGTGCAATACCAAGAAAATGATAGATTATGGGCTTACGAGAAAAATCAAGATTTCCACCCACCTATTGAAATTAAAAATTAATATGTGGAGTAAGAGGGAGCACATTTGGGAGTAATTATCAATTCAAAATTGGATTGGCATGATCACGCTACAATGTTTTGCCCACTTGAAGATGCTTTATTAGAGAAATAAAATCATTTGATATTGACAACACCGTAATCCATAACTGTTTTTAGCACTTTTTGAGAGTTGTGGTCCCATCTTGTTTACTTTCCTTGGTCTTCTATTAAGGAGGGGGGGGTCCTGAAATTGGGGTTTTGCTCAAAATATTCGATTTTGGATTTCTAAATATATTTCTGAATATAAAAATGGTATTAAAAAGTTGATATGTCCGTTCTAAGGTGTCGGGAAGGGGGTCAAGCTACCCCTCTGCCATCTTCTGCTTTTTCAGAGTGGATTATCTATCACAGGGAGGGTAAAAACGCTTTTGATTTTGACCAAGGAAGACATGGAGGCTATATATAGCCCACTCTGAACCCTAAAATAACTCCACGGAAGCCCTTCTGCTAATGGGGCAGGGAAGCAAAAATGGTGGAAAAGTGGGAGTAGGGGCACAGGATAAGGCATACAAAGCCCATAGAAATTATGAAGAGGTCTAGCCCACTGGCTACATGTTGTGGGGTTGAAAGTCCAATCAAAAGCTCTTTGTGGCTGTTTTTTTTTCAGTGAAAAAATGTGTTTTTCTCAAAATGTGTTTTTTTTAGTTTTTAGCACAAATATCCTATCTACTTTTCTACTTATGGAGCAAATGCCATGAAATTTGGCATGAATGTAGAACAAAATATCTAAATTTTGTCAGAAGGGATAGTTTATATTATTATCATTTTAAGTTTTTTGAGAAAGTTGAGATTTTGGGGTCAAATTTTCGAAAAATCTGTAACCTTTCACATACCAAATTAAAAAATTGTAGAAAAAAAGATAAGCACTTTACAAAAAATCTGTTCTAATAAAATTTAGATATGGGATGGTAAAATATGTACTCAAAATTACAAGCACATTGGTTGGTAAAGTTACGCCATAACGCTTAGCAAAATCCAAGATGGCGGCTGTTGTAGCAACAATGAGTGATTTTGAATTTTTTTCGGTTGTTTTCGTCTAATTTGGCCATGCCAAATTCGATGGTAATGGTCCAGCGGTTTCCAAAATGACTCCCAGGACTCCCCCCAAAAAACTATACTTTTTGTGGTACCGTATTGTTAAGATTGAATCCAATCCACTAATTTGCCATGCTGGAGGTCAAAGGACATATTTAACCATATTTTCTGTACAACATTTCTAAATAGAAAAAGATTACCAATAATTTTTAATTGCCAATTTTTACGGTGACAAATGCCCCATTTCAATATTATTGCTCGTTCGTCGCTGTGCCGCACATTGTGAAAATTAGGACGCATGGAAATTGATACCACCCAAAGCTGATGTACCAAGAAATGTCCCATTTCAATTTCACTGTCAATCAAAGGCTAGGTTACACTGGCAGAAACGATGCTGACAGCCTGTCATTCACACATACAAAGAAACAGCAACAACTGCTATTGCGAAGCAATGAATTTATTGATCTACATGTATTTGTATCTCATATGAACTTCACTTGCATACCAAAACTTACACAAGAACATAAAATTCAAAGAAGTTCGAAATTTTAGTGCATGAAATGTGACTATCCAACAAATACTCTACAGAAGATAGGATGACATCAGCCATGAGCATAGGTCTAGGTCATAGGACAAGCACAAACATGAAGTAAAAACACATATCACCCACATGTACAGTATGTTCACATGAGACATGATTCATGCAGACATAGCACAAAAACAGACAGGAGGGCAGAAAACATGAAGAAAAAAAAAAAGACAAGACAAAAAAACCTGCTGGACTGTGACTTTACTTTTGACAGCTGAGCTCAAAATGCATCATTCTAATCAATACAAAAATGGATTGTATGTGAAAATATCCAGAAGTAAATCAGTGGCTGCACTGATGAACTGAAAAATCATACTGTACTACTGGGATGTCCATGTAATTTTTCTATTACGCCAGTCTAAAGCTTCAAGGTTTACTCTTCACACATTTCTTTTTTTTTACTGAAGTCTGCATCTATTACCTAGCTGTTCAGAGGAAAATCGATGCTCCTGTTTTCTTACTATCATTTCAATTCTTTCTATATTTAGGCTGGGCTTTCAGTCCATGAAGACATTCTGATGAATGAACAAAAGAATGGACAAAATGCTTCGACAAGGAACACTGACAAGGATTCTTTTCATGGCTCTTTTGTCATCATTCTCACTTGCAAACTGTATAGCTGATAACTCCTGATTTATATGTAGTTTATTTATTTACTTATGATAAATACATGAAAACATGAAAATACCAGACAAATAAAGAACACGCCAACATGTGCTGAATAATGATCAAGAGCTTACAGTCCGGTGGAATGCATTGGTTTTCTAATGGCTGAGAAACATTTCATCTGGAGAAAGGCAAATAAAAGTCAAAAACTGTCCACTTAATTTTTAAAATGGATTAGGTAAGAGACAAAGCATGAGGTCTGTTGTTTTCAGGACTTCTAAAGTACTGTATACATGTATAAATATGATTATTCTGGTGTCTCAACTTGATGACCACAAAACATGGTTGGTGGTAGGAGAATGATGGGAATAAAAGGGGGGAATTAACTCAGCAGAACCATTTGAAACCCATCTAGCTGCAAATTCAAATACTGTCTGAATATGAGTAAGACTACAATTCATTAGATGTTAAAATGCAGCAGAAACCTTTTTTTTAACACCCTTTTTATGTATACGTCTCCTGGTGGAGGTTATCTCCACTGTACTCCCAAAAATTTGATGGTCAAAGCCACTTTTTCAAGTAAAGGGATGTACATGTAATACTAAGACAACCAAAAAAAAAAAAAAAACATTCAGCATGTGTAAACATGTGTAAACAATGTACCAAATGTGATTATATTGGGTGTTAAAGGTGATACACCATTTCACCGAAGCAAACCAAACACACTAGACATTTATTCATTTAATTAATTTTTCAGCTCATCTAAAATAAGAAAAAAAGAAAAGACACAAATAAGTTGAACCCAAAAGAACAGTAGAAAAATGCTGACACTTGAATAGTCATACTGACAAAGTGAAAACAAAATGATTGAAGATGATTAAAAAACTTTCTTGGGGAAAAGAAAGACTATCTTAAAATTAAAAAAGTTGTAGAGGCCAGTATTGTTTGAAACTCATAAAGCAAATACTATACAGCACAAAAAGGGCATGGGGGTGAGAGGATTATATAATATTTGTACCACACATCAAATCAAACAAGGAAAATAATGTAGGTTTAACATTCTGTGAACAATTTACATGTATATGGTTTAATAATTACATATATGGTTTGTACATATACATGTACCTACAAATGAATTTAGACTTTCAGGTCAAGATATCCATCTCAGAAAGTTGTTTATATGTTCACGTCTGTTGTCATCCATCAATAAAGACAAGTTTCAGTAATTTACCATCACCTGAGTGTACAAAGTGTTGGCTTAATGACTGTTCTCGAGCATCAATTTAAAATGTACAGAAAATTCTATCAAAATCTTAGAAAACTTGTCAACTCCACTGGTAAGCCTACATTTCCATACAAAAAAAAAAATAAAAAAATATCTCCACCAAATTCTAAGTTACAGAGAACAGAATAGCTACTTCAGTTCAGAGGACCTATGTCTAAAACATTTGCCTAAAAGCAAGTATGTCTGCATTCAGAATACATGTACATGTAGTTGCTTTCAAATATATATTTTCCTTCACATACGCAAAATCAACAAGAGAGAAAGCATGAAAGTTTTGATGATACTGATAGTTTAATTCAAACACACACATGACAAATACATGATACATGCATCTGCATCATTCACAAATGATCACAAAAAAAAAATTAAAAAGTCAGGAGATATTGAGAAGCTCTCAATATCATAAGAATCGCTTGAGAAACTCTCCTGCAAAGTGAAGCCAATTCAAAAAGTTTGTAAGATCTGTCAGTTGTAAATCTAATGCAAACTGCAAGTGAATTTGAATAAATGCAACAGTCAATAAGTAAAAAAAAAAAATAAATAAAGCAGGCGCTTTGTGATTCATTTCAAAATAAGAAGCTTATACTGGTGTTTTCTCTATTATATATTTCCAAGGCCAACACATGTATACAGACACATATGCACACCAAGTTATCAGCACAGTCGCTAGGGAGAAAAGCTGACAAGATGTACAAATTTCCTTATGACTGAAAGCGCTGTTAGGTCTCAGGCAGAAACAAGCCAATCAACACAGTACAGACATCTTGGGCTCTCAACATAAAGGGGGCTCAGGTAAACATCCACATATGCATCACTCAAAAGTTCAATGTAGTCAACCTCAATGTCAGTATGATGGAAGAAAAAGATCTTTGTCTCCCTGAACCTCCTCAACCTTCAAATATATGTATGCCCCCCTTTTTTATTTTAAAGAATTTCAAGTATCAGAACTCAGACTGAATCATGCACTGAATTCTGCTACATGTGTCTGCAATAGAAAATAGACATGCAGAGTACCAATGGCTTCCATTCTTTGATTCTTTGATGAAAATACATCAGAGTCAAACTGCATGTATTTTAAATCTCCCTCTGTGCAATCAACTCTCCATATTAAAAAAAAATAAAAATCAAACATCAATTAGAAGAAAAACATTTTTTTTAATTTAAAGAGGCCTGTTATCTTTGTTTCTCACTTTCTTTTTCTTTTTTTTTCATGATTCAGTGTTTAATAATAAACATTGTTCTACAAAATCCCATTTTTCCTGCTACTATTTCACAAATGAGACATTCAAACAGGTAACTGGCTCCGCAAACTGGCACACAAAACTTTATAGAGGAATGATTTGAGAATTACATGCACATGATAGCCATTAAAAAAAAACTGCACCTAAAGGACTGCATAAAAGTATAATACATAAATAACAGAGACTACAGTTTGCTCCTGCAGTGCACCCCTCATTTTCTGAATACCGGCTGAAAGTTGATCCAGAATACCATTACATACAAAGAAAAAGTGGAGGAGTGTTGAAAAAAAAAAAAAAGCTTAACAAAGAGGCCATGAGGTGAGGAAGTCAAAAAAAAAGAGTTACTGACATCCATTTATAGCATATAGCCCTAGTCCTGGATGTATCCAACAATCTTTACTTTCTGCTTTTTTTTTTTTTTCTGTGATTTTGCCTCATGTCAATTTATATATAATATAGCAGGCAGAATATTCACTTTATCTTCTGGCCCACAGTAAAGATCAGATTATCGAAATTCTTGTATCGATTATCGTCATCAATGCGGGACAATCTTCTTGCATAATTCCTTTCTCATCTAATTATTTCTGATCATCAGTCATCCTATTATCACAGGTGCCATATTGTTACCTGCCAAATCTACATGGAAATATATGAAAAACTGTTTCTGGGAAGATCTGCTGAGCCATGTCCAGGTCAAGGGTCTGTGAGACCTTCACCTTGCTGCAAGATGATGTCAGTTTACTCACATCCTACATTCTTACCACCCTGTCCATCTCTCCCGACATTGCATTCCTTGATATATCAAGTTTTGACATGCCGACAACACAATGTCAAGGTTGAGGACTGACTGAAGTGACAGCCTACAATTAATGTTCTATTCTTCTTCTGCATAAATATTCAGTGATATCTGTGCCCTGCCTTAAACTGATTTGCTTGAAAAAAAACAAAACAAAACAAAAAAAAGGACAAAAAGCATTATAAAATGTCAACAAAGAAAATCAAATCATTATGTTCATGGGCAGAAATTATTAACAATTCAGGCTGGTCCCTTCAAATAGATGAAATTTTAAAATTTTTACATTCTGACCTTTCTCTCTACATATTAACATTTGTATGGGATTGCTTTTACTGCACACTATGTGAGGATTTAGATCAATGCTAATTGATGGTTGTGCTAATGGTCTTGTATAATGAGGATTAATGGAAAGGAACTAAGCAAGTTTCCAGAGTAGTGTGAACATAGCTATCAGCCCATGTATGCTAAAAAAAAAAAAAAGAACTTAGCCAGTTTACTATCATAACACAAAAGAACAGGAAGTCCCCTAGGAAGTCACCAGAAGGAAACATTTCTGCTTTCACTGGACTAATGAAGAAACAAAACAAACACATCCTTAGGAATTACAATTAATTTTATTCAAATGAGGAGAATAAATTATTTGGACCATTGGCATTGAACATGACCTGTTAGCATTTCTGATGGAAATTTCTAGATTTCTGACAACCACATGTGCTACCTATCAGCAGCCCATAATAGAGGGAATGAGTGGACTTGATTACATGCATGAGAAAACCATGCATTTGAAATTACACACTGATCTCAGGATGTGCTGATGAGTACTGGCAGTAAAACACACACCTAGGTCTGCTTGACAGCTCAGATGTAAAAATCGACTGCATCACAAGCTGCTTAAGGCTGACCAGTACAAAACTGCTGGCTACAAGCATCAGATTTGTCAAAAAATCTGTTCAATCATCATGGCAACCTTGAGGCAACAAGTGTGTATTTGTCATTTGTTCCATCCATTTCCTCATTCTTTATGACCATTCTTTGCAGGACTTCAAAACTGAATTTCCTGAAAACTGAAAACTGACATTCACTGTCAAAAGCACTGGAATTTAAAAAAAAAAAAAAAAAAATGCTAAGCATGATATATCAAATCTAACAGAAAAAAAAAAAAAAAAAAGAACATGACTTTCAATATCACAGGATTACCCAAATACATCTTAATTCACATGAAGCAGTGAATACAGAAAGCAAATTCACTGCAGTCAGCTGACATCCATATGCCTAAATGAAGAAGAATCAGTGCTGGTTGACCAACAAAACACCATGCAGTCGCTGACAAAAAAAATTTTTTTTAAAAACACAAGAGGCCATCCACAGACAGCCACACTGTCCTTCATATAATGATACCAAAAGTGTACACAGGTTTGTTCACTGTTCTTCCAGAAAGACATTTTTCTCTAAACTTGTGCATTTGGATGCAAGTTTCAAGGTACTTATCATCAGCACATCGGATCACAACAGTCTCCACCAGTCCTATACATATAAACACACAGTCATCTGGTCTGCCACCCAGTTTATACAAAGCCTAAGTCATATAAATAAAATAATGATGGTGAGATGTGTTGTATCTAGAGTACCTTTCACTTCTTTATTTGTACAGATATGATACATGTGTTATCATACACAGGCAAAACTGGCCATCAAGGATGGTCAATTTGAAAACAACAAACACATCTATAACAGAAGTTTGTAGTTCTAGAGACGACCTTGCTATCTAAGCACTAGAGATTTTTGCAGTGTAAACCAAGCATCAAACTTTGACAGATTCCATGCTCTTAGTCTTACAAGATAACTCAACTCATGTTAAAATGACTTTGCTTTTTGCAATGTTGTTGATTCTCTGGAGCAGAAAATATTCTCAACTTAGTTTCCCGGTTAAGGCAAGAATAACAGACAGGGAGAAAAATAAAAATAAAATGTAAAAAAAAAAAAAAAAATCGCTGAGTGAGAGCAAGAGACAAAAAAAAAAAAAAAACCCTGATACATGTACTGCCAAACTCCTGAGAGTTGCAAATATGAATGAATGAAACAAATGTTGACATGTCAGCAACAAGATTCCCACACATACATTTCATGATGTTACAAGGTAACATTTGCAAGTTTTAACATAAACAAGACTATCTTTATCATTGGTTTCTTGCAAATTGATATAAAAAAAATAATAATCATAATAAGAATAAACAAAAAGGGAAGTGCACATGAAGACAAGAAAGATGGACAAAACAGTGACAAAATTCAGGTAAATGACATAAATATTCAGCGTTAGATTTGGGAGAATTCAAGAAAAAAAAAAAAATCTCACTGCCGATGCTTTCTGCATAGAGAGTGGACTGCCATTAAGTCCTCTCACCTATTAACCTCCAAAAGAAGCTATATAATGAGAGGGGAAAAAGAAAAAAAAAAAAAAAAGGACAATTTTTAGTTTATCTCTATCGCATGTGATGCCATAAAAGAATATGTCCACCATTTAGAACGACAGTAAATGATGATTATTATCTGTAATAGATGTCCACACATTTTGACTGCAATTAATATTTTACAATGTGCATAAAGCGTTGAGTCAACTAGCAAAAAAAAAAAAAAAAACTGATATGGCTGGCTTAGACAAAAATGCTGTAACATTCCTCCTGTGAATACTCTTCAAATTTTGCTTATGTGTTCATTGTATTACCCTCAATACAAACCTGTTACCCACATACATATCAAAAGTAAAATATTGATACATGTACTCTAGATCCAGCTATAAGTTGTGTACTGATGTCAAAAGTTGAAAACTTAGGAAAACAAGAAAAAATAATTCTCAGATGTACAAAGGTGTGTTTCAAAAAACAAACATACAAATAAAAGTTATATTTTCCAACCCCTAGTGATCTTTGACTCCATTTTTTTTTTGTCTCCTCTCCAAATATTATCTCAATTCTATAAAACTTTCCTGTTTACTGGGAGGAAGAAATATATTTCCAAAATAAGTCAAGATGGTTATACATTCTGACAACGGTCACAAATTAACTGGGCATTAACATAAAGAGAATGACATCATTAAGAGCAGCATTGCTTTTTCCCTTGGGCCGCATTCACTGTTGGAGCCACAGTGATAGTCTGAACATTGGAGCTTGGGGAATTGTCATCATCCGGAGAATCTCGAATTTGCTTCTGTGACACAATCTTATAAATTTCTGAGGAAGAAATGACATATTGGTTTTTTACCTAGTGTCACACAAAATGTTTCACTCAGAAATTTTTCTCTCTAAAGTACTTGATTTGACATGACACCAGGTGCACTTGTTCCCCTCATCAGGTATTAAAATGCTCACATTGCAACCAGTACTAGTATGATCTGCACCTGGTTGGATCTGTCAAATTATACCACGATAGTCATTTTTCAAACTCATGATAGGAGAAAGTAATCTCCTAATTCACTCCTATCCACAAACCATTGGGATTGTAGCTGATGATGATTTACACACTTGACACTTGAAATCTGGCTATTTTCCATTAGTTTCAATAAGCAATTTGAAAAATAACAATATGATGGCATTTAGCCCATAAAAGCTATTTCAAATTTCTATCGACTATGGCATTCTTAACATAAGTGTGCTTGTCTCAGTTATGGCAGCTATGAATTTATTACAGACAAAATGTCTTCGAGAATCTCTGCTAATACAGTCAGCTGATCTGGCAACATGATTACGACAAGAGGTTTTTTAAAGTTAAGAGGTCAAAATCTTATTGTTAATTAATTAGGTCTTTTGTACCAGCATGAAATGACTACTAACATTTTCATTCGCCTTTCACTTTGTTTTCTAAATACGGTGAATCCAGAACTAATGACAGCAAATTAATATTCAAACAAAAATTTCTAGTTCCTGATATCCCATTCTAATATAGACAGAAATATAAGAGTTGGTCAGTGACATTAATGAGGGAAAGTAACAATATTATGCATACAATTTCCATATGGTTACTCCCCCTGCCTGTAACTGCATATGGACAATATATGTAATATGCCCTTTCTTGTTTCAGGAAGCTAATGCTTACTGATATTAAATTTAGATTTCACATTCACTGCTGGTTGATGCCAATTCATGCTATTTAATATCCATGATAAGATAGGAGCAAATTACTGACAAAAATAGACAGATTGCAGTTCAATAGTGAACATCTACACCAACCAGTTTAATCCACTGACAGTGAGCACAGTAATAGGGCTAATGTAGTACATGGGTACATGACATGCATTGCATCCTGCACGCCTGATCAGCAGGCCTATTGTGCTGTCAATACTACCAAATTTAATGTATACTAACAAATATACAATGTATGCTAACAAATCGGGTTGCAAGAGAGACAGATGCAGGCAGTAGTGTGTAGACTGATAGCGTGATTCTGGTGAGCTACACGCCTGTTCTAAGTCAGACGGTTATCAGAATTGCTGCTAACCAGGTAGCAAGTCTAACTATTCCTGAAGTTTTGATTTTCGGTTGTGACTACTCAAGAAATTTAAATACAGCATAAATGAAAAAAAAAAAAAAAGATTTAAAATGTTTTTCAATTAGTTTCAATAAGCAATTTTAAAAATAATATGATGACATACTGTCATCAAGTTATTGGCAAGTTATTGTTGCCTCCTGCTGTTAGTAAACATAAGGTTCCACTATACAATCATTTTTAATTTTTTAATGAAAAATTTTTCATTTAATCTTTCAAAGTCAATTACCAGAGATGATATTGACTATCTATAATATAACTATTCTGTTTTAAATTTTTTCTCTTTTTAAAGGCTGGGAAATCATATATGCTTGCTCCAATATCAAACACAGAGTTCAGTCAAGCAATGGGAACAAACTGAAAATTTGTGACGGTCTAGGATCATAGCAACAAAAAAGTAAACCTTAAAACTATGGGGAGCAACATAAAGTATTTATTCTCCCTGGCAAACGATTGTTATTGTTCACTCATGAGACTTCCTGTGAGACTGAGAACTTTTGCTACCTAATACCATTCAGGTTCAACTTACCTGTGAGGATATTATGAAAGGCAGACTCAACATTGGTGGAATCCAAAGCAGATGTCTCGATGAAGGATAGGTTGTTGCGTTCTGAAGAAAAAAAAAAGGGGGGGGGATAAATGATAAATTCATTGGTACAAAAAAGAGAAATATTGAAATCATCATGCCTGCAATCTCTCAGTTCTAAAACTTAAATCTTTGAAGATAGAAAATAAAAAAAAGATTAAATTGCATGATTCTATGACAGCAAAATCAAATATTAATCAATTCACAAAGTCACCACTACTTCATGATAATAGCAATATGCGGCACGCAGAATCATTGAGCAAAGAAAAATTTTGCAAATCCAAAATTTTTGTAAACTGATTAGAGTAAAATACTAGTCACAAGGCTAACTTGAACCGCACACTTGCTCTCGTGTCAAAGAAAATTAATCTCATGCTTTCACATAAAATCAACAAGACTTGCTGACATGAACTTACGAGGAGTAACATCTCTTGATTTCAAAAGAATTGTAAAAAAAAAAAAAATGTGAGGTTACATTTATTGTCTCATTAATTTACTTGTGCTGGCTTCTGTGTAATTTGCTCATAGATAAATTTAATCAAACCTTTTCTGTGTACCATGCAATTTGCACATCACATTAAATGAAATGTAATATTGAATGTGATCAATTTAAGAAAGCACTGCCCTCTTTTAACCACAGCCTTCTCAAAGAAGCCCCGAGGTTAAAACAACTACTCATCCCTGAGCTCGCTAAAAAAAAATTATGCAAGGAGAATTGTGTATTAATCAGTGATGATAACTGTAACAGAAAATTTTTTAAAAAAGAGGAAAATTTTTCGTCAACTCAAAACAAGCAAGAAAACAGCCCTCAACAGCATCCAACCCATATAAGCCTATCTGATAAAAAAAGAAAGTCTTATTTTGATATCAAACTATTTAAAAGAAGTTTTCGTTAATCTCCCCCTTTTTATTTTGATCTTCAAAACAACTTTTTGTTCTAACCAGTCGAATCTAAATGTATTTTTAACCTTACTGTCAATTTCCTTCACATGAACATTCTCCGCTTTGGTTAATTCCTTCATTTTGAATAGAATCTAGATTCACGATCTAAAGTAAAATCTAGCTTTTCTAGATTAGATAAAGGTCTACTATATCTAGGACCAAGATGGATCAAACACTTTTGAAATAACTCAAGACAGCCTCAGAATTTTATACTGGATCTAGAACCAACAGTTCACAGCGAAAAATGGACTGAATCAAGCCAAATCACGTTAAAAAAGCTTCCACATGTGCTCCAGTCAGGACAGTGATATATGCTAGGGGTGGGCAAGCAGTACATATTTTGTACCGGGCGAGAAGATTGGGAAGTCACCCTTCTTCCCCCTGGGACGGGTCCCGGAAGAGAAGTTGGTACCGAGAAGCAGACTGCTCGGCGCCTAAGGCGAGCAGTACATTTTAGGTACCCAGTGGACAACTCAGAAGCAGTACATTTTAGGTACCCAGTGGACAGCTCAGAAGCAGTACATTTTAGGTACCCAGTGGACAGCTCAGAAGTCGGGACCGGTCCTGGGAAGTCTTAGTCGGTACCGATAAGCAGACTGCTCGGCGCCACTCGAAGTTGGTACCCGGAAGCAGACTGCTCGGCACCACTCGACTTAGAGACTGCACATGTAGGCTGGTCTTGTCTCTACTTCCCGTTGTGGATTTCCTGTGTCTCGTGTTTCTCGTCTCGTGCAACTTCCTTTCCCGCTGTCGAGCAGTGGATCACTTCCCGGGAAGCCAAGGCGAAGGCTTTGCCCGCAGGAAATGAGTACTTGGCTCGTCTCGTGCCTACTCCTAATGTTTGCACTAGGCCTACATCCGAGTATTGTTACTGTTTAGTTTTCAAAAGATTTACTTCCGGGCCTACATCCAGGTATATTATTATGTTATTGTTTCATTTTCAAAAGATTTACTTCCTGTCCGGTACTCGTAGGATTATTTTTGCCAACCTTATTCTATTTCTAGATCCCGGCCGAGTTTTGGCGGATTGGGTCGCGCTGCCTACTGTTATCGAGGAGAAAAAGAGGAAACTAACTGGCTGAAGGGAAAAAAAAAGAGGATTTCTGCCAATTGGCGGAAAATTATCATCACTGATTAATTCAATAGCATAATGATTGCATAAGTCACTAACAGGAATGTCTAACTGTTTTCACAATAAAGGCCCGAAATTTTGTTATGGTGTCCGGTTACGTAAGACTGAGACACTTGTTAAAAATCTATTTTTTTCATGCCAGAAGTTTTCATTTTTTTGAGAGAAGTATGCAAGTTTTTACAAGATCCTCGGATGGGACTTTTCAACTTTATGTAACTAATGGAAATTCCAAGAACTAAAAATATCCCACTGGCAGTGCCGTCATCATAATCATCAAGCGAAACTAGATATAGACTAGATTTTTTTTTTTCTACATCTACATTACAAACAGCACTTACACTAGTCTTTTCAAGATCATGGGCACATTATTTGTTGTTGTCACTGACGTACTGATTCTCCATCTATAACTCTCATGCAAACGCTCAACTGCATGTTGACGGGTGTGTGGATTTAAGCACTACGAACTTCGATCTCAATCTTCTAACAGCTGCCGAACGACAGTCCAACTTTCGTCCGAGGTATAAGAATTGCTTTCGTACTTCCGGTTTTACTGTCATCACACTGAATTTGCATCACAAATTGTTATAAAACCGCGATTGCTTGGTGGGTTCAGCAGTTGATCGGCCAAAGGTAGGAAAGTCGGCGACGACATAAAAGTAGGAATTCTGACTAAAAGTCAAAAGTTTAACATCCCTGCACTAAATGATTTTGCTACAAACATATGATTATTTTCTCAATATCGCAAGGACTGTGGTGACATGAAGTCAATACCCTCTGAACTTATCAGAATTTTGACAGGATTTAATGGCAGCGATACAAAGTTAACAAAGCCAGTTATCTTACAATTAAGCAACAAGACAAGAGAGGCAAAAGTTTTCAGTAGGATGACATAGACAGTGCCAGATAAAGAAAAGCCGTATATAAACTGATGACCACTAATTTCCAGCCAAGCTCACTCACCAGCAAATGTTTTGGCCTCATCTGTTGGCACAGCCCTCAGATGTCTCAAATCGCTCTTGTTCCCAACCAGCATGATGACAATATTCTGGTCTGCATGGTCACGCAGCTCTCGTAACCATCGCTCCACATTTTCATACGTCAAGTGTTTTGCAATGTCATACACAAGCAATGCCCCAACAGCTCCCCTATAGTATCTGCAATACACAAATTAAGAAACACAAGGTAGAGCCCACTCTGCCAAATCAAATTATCAAATGAAGTCCTTAAGTACTAAACAATAACGCAAATACAAAAACACACACACAAAATTTTTTTAAAAAAGCATTAGCCATGATAAATTTATACAGCATTATTATAAATTACAAAAAAAAAAGAATGAGAATAATTACCATTTTACTGTCAGTCCCAGTCAGAGTCATGTTAAAGTATTGTAAACAATGTCTGAAGAACCAACATTTGATTGCCACTGGCTTTTACATTCCATGCCCTGCTTCACGAAAACCTAGAAAATTGCTAAGTACAACTTTGGGCTTACATGCATCTTTTTTTTTTTTTCTGTGTAAATATCATTTCCCTTCAAATCTTATGTTCCTATAGCAGTGTTCTAAACAATGCATTACTCACACAATATATTTAGGAATATTTATCTTGCAGCCAGTCAAATCAACATATGTTGATTTTTCACCATATGGAGTTTTTGGTATCACGTGAAAGCTATTCTTTCAGGTGGTGAACAAAATTTTGAGCCATCTTTATTCTAGCAATTCATTGCAGTTTAAAGAGACAAAGGGGGCCCCCTCAGCAATGAACGAAATTCTGAGAAAATCGAGTTTAAATAAACAATGGAACGCATAGATTTACATGCCAACCTCACAATTAACCTGATTTTAATGAAGTAATAATTATAAATTGGGGGGGGACTGACATTGTCTTGTTCGGAAATAATGCACTTTCAATTTCTGTAGTATAAAAAACATTCAATGTCTGAACCACCTCATCACACTGAAAGCCTGATTTCTCAGTTTTAGCCTAGCAACTCAGGTCTCATTTCGACTGGCCACGAGACATCTGTAAGGATAATCTACAGACTACTTACGCGCTAGTAATAGCCCTGTATCTCTCTTGACCAGCTGTGTCCCAAATCTGGGCCTTTATTGTCTTACCATCTACTTGTATACTTCTGTAAACAGAAAAGAGAGTCATGTTGTAGGAAAAGAAACCGATGGCAGCAAAGATATCTCACCATTATGTTGTTTCAGGTGGCAGGCAGAATGTACATTTCAATGCTGGTTAAAAAAACAACAACAACAATAACAATGATTTTTTAGGACTTTTTCCTGTCAAAGCAGAGCTGATAATTTCAAGAGATACCCATCTCAATAGAGTGCTCTACAATTTTGTAACTTAAAAAATTTTGTTACTATTTTTTTTTTTTTCTGATAACAAGTAAATACAAAAATATTGCTTGAGTGAATACTGAGAACAAATCACATGGTCAATCATGAATTGCAGGCGCGACATATCCTGCACCTACAAATAAGAAAAAGACAGCTATGCATGTGATATAATTTGTCCATCACAACTGAGCTGTCATAACTATTTCAAGTTTACAAAATATACCACATACTGATTCATTATCAATTAAATTTTCTTTTCTTGATAACAGAAAAGCTCCAGATGTTTGGCAGTTTGGCAATAACTGTTAAGTAATTAATCCCATTGCAATAAATTAATGCAAAAAATGTATGTCAAAAAACCTCTTCAAATGTTCTGGTACCAAAGTTCACTAATTCGCTAGCATTTATTATCACTAGAAAAATCTCAGCTTGCTTTTGACTACTCACTTGCATTTTAACTCCCTTGTTTTCAATACAAATTTCCATAAACTTATTGTTTATTGAGTCCACATTTCAGCTGCTTCTTGCTTTCAGCTGCTTTTACAAACAAACAAAAAAATATTCTTACCTAGTGGCAAATTCTACTCCTATTGTGCTTTTGCTTTCCAAGTTGAACTCATTGCGGGTAAATCTGGAAAGAAGGTTACTCTTTCCTACTCCTGAATCTCCTATCAACACAACTGTGAGAAGAAAAGAAATCTATGGTAATTTTCTTGTGAATCTGTTGACATAAGTTAGTTCAAAGAAAATGGGACAAGCAATCCAACTTTTCTAATGTGTAAGAAAAAAACTGACAAGAGTAAATAATTTCATTGCTTATTTTCTCTCAAAACCATTATGAAAAATCTCACAAACTCAAACTCAATATTGCAATACACATTACAGGACAAGAAAACCACATGCAGGAGGTTGAAAGGTGTAATATAATTGACATGTTACAACAAAATCTGGACGCAACTAAAGCATGTTGACAGGATCTGGCCACTGAAGTTAAATTATGGATAAAAAGTTTGAAGCTAGCCCACCTTTTCAAATGCATAGAATGAATGCAAATAAACCAAGAAATGTGATGAACCTATAACAGTAAAACCTTTTGTTTATAGGTACTTCTTGTGAAGTGATTATGAAATTAAATGTGACATACTTTCAGAAGTAAACGGTACAGAAGCATCTAGCAGGCAAACACAAATGTACTGGATCAATAGAACATTAATTTTTTAACTCAATACAAATTTTCTTGTCTTTAGGTTGATATTTTAGTATTTAATAAGCATTTTTGTAAATCTACCCTAGAAGACCGCACAGGTCAAAACAATGTAAACAAGCCGGGCCAGTTCAGGCTACAGGAAATGGAACACAGGGACCGTAATGGATGACCAGTAGTATGAACACTAGAGGGTTAAGCCACAGGGCAGTATGAGTTTGACCTATACTTAAATAGCCTCCCACAATGGATGTGGGTTTTCTTCTGGTATCTCAAATACTTTGCAGAAGATTTCAAACATTTAACCACCTTTTTCAGTATAGACAGATGTATCTGGAACAAATCTTTTCTCAAATTTAATTTCTTCTCAAATTTAAAAAACAAAAATGTATCTTTTTACTCAAATTTAAGAATTCTAACTGGGCTCAATCTTTTTTCTTAAATATTGACCTAATCACTCTTACTCTCACAGTGATATAATAAAATACTAGTTAAGAAATAATGAGCAAAACGTGAGAAAACCTTCTAGAAAATGCATGGTTGCCATGGAAATGGAGGTCATCCTGGATTTCACAAAAAATACATGTATTTTTATTTTCTCACTTCAAATTTTTAATGTAAATGACCAAATTTGTTTGTTTTGTTGTTATTTTCTCTGTTACATAGTACCCATATGATGTAAAATCAGAATAGTTGGCTAACCTATAGGTTGACTCAGCAAATAAAAAAACACCTTACAATGCCTTTCAAAATTGGTAACCAAGCAACTAAAACCTTTGGAAGCAGGCCCATTAAAAAAATCTCATTTTAAAAAAAATTCATCCTCATACCAAAATGAAAAGAATCTACTAACTTGCTGTTTGCAGGAATGATAGAGTGCAGTTGCAATAAAAGGGAAAATTTCAAGGAGTAGTGTCACATTCGTCAGAAAAAAAGTTTTTTCCAAAAATGAAACTTGAGAATCTTTTGGAGGCAGGTAGGGTAATTTCTGGCCATATGTTGAGCATTTCCAGCTTTTTTTTTTTTCTTCCAGCTTAAAGTGTATATTTTCCAATAGTAACATGATCAGTATCGTTAATATTTTTTTGCCTGAACCCTCTTAAATTTTCTTTAAAGATTCCAAAATTTCTGCCTTGCATGATCTTTTCCCAAGCCCAGACACATGTCAGATCTGTCATGATGAAATTAGATGCTGGTCAATGTTTAGCATTTTTAGTTATTGGTGAAGCTTCATTTCCATTTCCATGTCGGTGAAAAAATCCTGGTTCTTATATGAGCAGGTGTGATATATTGTTCGCAAATAAAAGAGAATACAATATGGGTGACCATTTCGGATAAGAAAATAATCACTTTGTAAATTCTTTTGTAGTAATGATGAGGCCACCAAATTATGTTTTCGGGCTTTCATTCTACATGTCTTGCGCCCAGGGCAAATGAGTCACAAGTTGCGCCGGGTGAGTTCAAGTCACAGCCATTTTTTACCGCTTTTCACCATTTTCCGACTATGATACAAAAATATATTTTCTTTTCAGATTAAGAAAAGGTTAACTTGATGTTCTGTGAAAAAAAAAATTTTTAGTATCTTAGTTGGAAAGTAGTTAAAAATGACCAAAAACGGCCATTTATCTTGTTGTCTAGTGCGACTTCCGACTCATTTGCCCAGGTAGCAAGTCATATATTTCAGCAATTTTAACTCTTAAATACATTTTTAAATGGACATAAAGGATTTTGGGAAATGTATTTCTCCAGTTGCTCCAACAGATATCAATATCATGACAAAAGTGCCGGATCTGATCAAGTATTATTCCACTTACAAAAGTTGCTTAAACTCATTTATATAATATACAAGTAGACCAAACTGGAGAGACTGAGTGATACCATCAATATTCTCCTGAACTCTATGGTTCATGATTTCAGGAAAAAAAAAAAAATTAAAAATCTGTTTATAAAAAAAAAGTTAAACACCCCTAATCTAGATCTATTCCTTGAATCATGAACAGGAGGTATAAAATATTTTTTCCTTTTCTAAATTTAAGCTTACCTTTCACTAAATAGTCCGAGTTTTCTTCATTATTCATAACCAGCATGTACTGCTGCAAAGCTGTTGTCATTTTGGAAAATATCTCTCTAATAAACTAAGTCTAAGTGCTCTATCACAGCAAAATATTTAAAACTGATCTGAGGTAGAGTGTAATAAGCTGTTATATTTAGCCCACAGTAACTTCCTCTGACAAAAGGCAAAGCATGAGTCATCTTTAAAAATGACTACCTTTGGAGAGTAATCCACTGTACAACAAAATGGGTCAAGGTTTCTGCTGTGGTGGAACCTGCCATGTGGCAGCTACAGATCCTATATTTAGACTCCATTTCAATGAATCATTATGAATCGCATGACATGGTCATACCCAACCGATTTCAAATATTTTCATTCAACATAGTCAAAACTTTCTACAACAATAGTACCCTTAATGATAGGTAACAAAAGGCAAACAGAGACAGTACTTTCCCATGGCAAAAATCAGAACAATATAAAAAAGTTCATGCATTTGAAAGTACTTTAATAGACACACATACACTGGTAGTTTCCGGCTAAATCCATTCTGGATTAAAGATTATTTCATAGTGACTCCAAGGTGAACTACATGAATGCGAATGAAAAGATCAATACATGTGCCTACACATTAAGGCAGACAATCTGGGTGAGTGTGGATTTGGGCTTATGTTTATATCACTCTTATTTCCACTCCAGATAGTTATTGTGCGTGTCTTTTGAGTTTGAGACACAACCAAAAACCAACTAACAATGAGCAAGTTTTGGATGAAGAACTACAAAAGCCCACAAAAGACAACAGAAAGCCTGAAAACAATCCTGGCTGTTTTCATTTCATTTTTAATTCCCAGAATCCACTACCAGACACAAGCAGTGACTCATCTTCATAATAAACTTACACAAAACCCTTAGAAAGTGAACTGAAACTAGCGCAGCTATGAAACAGTACTTGAATGACATACCTAAACATTATGCTTCCAAACTTTGTCTTGAAGTGTCTCATCAATATTAACTTCACAACTTCAAGACTCAATAATCATGTAATATTTTGAAAGGTTTCTGCTGACAACATTGTTGAGCAGGCCAAGATTGAGAAGTAATTGGAGTGATAATTTCTATTCTAATTCTGGGCTGCCACCTCCGTTGTAAAGATAGGCCAAGACCACGGAAGAAAAGAAGAACATCGAAAATATCTTTAAAATATCCAGACCGTTTTTTTTTTATTATTGTTGTTGAAAAACCAACGCTAACAAAAAGCAAATTATTACGCGAGAACACCTGTTGTGCGAAATGAAGTGCCGATGGAAATGATACAGTCTACATCTAGACATCACTAGCCTAACACTTTCTAGAAGACAGAATACAGTGGTCTCCGCCAAAGAACCCTCTGCCTGAGAGCCCGGTTCTAAGAACCTGCCTCTGCTGCGAAACAGAATAATTTACCACTGAAAGAACCCGATCTGGCCTCTCCCAAATAAAAAAATCCGTCTAAGTGCACGGTGCCAGACCAAGATACCCGAGTACTTATGGTGTAATTCCACATCATACTGCCCACTTGAGAGAAACTCAGTGCTAGATGTGCAGTGAAATGGGGACGGAGGTGAAGGGAACAGGTAGACAAAGGAGTGGCTGATGTATGACTTCATAATCAGGCCACGATATTGACTAACCCGTAACCATTTCTTTGTTTGACAACACGTGGACAGCACGTGATTCGCTCTGTGGATATGGAGGTGTAAGTTAAGTCTCCTGACTGGTCAGCTGTTTTGCTACTTCGGTCCGTCTGTAAACACTTGAGTCACTTGTGCGATTATCCGCGAAGTAGTGTAGCATTATCATGTTTTCAATAATGATATCATTATGTGAAAACTCACACAGCGTTTAAGCACTGGGCAGTATTGATGTAACTATACGCTGAAAAGATGAGAAATTGCTATATCTAAAATAATTATAAATCACAGGGAAGAAGACTGTACTTATTCGCATGGATAAATCTTTAACTACCGGATGGTAATGATCAACTTATCATAGTAATGAAGACAATCTGTTGTCAGATGGATTGCGTAACTTTACAATTCACCCTAGAACCCGTTTGCCTAAGAGCCCGCTCTTTTTGTCTCCTGACGACCGGGTTCTTGGGTGGAGACCACTTCATATGAATGATAGTTGACATCTAGCATCTTGCTGTTTATTTCCATGTTAACAACTTAAGAAAATCCCAGTCTAGAGATCTAGTTCGTTTTTCTTTTAAGCCTTTCAATCCTGAGTCGCAGGATTATCTTGGCTTTAAGAAGCTGTCTGATTTAGGTGAGAATTTTTGCGGATAGACAGAATTTGGAAATTTTGCTCGGACAACAGCACGTAACTTACTCTTTCATTGAATTGAACTTTTTTGCAGACTCATTTACACAGTGAGCAGTTTTACTTTAATTCAAGTATAGATCACATGCATTTTGCACCATTCACAAAAGTTAAAACAAATCACTGCACAAATTTCTATTCTTTTGTCCCATCCTTTTATACTTCTGAAGGCAACCAACTTAACAGCAAGGATCAAGTTTTATTAGGCCTGTATTATGTTATCAGTATGTTGTGGGATACTTTTTAACTCCTTTTACATGCCTTCACCACAGCGGAGGAGGGATATCTGACTCAAAAAGGAGAAAAAATCAAGGAAAAGGAGGGAAATTTACTGACACATAGTTCCTACTTGGAATTACTATGTATGTATTACATAACTATCGAACACCTGCATAATTATGAACTTGAGGTTTCAATCACACATTAAATTAGATCTGCACTTCTTACATTCTTCGAAGATTCATAACACATTGAACAGTTTTTATTACTTTGATTCAATTACAGATCTAGTGCATTCACAAACATTTAGGAAATTCATTGCATAAAAAATTTCTATTCTCTTGTGCTGTCCTCTTACATTCCTGAAGGAGAAGGCCCACATGGTAGGTTCACGGTCAGACCACCACCCAAAATCCCCACTTTCCCTTTGATCTAATGCTTCGACCACTGGCTGGCATTTCACATCTATCTGCTTCTGCATGTAACAATTAGCAATATTAAACAAATGATTCTTGATGGTTCTGACTGTCCGTGGGCAAGTAGAGGACAGTGCTGGAGGGCTCACACAGTTGGTGGGACCGAGTGCAGGTGGGGCACATAATGGAATGGAGAGAGGAAAACTGACGCATGGCACTTTTTTAATAGCAGTGAAGCAGTTTAAATTCAGGCGGTGATAGTGATAGCTATCACAAAAAAAAAGTAGGCGTAATAGCCACTTCATAGGTAGATAATAACCAATGAGTGAGACAACTTCCGTCATGAGTGCTGGCATGGACAATCAAATACAATGACAGGCCAGTAAAATTTCACTCCAAAATTATGTCAGAATCGCCAAGACTCCATTTTTTTTCCCCATCCCTCTTATGAAAAGTAAGCAGATAAGACTGCATGTTATGGTTAGCTCATCACTTCTGTCCAATGGCGTAAACGTGAGATGTGTATTCGTAAGCTAACAGGTCTTCGGCATTCACCAGACTTTCCAGTGAAAGATCCCAGGATGAATCTATATCGTTTACATCATGGTCGGCAACAAGCAGACAGAATGTGAAAACATAAAACGAGGGGAGGGATGGGAGACCACAATAAGGGAATTACATGAGTGATCGTAGGCCATGGAATGATCAGATCATGAATACTGGCACACATGAACAACTACTTAGTGAGGGCAGGACCGGCAGGGTGTAACACATAACACTGCACGTCTGGACTGTGAGTCTAATCCCAGTGAGCTGCGAGCTACTTCTTTCTAGCTCTTAGCAGCTTGCTTTGTGG